>JAHRHZ010000176.1:665642-684276 GCA_024137785.1 Ginglymostoma cirratum
AAGGGTCCAGACCCGAAATGTCAGCTTTCCCGCTCCTCTGATGCTGCTTGGCCTGCTGTGTTCATCTAGCTCTACACCCAGTCTGTCCACACTCTTTTCATAACTGGAACTCTCCAGCAAAATCCTGATAAATCTCTACAACCTCTCCAGCGTTACCACATTCCTCCTATAATGTGGATTCCAGAACTGGATACAATGTGGCTTAACCAATATTTTATACAGTCCCTGCATAAACTGCGTGTTTTCAATTCCATGTCTTTGCTAATTAAGGTAATCATACCATACGCCTTCTTAACTGCATTATACAGTTGTCCTTAATTCTTAAGGGACCGGTGGACATGCACACCAAGGTCCCTCTGATCCTCAGTGTTTCCCAGAGTCTTACCATTCATCACTAGGATGGCACGGTGGCTCAGTGGTTAGCACTGCTGCTTCACAGCGACAGGGACCTGGGTTTGATTCCACCCTCAGGCGACTGTCTGTGTGGAGTTTGCACATTCTCCCCATGTCTACATGGGTTTGCTCTGGTTTCCTCCCACAGTCCAAAAATGTGCCAGGTAGGTGGATTGGCCATGCTAAATTGCCTGTAGTGTTCAGGGATGTATAGATTAGGGGGATGGGTCTGGGTGGATGCTCTGTGTTTTAGTGTGGACTGAGTTGGGCGAAGGGCCTGTTTCCACACTGTAGGGATTCTATGATTTTCTATATACTCCTTTGCTGTCAGTTCTTATGAGTTCTGAGTACACTCTTTCACAATGATAAATAGATGGCCATGGTATGTCTGATTTAAAAGAAACAGTTTACATGAGGCCCAAGACAACTCTGATTCAGCAAAGCAATGCTAGAATGAAATACAGGCCAAAACGCTAGATAAAAACATTCTCCATATCTTTAAGGCCTTACTTGTGGTCAATTGTTATTTGATTCCATCACTTTGCTTTCCTTCAGAATAGTGCAAAGCAGAAAAAAGGCATGTGTGACATCACTGATACTTTTTTTGGTGTGAATACCACATATATTCACTGCTCAACAATTTATTTCAACAGAAGAAAATAGAAGAAAGAAAGCTGCAACCTCTAAAGCAGCAGCAAGAAGAAAAATGAAAACAGAGCAGCCAACAATATCTAAGCAGTACAATGCAAAACAGATTTTTATATGTTATGTTAAAGAGCATAGAGCTACAAAAGAAGGATGGAAGGCAAACAACTCTGTATACATTAGTACTAAACTGACATTATTTCGCTTATTTAAAGAATGAATCAATCTTTAATTCCTTGGTAACAAGCGGATGATGGGGAAAGGCAGAAACAAAGCACAAAGACGAACATGGGTACCCTGAGAAGGTAAGTTCTGGAGTTTCATGTTGGAGGGGAATTCTGGAGCCCAAGGATAAGGGAAAGGAGGATGGCAGGACAGGGTGACATCTTGGGGAGGTGCTCCTGTAGGGCACCTCTGAATGATGTACTCATGAGCTAGTGAAGCTAGGAACAGAGAGAGAGTATAGTTGAACATGTGGCTACAGAGCTGGTGCAGGATGGAGGGTTTTAGATTTATGGATCATTGGGAATGTCTTCTGGGAGGAGGTGGGACCTGTATAAGAATGACGTGTTGTACTTAAACTGGAGGGGCACCAGTATCCTGGGTAGAAGGTTTGCTAGAGCTTTTTGGAGGGTTTAAACTAGTATAGCAGCGGGATGGGAACCAGAACAACAAGTCAGTAGATGCAGGGACTAGGGACAAAGAGACTGAGATATGCTACTGCAGAGTAAGAGCAGGCAGAGGGAAGTCGCAGGGCTCTGAGGGACTGGAGGGCTGGACTGCATTTACTTCAATGAAAGAAGTGTAACAGGTAAGACAGATGAACTAAGTGCATGGATTACTGCATGGAATTATGATATTTCTGCCATTACAGAGACAGGGCTAAAAGAGGGACAGGACTGGCAGCTTAATATTCCAGGATATTGAGGTTTTAGATGGGACAGAAAGAAAAATAAAAAGGGGAGGGGGAGGTGGATTGCTGATTAGGGATCACATCTCGGCTGTGTTGAGGGAGGACACATCAGAGGGATCTTGCAGTGAGGCATTATTGGCGGAGCTCAGGAATAGGAAGGCTGAAATCACAATGTTGGGAGGTTTCTACAGACCTCCCAACAGCCCACAGGGGATAGAGGAACAGACATGTGAAAAAAAGATAGTGGAAAGTTGTGAAAAATGCAGGGTAGTTGTGGTGAGTGACTTCAACTTTCCTCTTAATGAGCGGGACTCTCTTAGAGCCAGGAATCGGATGGAGAGCAATTTGTTAGATATGTCCAGGAGGGGTTTTTGAGACAGTATATTGACAATCCGACCAGACAGGAGGCCACACTAGATTTGGTATGAGGTAATGAGCCAAGGGAGGTGATCAATGTTTCACTATGAGAGCATTGTGGGTTAGTGACCATAACTTCATAAAATTTTGAGTAGTCATGGACAAGGACAAGAGTGGCCCTCGGGTGAGGGTACTTAATTTGGCAAGGGCCAATTACAAACAAGTTAGACAAGAACTAGGTAATGTGAATTGGCAGCAGTTATTTGAAAGAAAATCTACGTGGGAGGCTTTTAAAGACCAATAGCTTAAAATGCAGGACGTGTACATCCTTGCAAAACTGAAGGATAGGAATAAAAACCAAATGAACTGCGGATGCTGTAAATCAGGGACATAAACAAAGTTGCCGGAGAAGCTCAGCAGGTCTGGCAGCATCTGTGAAGGACAAAACAGAGTTAAGGTTGCGGGTTCAGTGACCCTTCCTCAGAACAGGCAAGTTCTGAGTTCTGAGGAAGAGTCACCGGATCCGAAAACTTAACTCTGTTTTTTCCTTCACAGCTGCTGCCAGACCTGCTGAGCTTCTCCGGCAACTTTGTTTTTGTTGTGAAGGATAGGAATAGCAGAATTCGTGAAGCGTGGATGACAAGGGAAATTTTAAACTTAGTCAAAAGGAAAAAGGAAGTATACGATTGGTCTAGGCAGCTACAAACTGACAAAGCCCTTGAGGAGTATAGAGAAATTAGGAAGGGATTTAAACATGGAATTAGGAAGGTTAAAAGAGGAAATGTCTTTAGCAAACAGGGTCAAGGAGAATCCCAAGGCTTTTTATGCATACATTAGAAGAAACGGGATAGCAAGGGAAAGAGTAGGCCCACTGAAGAACAAAGTAGGGAAGTTATGCATGGAGCCACAGGAAGCTGGAGAGATCCTTAATGAGTACTTTGTATCAGTGTCCACCAAGGAGGACAAGACTGATATTGAGGTCAGGGATGAATGTGTGAATACTCTACAGAATCTCAATATATTGAAGGAGGAAGTTTTAGGTATCCTGAATTGCATTAAGGTAGATAAGTCCCCAGGGTCAAATGGGATCTAACATAGAACACAGAACAGTACAACACAGTACAGGCCCTTTGGCCCACGATGTTGTGCCGACCTATTATCCTACTAAGATTAAACTACCCTGCATACCCTACATTATACTATCATCCATGTGCCTACCCAAGAGTCACTTAAAAGTCTCTAAAGTATCTGACTCCATTACCACTGCCGGCAGTGCATTCCACACGCCCACCACTCTATCCCAGGTTACTGCGAGAGGCAAGGGAGGGAATAGCTGGGGCATTAGCAGATATCTTCGCACTCTTTGACAACAGGCAAAGTTCCAGAGGACTAGTGATTAGCCAATGTTGTTCCCTTGTTTAACAAAAGAAGCAGGGATAATCCAGGAAATTATAGGCCAGTGAGCCTAATATCTGTGGTGTGAAAGCTCTTGGAGAAGATACTGAGGAACAAGATATATGCACTTTTGAAAGAAAATGGACTACTTAGTGACAGGTAGCATGGTTTTGTTCAGGGAAGGTCATGTCTCACCAACCTGATTGAATTTTTTGAAGAGGTGACAAACATAACTAATGAGGAAAGGGCTGTGGGTGTAGTTTATATGGACTTTAGTAAGGCATTTGATTGGTACAAAAGCTAAAATCACATGGGATTCGGGTGGGTTGGTTAGGTGGATACAAAACTGGCTTAGCCATAGAAGACAAAGGGTAGCAGTGGGTGTTTTTCAGAATGGAGACTGGTAACTAGTGGTGTTTCACAGGAATCAGTCTTAGGACGTCTGTTGTTTGTAGTATATATAAATGATCTGGAGGAAAATGTGGGTGGCCTGATTAGTAAGTTTGCAGATGACATGAAGGTTGGTGGAATTGTTGATAGTGCTGACGATTGTGAAAGGTTAAAGCAGGATACAGATAGATTGGCGACTTGGGCACAGGAATGGCAAATGGAATTTAATTCAGACAAACGCGAGATGATGCATTTTGGAGGATCGAGTTTAGGTGTGTATTATACTGTAAATGGCAGAACCCTTAGGAACATTAACATACAGATGGATCTGGTCATGCAGGTCCACAGTTCCCTAAAAGTGGCAACACAGGTGTCCCAAGTGATTAAGAAGGCACATGGTATGTTTGCCTTCATCGGCCAGGGCATGGAATACAAAATTTGGCGAACCATGTTGCAGCTATATAAAACCCTTGTTAGGCTACATTTGGAGTACTGTTTGCAATTTTAGTCGCCACACTATCAGAAGGATAATCAGATAATCAGAAGGACAAATAATCAATGCAAACCAACCTTTCCACTGACTACCCATTCTACCTTTATTGTTGCTTAGGCAACATAATATTCAGGTTATCAGAAGCTTTGGACAGAGTGCAGAGAAGGTTTAACAAAATGTTGCCTGATCTCGAAGGAATTGGCTATGAGGAAATGTTAAAAAGACTAGGATTGTTTTCACTGGAAAGACAGTGGCTGAGAAGAGACATGATACAGGTCTACAAAATTATGAGAGGCATAGATAGGGTGCATAGTCAGAGGCTTTTTCCCAGAGATGAAGGTTCAATTACAAGGGGACACAGGTTCAAGGTGAGAGGAGGAAAGTTTAATGGAGATGAGCGAGGGACCTTTTTCACGCAGACATGGTAGGAGCCTGGAACGCAATGCTAGAAGAGGTGGTGAAGCAGGCACATTGGCGACATTTAAGAGGCATCTGGATGGTTACATGAATAGGGAGGGAACAGAGGGATACAGACCGAATAAGGGCAGAAAGTCTTTTTTATTTTAGTTAGAGTATGATGATTGGCACAGACTTGGAGGACCGAAGGGCCTGTTCCTGTGTTGTATTTCTCTTTTGTTCTCTATCCCTTCCATCTTTTTTACAAATAATCAATGCAAACCAACCTTTCCACTGACTACCCATTCTACCTTTATTGTTGCTTAGGCAACATAATATTCAGGTTAACAGACTTATTAACAAGCCTAAATGACCCTTAATTTTTATTTAAACATGTGGGCTGCCAATTTCAGTTCCTGCCCAGCTAGAATATTGTGCGGGTAAGCTCAGGGGCTAGATGAGAAGACGGTGGGCTGCACACCTGAATAATTTATTTCCCACAACCAGATCCAGCAGGGACACATACAATGTAATACTTTGACTCCATAAATCTGATAATGCATTCTAAGTCAGAGCTTGTAGGAATTTAGAAGGAAAACTCTGAATTTGCAATATGTAAGAATTCATTCCATGACGCTGAACAATTTCATATTAAGATGGCTTACATACAAGTGGATATTAAAATATTCTATTGCTTATGACATGAATGCAGCCGCATGCATGCACATATTAAACCTTACCAAAAGTAATCTCATTCAGGGAGACTTCTCAAACTTCTGATGTGGGCAATCAAAGCCTGTTGAGAATATTCCAACAGTGGAAAGATGCTTTTGCTAGTTTCTTCATATCCTTATTATGAGAGGAGAGAATAAATAGCATATTTTTTACAGGAAACAAATTTGAAAAAGTTAAACTATTTTAAAATAAGAAATGAAAAATAAGTACCAAGTAAGGGTCTAACTTGCCTTGTGAAGCTAATATCATGAAGGCGAATTACTAAATGCAACAATTCAGGGCGGCATGGTGGCTCAGTGGTGAGCACTGTTGCATCACAATGCCAAGGACTTGGGTTTGATTCCAGCCCTAGGTGACTATCTGTGTGGAGTCTGTAAGTTTTCCTGCATGTATGGGTTTCCTTGGGTGCTCTGGCTTCCTCCTTCAGTCCAAAGCTCTATGGGTTAGGTGGATTTGCGATGCTAAATTGTCCTGTGGAGTTCAGGGGTATGCAGGCTAGATGGCTTGGCTATGGTAAATGTGGGTTATGAAGGATAGGATGAGATGCTGTTCTGAAGGTTGGTGCAGACTTGATGGGTGGAATGGCCTCAATTTGAACTGTATGGATTGTATTTCATCTGGTTCAGTACTTGCCCCTTTATTAGCCTCAGAGGAGCCTGTTCACCACAATTATTTACAAAGCCTCTCTAGTGGCCAAGACGAAATGAAACCAATGAGCTTATATTAGCTGTAACTATGTGTGCTGATGTAATGTCCTTCTCAAGGTAGTCTAACAGTAGTAGTACATGATCAGGGCAAATGCAACTTGACAATCAAAGGCTGATTTATGCCCAGGTACTGCTGAATGAATGCATCCTTCCATATCCATCTCTACAACACTCTCTGACCAGTTTTTGTTTCCTGCGATGCTTGTGGTGGGATGGAGGGCTGGCTATATTATTTAATGATTTGGTAAATTTTACCATTTATTCTTTCATGTTGCAGTTGTTAAGTAAACACTGTAATTTAGTTGGGAGAATTTTTTTTTTAAAGTTCCTGACTTCAAATTTGAAAATATTAACTCAAATCCCTTCTTTTTCCTGTCCTCCTATACTCAAGGTACTTTCATAAAGGTATTTCCTTCTTGCTGGGGCACAATTCCGCATTGTCTCATTCCAGTAGAGTTTGAACAAGTGGCCACTTGAGACGTTTGAGCCTTAACTAGCGCTAGGTGTGGCTGCAGGGAGTTATCCTGACTGTCCTCGCACTCCAATAGAACTTGCTTAACAACAAACAGCGCCAAAGCTATTGGTCAATTTTTTTTCCGGTAACATCCTTTCTTAGTCAGGGTCTGAGATGACCTCATTCAGTTTGAAGCAACCTATCAAACCTATCTAGTTTGTATGACTCAGCAAGTTAACCCAGACATCAGGACAGCCATTTGCTAATCGCCATCTGATAAAACACACACATCACAAATATGTACAAAGCAGTCAAAGGTAAGCTTCTTTGTTCAGGTCATTCTCAATTGTAGGTGTGCAACAAGTACAGGTGTAAAGTTGATCTTTTCAAAGACTTACTACAGGACATAATTGAAAATCAAACCAATTGTGAAGTTGAACAAATTACCACACTTCCTTATTGATGTCTGAACTCTGCTGACAAAATAATTACTGTGATTAAATTAGTCTCTCCCACATTTATGATGGTGAAGGGGCAACTGTCAAAATATATCTTGCTGACCTTAATCACAACTTGTTATTCATTGGTTGTATAGCTATGTCAAGAATTATAAAATCACAACCCGGTCTCTCTGACCTTTTGCACTGTTGGTAATTCTTGGTAAGCGACAGATTTATCATGAGAAGCCTAGATATTATTAGGGAAATCCTAGAAAATATACATTAAGGCCAGTTGAACGCTCCCAGGGTCAGTTTAACAGATGTTTGCACCTTCACGTGGAATAATTCACTGTGATCGGTTATTTTGTTTACTGCATAAAAAAAATTAAAACATCAAGATGCTTAACAAGAGGACATTGGAAATTACACAACGCAAAATGAAATGTTGTATTGTCTTAATGTCATTACTAGGTGGAGGAAAGGCTTGACAATATACTGGCAATAGGGTATTATCTAGATGGAAGGCACATGTTTGATTCAAAAACTGAAGTTGCTGGAAAAGCTTAGCAGGTCTAGCAGCATGTGTGAAGAACAGAATAATTGGAAATTTGATAGAAAGACACTGTTAATTGGTTGGAGTGGGAGATAGAAAATGTTTATCTGAATGTCAGGGGTTTCATGGCTTGAGCCTGCGGCATACCATTAGACCAGAGTAGGGGGAGATTTGCTCTGTATAGAATGGGTATATGATATTAGTGTTAGATATCAACACTGGGAGCAACTGTAAGTGCTCTACTAATATGCTTCATCCAGACTTCTTTTAAGTTTTGGATCAACACAAAGCAAGGGATTTGCACTGCACTACTGAATATTACAATTGTGCAGCAGACAGTGAGAAAAACCAATACCTAGGTATTTCCATGTCACTCACCATAAACTCAGTGGGGAGATTAGCAGAAACCGCAATTATTGAGGACCTTGGACAATAGCACCAAAGGTACAGCAGCCAATCAGAAGAAACCAGGAAATTGGAATAATATTAATGAAGCAAGAATAAAGATAGATGTTCAGCTCATGGCTGACGCCTGAAAACGGTGGTGCTCAGGCCTGCCATTGCGCACCAGTTGGAGGATGCTCAGGTATGTGGTGGAATCCCGTCTGTATGTACCCCTGCTTGGACAGAATTTCACATTGGCCTTAGGATCCTGAGCCTTCATCAAGAAATCCACACCCCACAACCTGAGCTGCCTTTTGGGAATGCCTTCCGTGTCCTTCTGCCTCAAAAGGAGATTTAATTTGCAGAGGCTGCTACTGCACAACATTTACCATGACTCTTACATCTGGCACTTGGACATGCCTTGGCATGCTTGTTTTACTGCCAGGCAGTGGGGATTCCTGGTGGAGGGGTCTCTATGCTGGAGTCTCCCATTTTCCATTGGAGACACGGGGTGGAGGGTTTTGCATGCAGCAGTCCCATTCAACCATAATTGTGGTGATTATGGGCTGCCAGCCCAAGTAATTATTTTGTGACACCGTGAGTCCATGGATCATGTTAATATGGATTGTGGTTGGTTGGATTTCTTTTTTATTAAAAAAAATTTTTGTTGCACTTCAACCCCACACTCCTGATCTTTGAGCATCTGATGCAAAGCGATGTCGGCAAGTCAGAGGACCTCCTTATGGGTCTACTCCTAGGCCTGGCCAAATTGCTTATTAACAAGTCCAGGCTGTAGAGGGGATCGTCTCTGCTCACTGCCTGCCCCTCTTCCATGGCAACATTCATGCCTGGGTGTCTTTGGAGAGGGGGAACGCGGTGTCTGCCAATAGTCTTAATCCCTTTAGAAATGGGCACTGCAGGGGATAGAGTGTGTTTATCTCCCCATCCAACTCTACTATGATTTAACCGCTGTCCTCCGCCCTCCCTCCCCCTTACCTTCTGACAGTTTGTACTGCCCGTAATGGGCTTTGCATGTAAATATTTAATTAGCTACACGGTGATTTATTAGTGGTGGTTAGTAGTTAAAAGCAAAAAAGAAGTAATGATGATTTGGTAATGGGGAGAAAAACTGTTCAGTTCTATGTACAAACACTCCCGGACATAAGAGAAAGACACGAAGCAAGTATTTGTGTACTGAATTGAACAAATGTAGCACATTTCTCAAAAATTAAACTACAATTAGAATAATAGTTATCTATTGTTACTATTGACATTAATATGACTGCATTAACATGAATAATTAAGTGACTATATTTTTGGAAAAAGTATTTTTAGAAACCCCTAATCTCAATGAGGTCAACAACTTGCTAAACAGGAACAATCCATTTACTTTTCTCTTTAAAGTTCATCAGCTCAAGTTACCAAACAGCATTAATGGAGCCAAGTCTCTGTATGTACCTTAAAGAATCTCACTCACAAAGCAATTCAACGCAAGAATCATGTGGTACAAATGAAATAATTTTTTTGAGGTACAGAACTCAGTACAACATGCACGATCACTGTGGTGATGTAGTTCTCTTTTCTCCTGATGGAGGTAAGTTGACAGTACAAATTCAAAAGTTTCCTAAGGCAAATCCAAAGAGGCTGCAAGAATGATGATATTTCATGTACATTTTGTGTTAATGATAGGCTTACAGAGTTTTGTTTTGTTCATTGATTATGGGTGGATATGACACTTGTCTGAAGTATCTAATGATATGGGTTAGGTCAGACAGACAGTTAGGCCTAACAACTGTTAAACATGGCAATAGGTGCACTTTATAAAATTATTTTGTCAGTGCCTGACTGTCTGGTACATGGTTATGGCATGTAATGAGCATTCTCAGTCCTGTAGGTACTGGAATTTGTTAGCTAGGAATACAGTAAATTCTGGAGCACAAGTCTTCAGAACTGTTGTCAAAATGTTGTAAGAACCAATAGCATTTGCAGTTTCAAGTGCCTTCAGCAGTTTCTTAATATCATGTGGAGTGAATCGATTTGGCTGAAGACTGACATCTGTGATTCTGGGAGCTTCTGAAGGAGGCAGCGATTGAACATCCACTGAACACTTCTTGATGAAGATTGTAGTGAATGCTTCATCCTTTTTGCATTGATGTGCTGGGCTGTCCCATCACTGAGGATGGAGACATTCATGAAGTCTCATCCTCTATTGAATTGTTTAATTGTCCACCACCATTCACAACTGGATATAAGAGGACTGGAGTCTTTAGATCTGATCCATTGATTGTAGGATTGTTTAGATATGTCTATTGCATGATGCTTCCAGTATCATTGTTGTTTCTGGTGCCTAAGTCAATACTAGGTGATCTGCCCAGTTTCAGTTCTTCTATAGACTTTGCTGCAATTTTAACAGTTTGCTCAGCTATTCTTTAATGAAAGTAGGACATTAATGAACCACACGAATTTTTATGACAATTGAGAACAGCTACAGTAGTTTGTATTTAGCAAACTTTTAATTTCAGATTTTTTTTCAATTCAAATTTTACCATCTGCCACAGTGGGCTTCAAACACATTAGCCTTGGTCCCTGGATAATACAGCAGTGACACTGGCGCTACATCACTGCCTCCCACTAAATCTATGTTTGGTATAAAATTATAAGCATCAGGAGAGTTTTTCTGAACCCGTGGAAATGCAATGGGCTCCCTGTGATGTAACTACTCCATTATTCTATGGCTGTAATTGAATTATAGAATTCCAATGACAAAAGAGATGCATTTCACACCATGTTATATTGCCTCACACATTCCTAATGATCCAATGCTTTTCTTCATGTCAAATATTTGCCTCCGTTTTCATTGAACAACTGAATCAATTATTCCCAGAAGGACTCATTCTGTGACTCCAGAAATTATTACCATGAAGAAAGTTTCCTTCATGTCCCTCCTCACTTTTACAGACAACTGAATACCGGTTATACCAGCATATTTGAGCAATTTTCAGTGTATGGGCACATCCAATGCAAATGTGGCTTCCATGGTTTTAAAAATTATCATGTGAGAAGATAGCTCTGTCTGCAAAACAGTTCCATGCTCAGACTGAAATGATGAGCCTGGTGAATTCTTACTAATTGCTCCTGTTCACAATCTTCCAAGGAAAGTTCTAAAATTAAGTTGTTCCTTTGTAGGCAGTTGTAAATACATTTGAAGATCTTTTAAATGTTAAAGTAAAGAATTATCAAGAAATTGAATACTGTCCATCAATGAAACTGTACAGTAACATGTTCTGTTACTAAAAAGATTACTCATAGGTGGTGCACTAAACACTTGTTGATACTTATTTTGATTTTAAAAAAATTAAAGCTGTAATCTGAAAATTACTGAGGCTGTGGTCTTGTGGTAAGGCAGGCCTCTGTTTACTAGCACATTTCCTGTGCTGTGTTAGGCCCTTGTATTCCCCCACCTCATGCCCCAACCCTTCTCCAGAACTGTAATCCCTCCCTCCATTCCTTGCATACTCATATGACACCCCCATTTCTCATCATATCCTTCATCCACTGCCTATACCTCTCATATCCCTTATGCCTCCTTCCCTCACTGCCCATGTATTGTCAATAACCATTATCTCAAGTTCTATTACGTAGAGAACCAATGAACTTCAGCAAGTCTGGCAAGTCTTTGAAATGCTCCCGAAACTCTTATAGTTGTCATCCTTCTGGAGTGTGTCTTGGAACATCCTCAGTCTGCAGTGACACTGCACATCACTCATCTGAAGGAAATGGCATCAAGGAAAATAGTCTCTGGGCTCCTGTACCTTCTCCACATTCTGAGGAAACCTTTAGTGTGACCTCTTCATGAGAGGTTATTTGACAGCTGCTGGAGGCTTATTCTGATCCTGGGCTTACTGATGCATGTAGAATGATGGAATTTGAATTCAATAAAAATCTGGACTTGGGGTGGCACAGCGGCTCAGTAGGTAGTGCTGCTGCTGCCTCGCAGCACCAGGGACCTGGGTTCAATTCCAGCCTTGGGTGACTGTCTGTGTGGAGATACATTCTCCCTGTGTCTGTGTGGGTTTTCTCCGGGTGCACCAATTTCCTCCCACAGTCCAAAGATGTGCAGGCTAGGTGAATTGGCTATGCTAACTTGC
Organism: Ginglymostoma cirratum; assembly: GCA_024137785.1. NCBI lineage: Eukaryota > Metazoa > Chordata > Chondrichthyes > Orectolobiformes > Ginglymostomatidae > Ginglymostoma > Ginglymostoma cirratum. Next base: position 678,046 of record JAHRHZ010000176.1, read on the forward strand.
CCATAGTGCCCAGGGATGTTTTGGTTAGGTGGGTTAGACAAGGGAAATGCAGGCATGGGGGAATGAGTCTGGGTGGGACACTCTTCTGAGGGGCACTGTGGACCTGTTGGGCCAAATGGCCTGTTTCCGCACTGTAGGTTTTCTATGATTCTATGAATTTTTGCCCATAAAGGTATTGGTGGAAGTTACTGACTCCAAATATGACCGCCAGTGGTTCTTTTCCTATTTGGGTGTATTTATGCTCTCCACTAGCCAAAGACCTAGATACATAAGCTACTGGACATTCCTCACCAATGAGCACCTATGAGCTAGTACTACCCCAGTATCATACAGGAAAGTATCACACATCAATATCAGATCTTTCTTAGGATCATAGTGTGTCAACACATTAGAGGATTAAGGTGGCACAGTAGCTCAGTGGTTAGCACTGCTGCCTTACAGCACCAGGAACCTAAGTTCAATTCTGCCCTCGGGTGACTGTTTGAATGGCGTTTGCACGTTCTCCCCCTGTCTGCATGGGTTTCCTCCTACAGTCAAAAAATGTGCAGGTTAGGTGGATTAGATATGCTAAACTGCCCATAGTGTGCAGATTAGGTGGATTAGTCATGGGAACTGCTGGGTTACAGGGATAGGGTGGGTCTGGGCGTTCTTCAGAGGTTGGTGTGGACTCATTGGGCCAAATGATCCTGCAGTGTAGGGATTCAGTGAGGATGGTAGTTACTTCTTTTACTTCATCGAAAGATGGGGCCTATCGATGAGACAATTTTCAATGCTTACCCTTCTTTAGGAGTTGATGCAATGGTGCCAGCATAGATGCCAGCTTTTATATGAACTTTCCGTAATAATTTACTAGACCAGAAATGGCCTAAAGTCCTGGATGGGAGGGATGCTGGGCACCTTAGATCACCCTTTCCTTATCTTCCAATCAATGTAAGCCAGTCTTGTCGACACTGTAGCCTAAGTTGGGGGACTGGAACACACATTATTTACGTTCTTAGGCCTACGCCTTCCTTGGAAACACATCTTAGGACTATATCCACTAAGTATTCCTTATTAGTTTTCTCTGTGATCAGACAGTAAGCATGTCTCATGTCAAGTTTTGTGAAGGACAAACCTTCCGCCAGCTTTGCATACAGATCCCCTATCTGAGGGATTGGGTATTTAGCTAACTGCGAGCAATGGTTTACTGCTTGTTTAAAATTCCCACGAAGACAAACTGACCCATCATGCTCAAAACTGGTATAACTGGTGCTGCTTATTCTGTGAATTAGACTGGTTGATGATTCCTTCACTTTCCGGTCTTCTGAGTTTTGCTTCTACTTTTGCCCATAAGACTAATGGCAGTGGATGAACTTGCAGAAATGTGGAATTGCTTCCTTGTCAACATGCGAAGTTGCTGTAGCTCCTCTGGTAGTCCCTAGACCTTCCTGGAAAACCTTCAGGTATTTAATTAGGACTTCACTCAGACAGCCATTTTCTAGTTGAAAAATGTTGGTCAATCTCTCACAACCATTTTGCCCAAACAAGCTTGAGTCTGAACCTTCTACTCCAGTCATTGGTAATTGAACCAGCTGCCTTTCATAAGAGACCCAAACAGAGATCATACCCTTAAACTGCATAGGTTTCCCGGTATACGTTCTCAGCCTAGCTGAAGACTTGCATAATTTTAAGGGCTGGAGTCCAGAGCAAATTTTATTAAAAACTGGTTCTGTGATCGCTGATACAGCTGTGCCAGTATCACCTCCGTTTGAACCACATGACCATTTAACCAGATGTTTATCTTGATTGGTTCTGATTTCAATGTTGCAAAGCAATTTAACTGTTCCAAACCAGATGCAGGTAGAGTTTGCAGAGACTTTTCTACACACATTCTTGCACCTACCTACAAGTTATCTTACTCCATTTATGTCTAATAAGACTCTGTTGCTATCTTGAGTCCACATATCGACAATAATTACAGTGTCTTATCAGGCTGGATTCTAAAGAAAATTGTAACTGGTTTTATTTTGGGGTTTTGTTGTGGGTTAACCTAGAGTCATTCTGTTCAGGATATGTCCTGAATGAGGCTATGCAATTGCCTGCACTCAAGTGGTGTTCCCCAATCTCAGGCAGACTGGCAAGGATGTCCATTTCCATTGGAATATCTTGCAACTCATGTGCTCTACTTGCTGCATTTTCCAATGATAAAGCCAGTTGTCGTGCCTGTTTGAAATTGACTTGAGCTCAGCCAGCAGGCATTTTTGCATAGTCATACCATTAATCCCACATACTAGGTAGCATGCTGGCTCAGTAGTTAGCACTGCTATCTCATAGCACCAGGGATCCAGGTTCAATTCCACCCTCAGGCAACTGTCTGTGTGGAGTTTGCACATTCTCCTTGTGTCTACTTGAGTACTTTCTGGATGCTCCCATCTCCTCTCGCAGTGCAGAGATTTGCAGGTTAGGTGGCTTGACCATGTTAAATTGTCCATAGTGTTCAGGGATGTGCAGGCTAGGTGGATTGGCCACAGGAAATGCAGGGTTACAGGGAAAGGATAGGGGGCTGGGTTTGGGGGAGATGCTCTTCGGATAGTGGACTCAGTGGGCTGAACAGCTTGCTTTCATGCTGTAGGAATTCTATGAATCTTTTAGACCGTCTCTAAGCATCTCATTAAAGGTTAAACCAAATTCATAGATTTTTGCTAGTCAACCTAACTGCTACGGATTCTCCTGGTTTTTGAATTGCTGAGTAAAAGTGATAGCACCTCAGAATTGAAAATAATATTCCTTAACTATGTCAACCAATTCTTTAAAGGTTTTAATGAAAGGTGCCTCAGAAAAAGTTAGGCTTCTAATGAGAGAACAAGCTGCAGCTCCAAAGGCTCTCAAGAGAATATTTTCATCATAGACTCCCGAGAGTGTGGAAACAGGCCAATTGGCCCAACAAGTCCACACTGCCCCTCCGAAGAGCATCCCACCCAGACCCATACTCCAACCCTTCCCCTGTAACTCTGCATACCTTTGGACTGTGGGAGGAAACCAGAGCACCTGGCAGAAACCCACGCAGGCATAGGGAGAATGTGCAAACTCCACACAGACAGTTGCCCGAGGGTGGAATCGAACCCGGGTCCATGACACTGTGAGCCACCGTGCCGCATCTGCCATAATATCGTTTGCCCAGAAAAAATAATGTATTCTTTCCACATACTGGGCCCAGCCCTCATCAGAGGGAGTCAAATGAGTCAAGATTCCCAAACAGAGGCACAATGTAAGAAAATACTTATCCGCCAACTTCAAAATGACTGCTATGAGTAAGTTTCTTCAGGATCATGCTTTGTTCTCGTTGCCACTGAAATAACTCTTCCCATCACTCTTTATTACCCTTTATTTACTAACGCATAGCCTTTGAAAAGAGAGCTGCTTCTCACTGAGTCAGGCAATCAGGTCCTCAATATCCCTGACATTCATCTTTTAATGTCAGCCAGGTTTCTCTGATTGGACCAGATTAACAACCTCAGTCAGGAAACTCATATTCTATGATGTCCAGCTGGCTGGTCTCATTATAATTACTATACTTCCCTTGACATTCAATGGCATCACCATCACTGAATTCCTCACCATCAAATCCTGAGGGTGAGCATTGACCAAAAACTCAACGGAACCTCCCTCAAAACCACAGTATCTACAGGAACAAGTCAGAAACTTTGTAAGACTTTGGATAGGCCACACTTAGAGTATTATGTTCAGTTCTGGTTGCCACCAGAAAGATGTGGAGGCGTTGGATAGGGTGCAGAAGAGGTTTTCCAGGATGTTGCCTGGATTAGAGGGTATGGGCTATAAGGAGAGGCTAGAAAAGCTCAGGTTGTTTTCTCTTGAGCGGCGAAGGCTGAGGGAAGACTTGATAGAAGTCTATAAAATTTTGAGAGGCATAGATAGGTTTAATGGTCAGAACTTTTTTCCCAGAGTTGAAGTGTCTTATTCTAAGGGGCATGCATTTAAGCTTAGAGGCAGAAAGTTCAAAGGACATGTTGGGGGCCAATTTTTTTACACAGAGAGTGGTAGGAGTGGAGAGTGGAGGCAGATATGATAAAGGCATTTATAGGACTTTTAGATAAGAACATGAATATCCAAGGAATGGAGGGATATGGACAAAAGGCAGGCAGAGGAAACAAAAACAAAGTTGCTGTAAAAGCTCAGCAGGTTAGGGAGATGGGTGGAGTAGGGGGTAAACGATAGGACAGAGCCTAAAGAGAGAGAAGAACAGTTGGACAGACAAAGGGGTTGATAACGATCAGGCTGGGAGGATGAATAGTTGTTAATGGGGACTATTAGTGATTAACAACAGGTAGTGTGCAATGGCAGACAGAACGGATTAGTTTCATTTGGCATCATGTTCAGCACAATATCATGGGCCAAAGGGCCTGTTCCTGTGCTGTACAGTTTATGATAGGATCATAGAACCTCCTAGAAACAGGCCATTTGCCCCACAAGACCACATTGACTCTTGAAAGAGCATCCCACCCAGACTCACACTTCCCCCCCAACCCTATCTCTGTAACCCAGCATTTGCCATAGCTAATCCACCTAACCTGCAAGTCTTTGGACTGTGGGACAAAACTGGAGCACCTGGAGGTAACCCATACAGACATGGGGAGAACATGCAAACTGCACACAGAAAGTTGCCCAAGGCTGGAATTGAACCCGGGTCCCTGGTGCACTGAGTCACCATGCCGCCCTAATATGTTCTAAGCTATGAGTTCTGCATAGAGTATTTCACTTCCTGACTCTTCCAAGCCCATCCACCTTCTACAAGACGCAAGTCAGGAATATGATGGAATATTCCCCAATTGCCTGAATGAGTGCAGTTTCAACAACACTTAAAAAGCTTGACAACATCTAGGGCAAGGCAGCCTGCTTGATTGGCACTACACCCATAAACATTCACTCTCTCCAGCACTGATGCTCAGTTGCAGCAATGTGTACCATCGAGAAGATTCTTCATGCAGAAATTCATCAAGGTTCCTGAGACAGTACTTTCCAAACTCATGACCAATACTATCTGCAATGACCGGGCAGCAGGAACTCAGAATTATATCGCTGTTCCTTCAGTGTCACTGGGTTAAAATCCTGGAACTTCTTCCCTAATAGCATTGTGGGTCTACCTTCACCAAATGGACTGCAGTGGTTAAAGAAGGCAGGTCACCACTACCTTTGCAAGGGCAACACAGGGATGGGCATTACATGCTGACCTGGCCAGTGATGCCCACTTCCCATGAGTGAATAAAAAACATTCTGCACTGTGTCGTAGTCACAGTGACAATGACCCCTGCTGTGACTTGATCTATTGGTCATGGATCCAGTGAAACTGTGTAGAGAATATTAGAAACAAAGCAGCTCCTTAGTAATGTGTGCAGTCAGTAGTCACATCACTCACAGGTGACAGCTTGACTTATTCCTCCCTACAGTATAACATGGAGGACTTTAACAAGGAGGATCATGGAATGCCGCTACATGGGCCTTTGACATTGGTACCATATTATAATGAATGCAGTGCAAGTCATTGTCGCACAAATACACGAGGAAATTTTAAGTATGGGAGGAACATGATATTTTGTCCATCAACATCATCCAAGAAAGGTAGCATTACCTAAACTGGTGAATCATCACAGTTGGAAATAGCTCCATGCCCTTGTGCAGCTAGGGGATCTTGAATTGTCTTTGAATGGAGGCCTCAATGTGCCGCTTTTAAGATCATCTCTAATTCCTTCTGTTTCACAGAGATGACTATGATTAATCTGTAATCAACAATGACATAATCAAGATTGCTTGTGACAAGGACTTGACTGCCACAACTGATTGAGCTCCATCAAAGGGCCTCAAATTGTTCACAAGTTGACTCCATGACCTCGAACAGGAATAATTCACTGCCCACTCTGGATTTGATCAGTCATTTTCCAACTCCATTACGCATGTACGATTCCAATGAGAATGGAGGGCAACACAGGTCATTCTTCACAGGGTGAGTCATAGCATTATCCCCAAAACCTCTTCAGCCCACAAAACCCACTGAACCCTGACCATCCCATTCCTCAGTCAAAGTGGTTGTGGCCATCAATGACCTTGTCCACCCATTCCAGCATGTTGCCTCCAATTCCAAAAATTGACTTCCCAGTTGCCTAGCACAACAGTGGCCCTGATAATACCTCCTTGGTCAAAAACAAAGTTGCTGGAAAAGCTCAGCAGGTCTGGCAG
>JAHRHZ010000176.1:684676-696558 GCA_024137785.1 Ginglymostoma cirratum
ACAAAGTTGCTGGAAAAGCTCAGCAGGTCTGGCAGCATCTGTGAAGGGAAAAACAGAGTTTACGTTTCGGGTCTGGTGACCCTCCCACAGAACTGGGGAAGGGTCACCAGACCTGAAACGTTAACTCTGTTTTTTCCTTCACAGATGCTGCCAGACCTGCTGAGCTTTCCCAGCAACTTTGTTTTTGTTCCTGATTTACAGCATCCGCAGTTCTTTTGGTTTTTTATTTAATACCTCCTTGATGGTCAGTAAACAAATTCCCCAGGACTCAATGTGACCTGGCATCCTAACCAGTTTGGAATGACAGCCTTAACTGATGAGTGACCATAGCCCCAACTGATCCCTGTGCAACTCCCAAAGTAACTTGTTGCTAATTTTTGAGCTGATTGCACTGGAGCTACAGGACTGACCATGCCTCACTCCCCAGACTGTAATGAAATAGAGCTCCTGACCATGACCACTCCAAGTAGCTGACTGAGATTGAACAATACCCATGACTATGTCAGAAGTCACAAGACACCAGGTTATAGTCCAACAGGTTTATTTGAGCTTTCGGAGTGCCACCCCTTCGTCAGGTGGTGTGAGGACGGGCACATAGGCGCAGAATTTATAATCAGAGAGACCAAAAGATCACACAAATGGTGTGAGTGGAGTGTCAATGGGCTGAATAATATGTCTCTGCAGGTGATCAAGAGTGTCAGACATGTGAGTAAAGTGTCAACAGCTGAATTGCAAGTGAAAGGTTACTCCGATTAATTGAGGTAGAGAGGTAGTTACAAAAAATTAAAACTATGGTGGTGCTGGAGACAAACCAAATGACTGGAATAACATGATTGGTACAAGAGTCACATTCCAAGGGTCTAACCAAAGTAACAAGTGATCCAAAATTGATGAAGGGACAGCGCTTCAAAAGCCTGTGATTCAAATAAACCAGTTAAACTATGACCTGGTGTTGTGTCCGGCACCTTCACATCATCAATATCCTTGGCTGACTGTTGCAAGACTGCGTAACTAATGATAGATCTGATTACTTGACTGAGGATGGAATGGTGGCTCAGCGGTTAGCACTGCTGCCTCACAGCGCCAGGGGTGTAGATTTGATTCCCCTTCAGGCAACAGTCTGTGTGGAGTTTGCACGTTCTCCCTGTGTCTACGTGGGTTTCCTCCGGGTGCTCCGGTTTCCTCCCACAGTCCAAAGTTGTGCAGGCAAGGTGGATTGGTCATGCTAAATTGCCCATAGTGTTTAGGGATGTATAGATTAGGTGGGTTTGGGGAATGGGTCTGTGTGGGATGTTCTGAGGATCAGTGTGGACTTGTTGAGCCGAAGAGCCTGCTTCCACACTGTAGGGATTCTATGAACTGTTCCCCTTGAGACTTGACATTTAGTTGAAGCACATAAAAGTGTGAGATTTATGTAGCACCCTGCTGTTCAGTGGCACATTCTCCTCCTTGACCTGGAACTGCAGGCAAACATAACAGGCTGCCTGACTTTGTGTCTGTGCCAAAAGGCAGACAAGAGAGGACTGTAAGTTCTGGATGAGGTGACAAAATGCAAAATGCAAGGCAGATATGCAGTGAGGATCCAAGCAGGTGCATAATGAATGAACGCTAAGAAAGCAAGCAAAGAGCCTTGAGATTCAACTTGTTCTGGTGCATATGCGCAGAGTGACCTGGCAGCAGCACCATAACGTAAGGTGTCAATGCAGTCCAAAGTGCAGGGGTTTATTATACATCAGTTGGAGATATGACCTGATGACATGGCGAGGCTGCTGCAAATGCGATGCTAGCCTCTATGGCAGGGGTGAGCTGGTTGTAGGCAGTCACTGGAGAGTACCCTGAGATGTTGGGGTCTGCTGGTCAAGATAGAGGCAGAGAGAAACAAGCAGTGACCTAGAACTGCCAGATCGCTGTTCTGCCTTTAATGTCAGAATTTTCACTGTTTCATTTCTAGAACAGCAAAGAAAACAGCAAACTACATTTAAATGAGATGAGAATTGGTAGTCATGTGACACAGCAAGTAGTACTCACTAGCGGGAATCCTTTCTTGCTGTTAAATCCATGCATAGAGAACCAGATTTTTTTTGGACAATGAGAATCTCATTTTCCCAATCTCACAATATTTCTCCAACAGATTCACCATTGCCCATATCATTTAGGAAAACTGCACTGTTGTATGGCATAATAGTAGCATTCATAAATTTTGAGACCATTCATGCACAGCTTGAACAACTGTCTTGTTGGAGTTAATATTCATTCCCTCTACCACATCAACTCATTCAAGCTACAGTGAATATGAATTACAGAATTAATCTGTATTTGGGAAAACAGGGATTGATCAAGAACAGTCAGCATGATTTTGTTGAGTGGGGGATCATGTCTGACCAAACTGACTGAATTTTCCAAAAGGTGACCAGGTGTGTAGATGTAGGCAATGTTTTTGATGTAGTCTGCTTGGACTCCAGCAAGGCTTTTGATAAGGCTCTGCATGGTAGACTGATATTAAAGTTGAGAGCCCAAGGGGGTCAAGAAAGTTGGATCCACAATTGGTTGAGTGGCAGGAAACAGAGGGTGATGAGGGGTATTTTTCCAATTAGAAGTCTGAATCTAGTAGGGTTCCGCAGGGGTCAGTGTTGGGGATCTTGCTGTTTGTGGTTTATGCAAACAATTTAGAAATGAATGTAAGACAGTTGTTCTGTAAGTTTGCAGATGATAGATTGGTGGGGTAATAATAAGTGAGGAGGATAACTTTAAATTACAGGAGGATATACACAAGCTGTTCAGATGGGCTGATCTGTGGCAAAAAGAATTCAATCCGTTCAGTGTGGGGTGATGCATTTAGACAGGACAAACAAGGCAAGGGAATACACAATGAGCAGTAAGACCCTGGGAAGGATCAAAGGGACCTTTGCGCACATCCTTTAAGGTATCAGGCCAGATAGATAAAGTAGTTAAGAAAGCAAATGATCTCCTTCCTTTTATTACCCGAGACATAGAGTTTAAGAGCAGGAAGTTACGCTGAAACCGTGTAAGACATTGGTTAGCCCACAGTTGTGTGTGCTGTATTGTGTGCAGTTCTGGAATCCCGCATTACAGGTGAGATGTGATAGCACTGGAGACAGGACAGAGGAGATCTGCCATATTGGTGCCTCAGCTGGAGAGCTTTTGTTATGAAGAGAGACTGGACAGACTGGGGTGGTATTCTTTATAGCAGAGGAGATTGGGAGGGGTCATGACTGAGATATATAGAATTACAAGGAGTGTAGATAGCATAGACAGGAAGAAACATTTCCCCCTGAAGGAGGAATCAATGATCAGGAGACATAGATGTAAGGTATGTGGTAGGCTGTTTAGAAGAGAAGTGAGGAAGAGTGTTTTCACCCACAGGATGGCGAGAATCTGGAACTCACTGTCTGTACAGGTGGTATAAACCTCTACATCATAACATAAGGCACACAAGTGCTGGAAATGGGGTTAGAATAGTTAGGTGGTTGTTTTTGACCAGTGTGGATGTGATAGACTTTCTTTCTGTGCTGGAGATCTCTGTGACTCTATAGTTTGCATTTATCAATCTTACCAACAGCTCGTGCAACTGCCATGATCTCTAACATCAGATGAAGGGTCTAGGCCCGAAACGTCAAGCTTTCCTACTCCTGTGATGCTGCTTGGCCTGCTGTGTTCATCCAGCCCCACACCTTGTTATCTCAGATTCTCCAGCATCTGCAGTACCTTTTATCTCTGATCATTACTGATCTGATTACTCTAAATTCCCTCCCACTCCTGATAATCTGTCACTCCCTTGATAATCAAAAAGTTATCTACTCCATCTTACAAATATTCAAGGACTTTGACTCTTTAGTCTTTTCAGGAAAAGAGCTTCAAAGACTCACCTATTTGTGAGAAAAAAATATTAATGTCTACCTTAAATGAGAAGCACCTTATTTTGAAATAGTGACCTCAGTTCTAGATTCTTCTACAAGTAGAAACAGCTGCTTCACTTCTACCTTGTCAAGAGCCATCAGAATCTTAAGTGTTTTAGTCATTTTCTTTTACTTTTTTAAACTCCAGCGGATACAAACCTAGACTATCGAACTTCCCTCATACGATAACCTGACCATTCTAGGTATTAGTCTAGTAAGCCTTCTTTGAAGGTTCTCCAATGCACTTAATCTTCCTTACTGCTCTGTTCAACTGAAGCATAACCTCTTTATTTTTGTATTCAATTACCTCAACAATAAATGCTAATATTACATTAGGTTTCCATTAGATTGTTGGGTCAATTCTGCCTTTTTACAGTTAATGCAGCAGATTTCTTTCACCAACATGAACAGAGAGGTACTGGCTTCATGTCCATTCCAAAATGTACTGCTGCAAATGATATTGCATTCCCTCAGTGCTGCACTGAAGTGTCAACCTAGGTTATTGGAGTGTGGCTTTCAACACAAACAGTTTCATGATTTTATGTCATGGTCATCCATAAATTCGCAGTAATTAAATCAAGGTCTTACATAAATCTTTATTTCCCACCCAATGCTACTTTGTATCAGTAAGCTAAATTGTTGAACAAGCATCAAATTTCACCAAACAGGGTTTCAAAGCCAAATGAGATCTATTTTGTTCTGTCGAAAGTATTTGAAAAAGGCAGGTTTTGTTACTGCAAAGTTGTAATTGCTGTACACTTCAGCAGTGAATTCACTTGACAGTTCTAGAAGAATCCTGATATAAATCTAGTTGGAGACCAGGAAATACTACTACAGAATCTGCATTCTCAAAGTCTTGAGTTTAACTAAGAGCTTTTGTGGCTTTCTTTGGATTCAGAGCCTATGCCAAGGGAATTATCACGGGATTGTCACTCCTCCAGGCTTCAGGGACCCAATGCATATTCAGATGAGGAATAAGCTTCAGGGACAGCACAGCATTACCTAAAGGGTATTCGAGACCAGGGAAGCAACCTCTATGTTTCCCGGTGACTTTGCATATATTTGTGCCTAGTGCTGGAGGGGACAGTGGGAGTTATCCCAATATATCTACAGGGAACATACTTATATTCAAGTTGAATGGATTCAGTTTTCATCTTTGCCGATGCTAATCTGTGAATTGTTGATCAAAGCAATTCTATTTAATTATTATTATTCAAACAATTAGTCAAGCAAATGTAAATGCTACACTTTTAAGCTTTTTAAGATATTCTATTATTGGAAATGTTTAGTGTCTTTCTGTACTAATATCATGGTGCTGAAGTATGTGCACGCCTATTAAGTGACTCATGAGATAACAAGAACTGCAGATGCTGGAGTCAGAGATGGCAAAGTGTAGAGCTGGAAGAACACAGCAGGCGAATCAGCATCAGAGGAACAGGAAAGCTGATGTTTCGGGTCGGGTCAGAGACGCATGTCAATTTTGTGGAAAAACATGCATTGATACAGAAACTTGAGCATCCTAAGCACTTTGCAGCTAACACACAATGCCACAGGGTCTTTTGCATTCACGTGAAACAGGCAGAAGGGACACAGTTCACAGATTTGACCTTTAGGGTAGGTGATGGCCCAGTGGTATTATTGCTAGACTATTAATCCAGAAACCAGCTGATGTTCTGGGGATGCGGGTTCGAATCCCACCATGGCAGATGGTGGAAATGGAATTAAAAAAAAGGCTGGAATTAAGAATCTACTGATCACCATGAAATCATTGCCGATTGTCAGAAAAACCGATCTGGTTCATTAAGGTCCTTCTCACCTGGCCTGGTGACTCCAGACCCGCAGCAATGTGGTTGACTCTCAACTGCCCTATGAAATGGCCTAGCAAGCCACTCAGTTGTACCAATTGCTACAAAGGCTCAAAGAAATGAAACTGGACTAATCACCTGGCATCGACCTAGGCACCGGAAAAGACTACGGCAGAAACAGCCCTGTCGACTGTGCAAAGTCCTCCTCCTAACATCTGGGGGTTAGTGCCAAAATTGGGAGAGCTGTCTCACAGACTAGACAAGCAACAGCCTGACACAGTCATACTCACGGAATCATACCTTACACCAATGTCACCATTCCTGGATATATACTGTCCCGTCAGCAGGATAGACCCTGCAGAGCGGGTGGCATAGTGGTATACAGTTGGGAGAGTGTTGCTCTAGGAGTCCTCAATATTGATTCGGGACCCCACGAATTCTCATGTCTTCAAGTTAAACATGGGCAAGGAAACCTCCTTGCCAGCACTCCTCCACGTTGAACAACACCTACAGGAAGCACTGAGGATGGCAAGGGCATAAAATGTACTCTGGGTGGGGGATTTCAATGTCCACCATCAAGAGGGGCTCAGCAGCAGTACTACTGATCGAGCTGGTCAGGTCCTAAAGGGCATAGCTGCGAGACTGGGTCTGCGGCAGGTGGTGAGGGAACCAACAAGAGGGAAAATCATACTTGACTTCATCCTTACCAATATGCCAGCTCCAGTTGCATCTGTCCATGACAGTATTGGTAAGAGTGACTATCGTCCTTGTGGAGACAAAGTCCTGTCTACACATTGAGAACAACCTCCATTGTGTTGTGTGGCATGATAACAGTGCTAAATGGGACAGACTTTGCACATATCTAGCAACTTAATACTGGGCATCCATGAGGCGCTTGGGCCATCAACAGCAGTAGAATTGTACTCCAGCACAATCTGTAACCTCACGGCCCGGCATATCCCACTCAACCATTACCATCAAGGCAGGGGATCTACCCTGGTTCAATGAAGAATGCAGGGGGGCATGCCAAGAGCAGCATCAGGCATACCTGAAGATGAGGTATCTACCTGGTGAAGCCACTAAATAGGACTATTTGCATGCCAAAGTGCGAAAGCAGGAAGTGATAGACAAAGCTAAGCGATCCCACAACGGACGGATCAGATCTAAGTTCTGCAGTCCTGCTACATCCAGTTGTGAATGGTGGTGGACAATTAAACAACTCTCTGGAGAACCAGGCTCCACAAATATCCCCATCCTCAATGATGGAAGAGTCCAGCACATCAGTGCAAAAGTTAAGGCTGAAGCGTTCACAGCAATCTTCAGCCAGAAGTGCCGAGTGGATGATCCATCTCAGCTTTCTCCAGTGGTTCCCAGTATTACAGATACCAGTCTTCAGCCAATTCGATTCACTCCACATGATATCAAGAAACCATTGGAGACATTGGATACTGCAAAGGCTACCAGCCCTGACAACATTCCGGCAATAATACTGAAGACTTGCGCTCCCTTAGCCAAGCTGTTCGAATACAGTTACAGCACTGGTATCTACCCGACAATATGGAAAATTGCCCAATTATGTCCTGTACACAAAAAGCAGGACAAATCCAACTCAGCCAATTACCGCCCCATCAGACTACTCTCAATCATCAGTAAAGTGATGTAAGGTGTTATCAGCAGTACTATTAATCAGCACCTGCTCAGTGACGTCCAGTTTGGGTTCCACCAGGGCCACTCAGCTCCTGATCTCATCACAGCCTTGGTTCAAACATGGACAAAAGAGCTGAATTCCTGAAGTGAGGTGAGAGTGACAGCCCTTGATATCAAGGCTGCATTTGACCGAGTGTGGCATCAAGGAGCCCTAGCAAAATTGGAATCAATAGGTATCAGGGGGCAAACACTCTGGTGGTTGGAGTCATACCTGACACACAGGAAGATGGTCGTGGTTGTGGGAGGTCAATCATCTCAGCTCCAGGACATCTCTGCAGGAGTTCCTCAGGGTAGTGTCCTAGGCCCAACCATCTTCAGCTGCTTCATCAATGACCCTCCCTCCATCTTAAGGTCAGAAGTGGGGATGTTCACCAATGATTGCACAATGTTCAGCACCATTCACAACTCCTCAGATAGTGAAGCAGGTCAGGTTCACATGCAGCAAGATTTGGACACTATCCAGGCATGGGCTGACAAGTGGCAAGTGACATTCATGTCACACAAATGCCAGGCTATGACCATCACCAATTAGAGAGAATCTAATGACCGTCCCATGACATTCAATGGTGTTACCATCACTCAATTCCCCAGTATCAACATCCTGGGGGTTACCATTGACCAGAAACTCAACTGGACTCACCACATTAACAGAGTGGCTACAACAGCAGGCCAGAAGCTAGGAATACTGCGGCAAGTAACTCATCTCCTGACTCCTCAAAGCCTGTCCGCCATCTACAAGGCACAGTCAGGAGGGTCACTCACTCAGAGACAGTAGGAACTGCCAATGCTGGAGTCTGAGATAAGGTGTGGAGCTGGAGGAACACAGCAGGCCAGGCAGCATCAGAGGAGTAGGAAAGCTGACGTTTCAGGTCTGGACCCTTCTTCAGAAATGGGGGAGGGGAAGGGGGCTCTGAAATAAATAGGGGGGGGGCATGGATAGAAGGTGGATAGTAGAGTGGATAGGTGGGAGAGAAGATGGGCAGGTCAAGGAGGAGGGGATGAAGCTGGTAAAGGTGAGTGTAGGTAGGAAGTGGGGGTGGGGGTTGGTCAGTGAGGTGGGAGCGGATAGGTGGGATAGAAGACGGACAGGTAAAGGAGGCGGGGATGGGAGAGGGATGCTGGTCCTGGGATGAGGTCAGGGGTGGGGAAATTTTGAAGCTGGTAAAGTCCACATTGAGACCATTGGGCTGTAGGCTGCTTAGGCGGAATATGAAGTGCTGTTCCTCTGGTTTCAGGTGGCATCATTGTGATGCCTCAAGAAGGCAGCTCACCACCACATTCTCAAGGGCAACTAGGGATGGGCAAGAAATGTTGGCCAGCCCGCGACGCCCACATCCCACACATGAATAGAGAAAAAAAGTTCCCAGCCTCGCTCTCGCCGGTCCATTTTAAAGTTTCTAAAGGAGCTAAGTAGGCCTTCGCTTGAACTTGAGAGGGTTTTCTGTACCGTCTGCCCGCCTGCGTTTTTAAATTTTGACAATTCCGGAGGCGGGACCTTTAGGTAACTTTCAGGACCTCACTTTTGAAACTGAACCAAAAACGCAGCCCCTAGTGTCTGCTTCAATCACTCACTCAGGTATATTTCAGTCTCTATATCAAACAAGTTTCTCTAGCTCTCTGTCCTAATTCTTCTTACATTTAGTCATAGGTCCATGTCCCTCAATCTCTGGAAACAGTCCGTTTCTATTTACAGTGGTAATGATTTTAAATATCTGCGCACGGGGACTCAGTGGTTAGCACTGCTGCCTCACAGCACCAGGGACCCAAGTTTGATTCCAGCCTCGGGTGACTGTCTGTGTGGAGTTTGCACATTCTCCCTGTGTCTGCGTGGGTTTCCTCCAGGTGCTCCAGTTTCCTCCCACAATCCAAGGATGTGCAGGTTAAGTGGATTGGCCACGCTAAATTGCCCGTAGTGTTCAGGGATGTGTAGATTAGGTGGGTTACAAGGGGACGGGTGTGGTTGGGATACTCCAAGGTTTGGTGTGGACTTGTTGGGCCGAAGGGCCTGTTTCCACACTGTAGGGATTCTAATAGAAAAAAAAATCGCTCTTTAACCTCCTGTGTTGTGAAGAAAACAGTTCCATTACACCTTGCAAAATTAATCCTGATGATTATAGTAATTCAGAGAAAGGAGTATTCTTATCATGCTGATGAATTCAATTCAATATGATGACTTGCATGACCACGTAGGGCCAATAGGTAGTAGAATCCCTACAGTGTGGAAACAGGCCCTTTGGCCCAACAAGCCCACACCGAACCTCAGAACATCCCACCCAGACCCATCCGCCCAACAACCCACCTAACCCACACCTCCCTGAACACTACGGGCAATTTAGCATGGCCAATTTGCTCAGATACAGAAGGAAAATATAGACCAGTTCACTATGCATCCCATTCACTGACAGAAATCCAACAATGGGGAAGGAGGCATCAGTTGCTACATGGGCCTGAGAAAAGTTTGCAGATTATGATCTTAGTTTCCACTTCAAAATAGAATCAGACCACAAATTCTAGCGATACTATTAAATTCTGAGAGGTCAGCAAAAATGCATCCACAATTTTTCAGATTGAAGACAATGAGGTTGCTTGCAACAAGGATCATGTCCTGGGCAAATAGCAGACTACAGGAGATGCTTTGTCCCACATCCCTGCGGTAAGGCATGAGCAAGGTGATGTGGCTTTTGTTGAAGAGATGGAAACCTTTAGTGCAGTAATGACTGCAACCAAAGCAGCCCTAATTCAGTGACTGAATGAAATCAGAGAAGCACAGAACTCTGATGAAGAATATGCTCAGGTCTAAGAGTACTACCTCAAAGTCAGCAACACAGTCCCATTCTCAGACAATACAATGAACAGAAAGGAATAAGTCTAGCAGGGATGAAGGGGAGGAAGGTTTTTCTCTTCTTTCTGCTGTCTTGTTTTCCTAACTACTTTCATAGATCTGTGGGGACAGAAGCAGAACAAAGCCCAAGAACTGGGAGATTATTATGGGTTTGAGTGTGACATAAGGAAATCATGAACCCTATCAGTGTTCCAGATGACCATCTGTGCGGGAAATGCTCCCAACCGCACAAACTTGAGCTCCGTGTTTTGGAGCCTGAGTGGTGGTTGGAAGTATGCTGGAGCGATGCGGAGAGTTACTTAGATAGTATGTTTAGACAGGTGGTCACACTGCAAATCAAGGGGAGGAAAGAAGGGAATGGGTGACCACTACGCAGGCAAAGAGAATCAGGCAGGTAGAGCAGGAGTCCCCTTAGGTCCTGCTCACAAATCAATTTTCCATTTTGTAGCTACTGAGGGTACTGGTACCTCCAGTGATTGCAGACAGATCCAAGCTTCTGTCTCCACAAGTGGCCTGACTGTTGTGGAAGGGAGGACGAAGAAAGGAGCAATAGCAATAGGGTGTTCATCAGTTAGGAGAACAGATACGCATTCTTGTGACCATAGCCATGATTCCAGGATGGTGTGTTGCCTCCTTGGTGCCAGGATCAAGGAGATCGCTGAGCAGTTGCAGGGTGTCCTGAAGGAGCATGACGAGACAGAAGTCATGGTATACATTGGTTACAATGATATAGGTAGAGTTAGGGATGAGATCTTGCATCAAGAGTTTAGGAAGACAGAAGATTAAAAAGCAGGGTTCTAAAGGTTGTAATCTCTGGATTATCCCCGGTGCCTTGTGATAGTAAGCACAGAAGTAGGAGAATAGGGCAGATGAATTCACGGCTCAAGAGTTGTGCAGGAAGAAGGGTTTTAGATTCTTGGATCACTGGGACCATTTCTGTGGCAGGTGGTAACTCGACAAGTGGGAAAGGCTTCACATGAACCAGAACAGGGCCAAAAACCTTGTGGGATTGTTTGTTATTGCTATTTTGAGGAGGTTAAACTAGTTTGGCACAGAGAGGGGGCAGAATATTCATTCAATAGGGACACAGCATATATTATTAATAAACAAATCAGGACAGACAAAACTCAGTCATATTGCAATTCAATGGAGTAAGGCAAGGCCAGATGGCCTCCAACTTAATGCTAAAGTATTAGAAGTAAGACAGATCAATTAAGGGCATGGACTGACACGTTGAATTGTGATGTTGTTACCAATCACAGATGAGGTTGAGGGAGGGACAGGACTGGCAAATCAACATTCAGGATACAGGATCTTCAGACAGGACAGGATAAAAGAGGAGGTGGATATTCCACTAACTAAGGAGTCAGTGACTGCAGTAAAGTGGGGCAATATCTTGGAAGGGTCTTCAACTGAAGCTTTATGGGCAGAGCTGAGCAATAAAAACGGGAGCAGTCACACTGCTGAGAGTGTATTATAGACTCCTAAACAGTCAGCAGGCAATAGAAAAACAGATGTATAGACAATTCACTGAGGCATTTAGAAAACAATAATAGAGTAATTCCAGATAACAAGCATGGGGCTGGATGAACACAGCAGGTCAAGCAGCAT
>JAHRHZ010000176.1:701558-733747 GCA_024137785.1 Ginglymostoma cirratum
TTGAAATGTATTTAGGAGAGCTTTTTATGTCTACATTGTGCATTTTAAGTTTGTTATGGAAAAGGAAAGGACGGTCTGCGAGAAAGGATTTTGGATTGGAGGAAGGCAGTTTTTATTAAAGTAAGGCAGGATTTGGCCAAAGTAGTCTGGAAACAGTTACTTCTGGTTAAATCTATAGCAGTACAGTGGTGGAGGGGATTTCAAAATGGAGTTGGCAAGAGTACAGACCCCAACATGTTCTGTTATGGTGTAACGTAGGAGCAACATTTGCTGTCTAGGATGTCTAGGAATATTCAAGACAATATAAAAGGGAAAAGAAAGGCTTTTAACACGTACAAAGGGACCAGGTCAATACAAGAAGTAGTGGAGTATAGAAAGTGCCAGAGGAAACTTAAGAAAGCAATTAGGAGAATGATTATGGGAGGCAATAGCCTAATGGTATTACCCTGGACTGTTATTCCAGAGACCTAGATAATG
Organism: Ginglymostoma cirratum; assembly: GCA_024137785.1. Taxonomy (NCBI): domain Eukaryota; kingdom Metazoa; phylum Chordata; class Chondrichthyes; order Orectolobiformes; family Ginglymostomatidae; genus Ginglymostoma; species Ginglymostoma cirratum. The sequence continues at coordinate 702,036 of JAHRHZ010000176.1, forward strand.
TTCTGGGGACCCAGGTTTGAGTCCCACCACAGCAGATGGTGGAATTTGAATTCAATAAATATCTGGAATTAAGAATCTAACAATGGCTGTAAATTCATTACCGATTGTTGGAAAAAACCCATCTGGTTCACTAATGTCCTTTAGGGAAGAAAACTGCCATCCTTACCAGGTCTGGCCTACATGTGACCCACAGCAATGTGGTTGACTCTGAACAATTAGGGATGGGCAATAAATGAACAGGGAAAAAAGGGAAAGTTGAAAAAACACCAGAAGGTAAGATTAGGGAGAATCACAATATATTTTATAAGGGTAACAGGACAACCAGGAAAGAGTAGGGCCCATTAAGGATCAAGGGCGTACTCTGTCTTCACTTTGGAGGAGATGGTTGCAAGTTCAAGAGAAGAGGTACTGTAAGGTCCTTAGGCAGTTTGACAAAGGTGGTGAGAGGGAATTGGAGGTTTTGGCAGGCTTAATAGTGGACAAATCCTGAGGTCCAGGTAAATTGCATTCCCGGCTGCTGTGGGAGATAAGGGAGGAAATTATAAGGGCTCTGACCCAAATGTTTAATTCCTCCTTCAAAAAAGATGCCAGGTATAGACCAGTGAACTATAGACAACTGAGTGTCACATCAGTTTCAAGGAAACTCTTGGAGAAAATTCTGATGGAGAGAATTAATCTCCATTTAGAGAAATAGGATTTGATCAGGGGTAGTCAGCATGGCAGAAGAAGATCATGCCTAACAAATCGTTTGATGTTTTAGAGGAGGTGACCAAGTGTGTAGATGAGGTTAGCGTAGTTGAAGTTGATTATGGATTTCAGCAAGGCCTTTGATAAGGTCCCATGTGGGATACTGTCGAAGAAGGTAAAAGCATATGGGATCCAGGGTAACTTGGCAAGTTGGACCCAAAATTGCCTTACTGGCAGGACACTGAGGATAGCGGTAGAAAAGGCTGTTTGTGTGACTGGAGGCTGGTGTCCAGTGGTGTACTACAGGAATCAGTGCTTTGTCACTCATTGTTCATGAAATAGATCATGATATGGATGAGAAATGGGTGCTGTTTGATAAGTAAGTTTTTGGATGACATGAAGGTTTTGGCCAGCTAGTTGACAGTGAAGAAAAAGGTTTTGATGAAGGTATAGGTGGTTTCTTCAGATGGACCGATCAGTGGAATATGTATTTATGTATTTAAATATGTATCTAACTCTGATAAGTGTGAGGTGATGTACTTTGGAAGAAGTAATAAGACAAGGGAGTACTCAAGGAATGGCAAGACACAAGGAAGCTCAGAGGAACAGGTGATCTTGGGTGCTTGTCCACAGATCCCTGAACAGGACAGATTAATAGGGTAGTTAAGAAGGCACTGGGGACACTTGCCTTTATCAGATGTGGCATAGATAATAAGAGCAGGGAGATTATGTTAGAACTGTACAGGACTTTGGGTTAGGCCACAGCTGGAGTACCGTGTGCAGTTCTGGTCGCCACACAATAGGAATGATGTAATTGCACTGGAGGGAATGCAGATGAAATTCACTGAGATGTTTCCTGGGTTGCGACATTTATAGTGTCACAGAGTCATGCAGCATGGAGACAGACCCTTCAGTCCAAACCAAACTAGTCCTAACTGCATGCTCCTGGCCCATATCTGTCCAAATCTGTCCTATTCACGTACTTATTTAAGTGTCTTTTAAATTCTGTAACTGTTCCCACATCCACCCCCTCCTCTGGAACTTCATCCACATACGAACCATCCTCTGTGTAAAACATTTGCCCCTCATTTCTTTTTGTAGTCTCTCTCTCCCCACCTTAAAAATGTGTCCCCTAATCTTGAAATCTCCCATCCTAAGGAAAAGACACCTTTTATTAATCCTATCTATACCCCTCATAATTTTAGAAACTTCTATATGGACATCTCTCAACCTTCTATGCTCCAGTGAAAAAAGTCCCAGCCTATCCAGCCTTTTTTATGATATCCTGGTAAATCTCTTCTGAGCCCTCTCTAGCTTAATAATATTCTTCCTACAAAGAAAGGCTGGATAAGCTCAGATTACTTTCTTTAGAGCAGAGAAGACTTAGAAGGGAACTGATAGAGGTATATAAGATTATGAGGGCCAGGGACAAGATGGTTGGGAAGCAACAGTTCCCGTTAGTTGAAGGCTCAACAATGAGGGTGCATAATTTTAAGGTGAAATGCAATAAGTTCAGCAGGGATTTAAGGGGAAATGTTTACAACTAAGGCATACGTAAGAAAAGTTTGATAATTCATAACAGGCAATGAGCAGTTCTCATAAGAGGCAAATCCACACTGAGTAAGCCCTTCTTTGATCATTTCTGCCAGGTTTCCCCTTGATAGCATTGTGACAAATCCAACCCCCTTTTGGATCCCTCTAGATCTATAGCACAGGTTGCTGGATTACTTAATGATATCCAAGTTCCTTCATGATATTTACGCACATTACGAACTCACATTAGGGAGTGTGTCAGATTGTCCCCACGTTTGGGTATATGAAGCAATATAGCAATGTAACACCGACGTTTATTACCATCACAGGTTCTCAAGACCTGTTTGGTGAGAATGAGCTTTCTGAGATGACACAGGGATATTTTCTCCCCCACCCATGACTTCAGTTACTCATCCCACACAGTCAGTTCGGTGCTCTATGAACATCTGATTGCAACATATTTGTACTAACATAGACAGGAACCAGCAAGTACATGCTGAACAAAAGGCCACTTTATTCCTGGTGCTGCCTCATGATCTATCCTGTCTGTAATCTGGTTGATCATATCTTGAAAGGGCGTCAATATTTAGACAGTGCTCAGGGCTACCTATGCCACCTGCTGTTCTATCCTATCTCTTCTTGATTCTGGTATTCCTGACCTACTATTATCCTTGTCTTTTCCTGGAAGAACTTAACTGCACCTCTAATTCTGCTATCGAGGGTTTTAACAGTTGCCACTCCTGATGCATAGTCTGCACCTGCTAACTCTATCTAAGTTGTCTCTGGAGTAGGTGGTCAAAGAGCTGCCGGGTTATTCTATCGCACCAGGATGGCATCTGTATGTTCCTATATCCTGGTAGTAGAGTAACTATTACTTCAGTAATAACCTTACTCCCCTGTATCTCTCTGAGATTCGTAACACTGTGGCTCTGAGGTAGTTCTGGGGGTCGTGCCGGTGGTAGTTAGTGGGCCATCTCTGTTCAATATGAAGGGTCCTGGCCCATGGCATCTACCCAAATTGTCCCCATCCTCCCTGGGTGCATTTGGCTTTATGGTATGTTTTGGCTTACACTCTATTCTACTCTACTCAACTGAGCTGTCAAGTACTATAGGTCTTGGGTCCAATCCTCAAGGTTTACTTTTGTCTCAGACCACATAAAAAATATCACCACTTTTTCACCTGGCAGAGCCGTTGCCTGAAAGAAGGGGTGGATCCCAAAACTCAATAAAAAGACCCACATCTCAACATTAACAGACTGTCAGTGACTTCGCTTCAAATCTGAAAGGAGTTGACACAACTCACATGTTATAAATACTGGATTCCTCAAAAGTCTTAGACATACATCCCCATGCAAAGTCCTTGCCTAGTTTTCACTGCTATGGAATCAAGGGGGCATTATTAAAGTGCATCTGGCACTTCAAACAAATAGAAAGGATCGGATGGCAGCTGCTTGGACAACCATTTCTACCAGAACAGTCTGTATTTGCTGGATATGTGCAGAAATGTTCACAAGCAAGTTATCAATGCTTCATTCATTGGCACACTGACAGGTGGATAAGGGACTTTGCCCCTTCTCCAGGTGCCCATTCCCTCAAAAGGTGAGGGAGATGCCGTTGTACACAGGGAGGAGGAATGACAGTCACCTAGGGTTTGTCATCTCAAAACACTCTTGCTGCGCTGCCTCCCTTCTGCCAGGGACACAAACGCTCAATCTGGCAAGACTTCTGACAGTTCCTTTCCTGTAACCCACCTGAGGTATACTGACAATCTGACACACAGACATCCACATTGGGTACAGTGTTGCAAAGAGGCTCTCATTCAAGTCTGCGCCCTGAAAGGGTCATGACATCTGCAAGGGGAGAACATAAGCTAAATGGTTGTGTCGCGGGAGTCAATAGCAATGGCATAGCCCTTAACGATCTCCCTGAGAAGTGAATGCATCTTGTAACCTAAATTTTGTGTTATACAAATGCACCTCAAATGTAATCCTGAAGAACCCATAGTAATTCACAACCTGCAGGGACAAAGGAAACAGAGTAATGTTCAATATATGACAAATAGAACATGATGTGTTACGTCACTCTGGCATCATGTGCTCACAATGTCATCTGCTCAATAGAGACAAACAACGAGGCAATGTGCTGGATACTGAGGAACTGGGGAACAACAGCAATCTTCCGGGGAGATAAAATATTCATTGCTCATGATGCAAGCATTTGGTTTGTAATCTAACAAGTGTGGTGGAATTTTTTGAGGTGACAAAATATTTGGATGAGTTTAGGGAAGTTGATTTGGTTTACATGAATTTCACTGAGATTTTTGACAAGGTCCTATGTGGGAAATGGATAAAAAAGGTGAAAGCTCATGGGATCTAGGGTAACTTGTCAAGATGGATCCAAAATTCGTTGAGTGATAGGAGACAGACAGTAGTGCTTGTGTGGTTAGAGCCCGTTGTGCAGTGGCATACCATAGGCGAAAGTGGTGGGCCCCTTATTGTTCATGATATGCGTAAATGATTACAGAATTTTACGGAACAGAAGGAAGCTATTCAACCCATTGTGTCTGTATCGGCCCCCAAAACACCTAGCCATCAAGTCTCATTCTGCAGTCCTATCTCTATAGCCCTTTAAATTCATCACTTTCTAATATATCCTGCTCTCTTTCAGTACCGCCTGTAGAATCTGCTTCCACTACTCTCCTGGGCAGCACATCCCAAATCCTAACAACTCTGAGTGAATAAACTTGTCCATATCTCACTCCTAGCTCTCTTACCAATCTTAAAATTGTGATCTGCAGTTACTGACATACCAACTAGTGGAAACAAAATATCCTTCTTTATCCTGTCAAAATGGTTCATAATTTTGAACACCTCAGTAAGGTCACCTCTTAATCTTCTCTGCTCCAGGGAGAATAAGCCCAATCTTTCTAATCTTTCCCTATATCTAAAATCCCTCATGCCTAGTTTCATTCCAATAAATCTCCTTTGCATTCTTCCTTAAATAAGGTGCCCAGAACTAAACACAATATTCCAAATGTGATCTGACTAATGATTTGTAGAGGTCATTGCTTTTATACTCTACACCTCTACCTGTAAACCCAAGGATCCTATAAAACTTCCTAACTACTGTTTCAACTTGCATGGCCATCTTCAGAGAATTATCCACGTGAACCCTGAGGTCCCTCTGCTCCTCCACTCTCCTCAAAGTTGACCCTGTATTGTCTCTCTGTGTTTTTTTCCTACCGAAATACATTAGCTCACATTTCTCTGCATTGAAAATCATTTGCCAGGTGTCAACCCATTTGGAAGACATGTGAATGTCCCTCTTAAGTTGCTCAGCAGTGTCCTCACAATTTCCTACTCTCCCTAGCTTAGTATCATCTGCAAATGAGAGATTTTGTCCTCAACGCCCAACTCCAAACTGTTTATATAAAACAAAAGAAGTACGGGTCTCAACATCAATCCCTGGGGAATACGACTTTCAATGTGTGTCCAATCTGAGAAATGCCCATCTCTACTTACCCTCAGTTTTCCTATCATTTAGCAAACTTCCAATCCATGCTGCCAAGAACCTACCAATCCTAAGCATTTCTAATTTGCTAACTAACCTCCCATGTGTCACCATATTAAAAACTTCCTGAAAGTCCAAATATACAATATCCACTGTTCTACTCTCATCCACTTTCTGTATCACTTGTCAAAGGACTAAATTAAATTTGTCAGACATGACCTCCCCTTGACAAAGCTACATTGAATAACTATTATTAACTTATTTTTTTAAGTGCATATTTAACTTATCCTATATTATGGCCTCCATTAGTTTTCCCACTACTGATGTCCCACCATTTCCCACTATTGATGAGAATGTGGAAGGGCTAATAAGTATATTTGCAGATGACGCTAAAGATTGGCTAGGGTGGTTACAGGAAGCCATGTATGAATTGGTCAGGTGGGCAGATGAGTAGCAAATGAAATTTAACCCTGGTAAGTATGAGATGATGTACTTTGGATGAAGGAATAAGACAAGGGAGTACATAATGATGAACAGCAAGATGGCTCAGTGGTTAGCAATGTGCCTCATAGTGCCAGGGACCCAGCCTCAGGGGACTGTCTCTATGGGGTTTGCATATTCTCCCCATGTCTACGTGGGTTTCCTCTGAGGACCCTTGTTTCCTTCCACAGTCCAAAGAAGTACAGGTTAGGTGGATTGGCCATTCTAAATTGCCCATAGTTTCCAGGGATGTACAGGCTAGGTGGATTAAGCATGGGAAATGTAGAGTTATAGCCTATTCAACCTCTCCCTTTAGCTCAACCTTGGCAACATCCTTGTAAATCTTTTCTGAACCCATTCAAGTTTCACTCGTCCTTTCTACAGGAGGGAGACCAGAATTGCAGTATTCCAAAAGTGGCCTAACCAATGCCCTGTACAGCCGCAACATGACCTCCCAACTTCTGTACTCAATGCACTGATCAATAAAGGAAAGCCTACCAAACAGCTTCTTCACTATCCTGTCTACCTGAGATTCCACTTTCAAGGAACTATGAACACGAACTCCAAAGTCTCTTTGTTTGGCAACACTCCCCAGAACCTCACAATTAAGTATATAAGTCCTGCCCTAATTTGCCTTTCCAAAATGCAGCACCTCACATTTATCTAAATTAAACTTCATCTACCACTTCTCAGCCCATTGGCCCATCTGATCAAGATCCCATTGTATTCTGAGAAATATGAGAGGTCCATTCATAAGTCTGATAACAGCAGAGGAGAAGCTGTTCTTAAATCTGTTGGTATGTGTATTCAAACTTTTGTATCTTCTGCCCAATTGAAGAGGGTGGACGAGGTTTTTGGTTATGTTGGCTGCTTTCCTGAGGCAGCAGGAAGTCTACATGGAGTCAGTGGAAGGGAGACTGGTATTCATGATGTACTGGGCTCTGTTCGCAACTCTAATTTCTTGTAGGCTTGCGCAGAGTAGTTGCAATACCAAGCTGTGACGCATCCAGATAGAATGCTTTCTATGGCTGCATAGAATCCCTACAGTGTGGAAGCAGGCCATTTGATCCACTGAGTCCACACCAACCATCCAAAGAGCATTCCACACAGACTTACCCTCTTATCCTATTCCTGTAACCCTGTATTTACTTGCTTGCACATTCCTGGACGCAATGGGCAATTTAGTGTGGTCAATCCACATAACCTCTGGATCTTTGATCAGTGTGAAGGGAACTGCAGCACTCAGAGAATGTGCAAAATCCATACAGTCGCTAAGGTGGAATCGAACCAAGGTCTCTGGTGCTACGAGGCAGCATTGTTAGCCAGTGAGCCACCATGTTATCCCATAAAAATACGATACATCTATAAAAATTGGTTGGAGTCATTGTGGACATGCCAAATTTCCTTAGCCGTCCAAGGAAGTAGAGGTGTTGCTTTCGTCACTGTAGCATCGATGTGGATGGACCAGGATCATTGGTGATATTTATTGCAAGGAACTTGATTCTCTCAACCACTTCCACCTCAGCACCAATGACACAGACAGGGGTGTATCCTCCATTCTGGTTCCTGAAGTTGATGACCAGCTCCTTTGTTTTGCTGACATGTGAGGAAAAGATTGTTGTCTTTACACCACGCTACCAAGCTGTCTTTATATCTCTTTCTTACACTCTGTCTCATCATTGTTTTAAATCCAACCCACAATGGCAATCTCATCAGCAAATTTATAAATGGGGTTAGAGCTAAAGTTGGCTACACAATTGTGAGTGTATAATGAGTATAGTAAGGGGCCGAATATGCAGCCTTGCAGGGCACTGGTTCTGAAGGCTATTGTGGAGGAGATGTTGTCGCTTATGCTTACTGACTACGGTCAGCAGGTCAGGAAGTCAAGGATCTAGTTGCAGAAGGGGCATCAGAGTCCTAGGTCTTGGAGTCTAGAGATGGGTTTTGTTGGAATTATGGTGCTAAAGGCAGAGCTAAAGTCAACAACAGGAGTCTGACGTAGGTGTCATTGTCATCCAGATGTATCGGGGGATGGGATCTGCTGTGGACCTTTGTGAGGCATACGATAGCATGAGAGCTAATGGCCACGGTTTGTCCCATGTCCGACCCACTTTAATTTTAGAGGAGGGAGGAATGTCGACAGTGCTGTTGAATCAGAAGTGTTGTATTAAATGCTGTATTAAATGTTCTGTGAATTGTTACTTTTGTGATGATAATTCATGATTTAAAATGGAGGCATTAATGGTCTTCATTTTTAACTTCTAGAGGAGATTAGCTAGATTATTCTTAAATCCATCAGATCATTGCCTGCAGCACATCATGCTTAAGAACTCGTGAATCTGAAGGTACATGTTTGTCTGCTCATTGTTTAACTGGAAATGTGCACTGAATGCTGGTGAGTATTCAAAACATATAAATGTCTTTAGAAGAGTTCCTGATACTTTTCATGGGGAAATTTAATCCACCACACAATTTATTCTGTAGTTTAATCTCACCATTGTGAAGATGACGATCATATGTGCTCCTGGTTTCTTGTTCCAGAGGGCTATACAAGATTTTGCCTGAGAAAGGGGTCTCTACTGCAAAGCTGACAGGTGTTAAAAAGGTCTGAGGAATGTGAAATATCAGCAACTCTGGCTTCACACTGAACTGGAGGCACTATATAGATACATGCCCTTCCAATTTGTTTAGTGCAATTCGGATACATCCCTTTCCTGTTTCTGTGTTATGTTCAATTGATTGATTGAATCATTTATTGTCACATGCATTCAATATAAAATACAGTGAAAAGTTTATACCATCGCCATGATTTGGTGCCATATCTTAAAATTAACTTTAAAAAAACAAAAATTAAAGAAAGATAACTTAAAGAGTGTCCAACATTTCCTTCTCTGCTGCGACAGTCCCACTCCGGGCTTTACCAGCTGACGCCATGCTGCTGCCAGAGTCCTGCTCCGGGATTCATCAAGTTACACTATGTAACTGCCACAGTCTTGCCCTGGGCTTCATCAATCTACTCCACTCTGCTGCTACAGTCCTACTCTGGGCATCACCAGCCCATGCCATGCTGCCATGAGAGTCTTGCTTCGGGCTACACCAGTCCATGCCAATGCCGCTACCAGAGTCCTGCTCTGGGCCACACCATGCCACCCCTACATATAGGTCAGTGTTATATGGTATAGATAGCTATTCTTAACAGTATTTGGTGTAAAAAATAGCTACAGATTTTAAAGCACCTTTTCATGCGGGAAATAGTGTGTCTAAAATCAGCATACATATCAAACTTTTATTTCCTCTAGTTTTCTTATTGTCATTTTTGTTTTCTAATGTAATTACTCAGTAAACATCAAAAGTAATTCCTCTCCCAACTCAATCATCATTTTGCAATTTTTCAAGATGATGTATAGTCCTAGATGACACTTGGGTTCTTAGGTGTTTCACAAATGTAAAATTGCACAAACATGAATCAATTGTTCTCCCTCATTAATTCAACGATACATGCCTGTCCTTACCAGAGTGACTAGATTAAAGCACTGCAAGTGTCCCTGGTGATTCTATAAATCCATGCACTTTCTTTGTCAATTTCTGTTTGTATTCATCTGCTATTGCTGTCCTCTGACAGATTGGCTATGGTATGTCACAACATGATGTTCCTGCATGAAAATATTCGCTGAAAATTCTAGATCTGAAATAAACCGGAAAATGCAAGTTCATCAGGGAGATCAGCGAATACAGGTATGACTTAAAGTATTAATTGACCTTTTACTTTCTCAACTGCTGTGTTCCTACACATACTTTTTAAATTTTTGATTTGAAGAATGTGTATTTTCCTCGCTGCTTTATCATGATTAATGTCAACGTTAAACACAGAGATAGTAAGAACTGCCGATTCTGGAGTCAGAGATAACACAGCATGGAGCTGGAGGAACACAGCAGGCCGGGCAGCATCAGAGGAGCAGGAAGGCTGACATTTCGGGTTGGGACCCTTCTTCAATTAAACACAAATCTTTTTAGATAACTGACATGCAAGATGACAATTCGATTTATGTCTGTTTTTACAGCTGAAGTGACACATTGCTCTAGCTTTACCTGCGTCATTTAAAGCTGTAAAAAATCAAATCAGTTTATAATTTCTGCATCTAGTGGTAACTAAGGGTTGGCATTAGAAAAATATACACCTGGGGAATTGTGTTAGCACTTACTCCACTTTTCTGATTTGCAGAAAAGAAACTATTGGGACAATGTTATTTCACTCAACTCAGAGCTTGTATTTCTGCTAGTTTTGCTATGATTTGATTTGTTTTAGTTTTCTTGATATCACTAGCAGCTTTTATGCAGAGCCAAGGAATACTGTAAGGATCAATGTGGGTTATAAGTTGCGGCTTGGATTCACTGACAAAAAATGTGAAATGATCCGTTTTTGTGAAATAAACACAGCAATAATTACATTCCGAACGGATGCCTTGATGTGACAGAGTAAAGGGATGAAGAGGTGCATGTTCATATAATATTAAAGCCTAATAGAATTCCAGATTTAGCTCAAGGAATCTAGATATAAATATTGAGTTGAAATGTGACTTCTGGGATGACACTTTTGCTGGACAAGTACATTGCAAAGTTTGGAATATAAATTTGAGTTGATTTTAAAACTGCAACAAAACTTCAATTCCATTATTAAATGGAATTTAAAGTCCTCTGCCATGTCTGGTTTTATGGCAGGAGAGCATTTAATCAGGCTAGAGAGTGACAGGTGGGGGCTCCACCATCTTACTCACCTTCACCACAACTAAGTTCATGTATGTCTTTCGTGCCCCACCACAACTGAGAACTTCCCGTCGGCAGATCATATAGTTTTAGGCAGATGAAGTCGACATGATGGACAGCACGATCCCAGGCAGTATCACTTGTGGTATCTAGAGCTAAAGTCCTTGACTGGATGACATCATCACATTGGGTCCAGTCTCCAAAAGAATCCTTTCAGAGCCAATACCTAATGCAGTAGAGATCATTCAAGAATAAAAGACAAAATTGAAACTACTAACAAAGGATAATTTCATATCATGCACATTTACAATTGTCTTAGAACAAAGAACAAATAACAAAGAAAGTTACAGCACAGGAACAGGCCCTTCAGCCCTCCAAGCCTGCACTGACATACTGTCCATCACAAATAAAACCCCCTATCCTTCTGGGGACCGTATCCCTCTATTCCCATCCTATTCATTTATTTGGCAAGATGCCCTTTAAAAGTCACTATCGTATTTGCTTCCACTACCTCCCCCAGCAGTGAGTTCCAGGCACCCACCACCCTCTGTGTAAAAATCTTGCTTCATACACCACCTTTAAACCTTGCCTCTCATACCTTAAACCTATGCCCCCAAGTAACTAACTCTTCCACTCTGGGAAAAAGCTTCTCACTGTCCATTCTGTCCATGCCCTTCATAATCATGTAGGCCTCTATCAGGTCGCCCCTCAACCTCTGTCGTTCCAGTGAGAACAATCCAAGTTTCTTCAACCTCTCCTCATAGATAACGCTCTCCAGACCAGGCAACATCCTGGTAAATCTTTTCTGTACCCTCTCCAAAGTCACCACATCCTTCTGGTAGTGTGGCCACCAGGATTGAACACAACATTCCAAATGTGGCCGAACTAAGGTTCTATAAAGCTGCAATATTACCTGCCAATATTTAAACTCAATGCCCTGGTCAATGAAAGCAAGCAAGCCATTTGCCTTGTTGACGACCTTCTCCATGTGCGTTGCCACTTTCAGTGACCTGTGTACCTGTACATCTAGATCCCTCTGCCTATCAGTACTCTTAAGAGTTCTGCCATTTACTGTACAGTGGATGCTGGAGATCTGACTGAAAATTGCTGGAGAAACTCAGCAGAGTTCAAAAGAAGATTCAGATTGGACACCTCGTTTTTACTATGGACGTCCAGTCCCTATACACCTGCATCCCTCATACACATGGCCTAAAGGCCCTCCGCTTCTTCCTGTCCCGCAGAACTGACCAATCCCCCTCCACCAACACCCTCATCCGCTTAGCTGAACTCGTCCTCACCCTCAACAACTTCTCTTTCAATTCCTCCCACTTCCTACAGACAAAGGGGGTGGCCATGGGTACCCGCATGGGCCCAAGCTATGCCTGCCTCTTTGCAGGTTACGTGGAACAATCCCTCTTCCGTACCTACACTGGCCCTAAACCCCACCTCTTCCTCCGTTACATTGATGACTGTATCGGCGCCGCCTCGTGCTCCCACGAGGAGCTCAAACAGTTCATCCACTTCACCAACACCTTCCACCCCAACCTGAAGTTCCCCTGGACCATCTCCAACACTTCTCTCTCCTTCCTGGACCTCTCTGTCTCCATCTCGGGTAACCACCTAGAAACCCATGTCCATTTCAAGCCCACTGACTCCCACAGCTACCTAGAAAATACCTCCTCCCACCCACCTTCCTGCAAAAATGCCATCCCCTATTTCCAATTCCTTCTCCTCCGCCGCATCTGCTCCCAGGATGAGACATTCCACTCCCGTACATCTCAGATGTCCTCATTCTTCAAGGACCACAACTTCCCCCCCACAGTGGTCGAGAGCGCCCTCGACCGTGTCTCCCGCATTTCCCGTAAATCATCCCTCACAGCCCGTCCCCGCAATAATAACCAAAAAAGAAACCCCCTCGTCCGCACGTACCACCCCACCAACCTCCGGATCCAAAGCATCCATCCTCCAACACTCCTGCCATCTGCAGTCAGACCCCACCACCAAAGACACTGTTCCCTCCCCACCCTTATCCGCCTTCCGGAGGGACCACTCCCACTGCGACTCCCTTGTCCACTCCACACTCCCCTCCAGCCCCACCACACCCGGCACTTTTCCCTGCAATCACAGGAAGTGCTACACCTGCCCCCACACCTCCTCCCTCACCCCAATCCCAGGCCCCAAGAAGACTTTCCACATCAGGCAGATGTTCACCTGCACATCTGCCAATGTGGCAGACTGCATCCACTGTACCCGTTGTGGCTTCCTCTACATCAGGGAAACCAAGTGGAGGCTTGGGGACCGCTTTGCAGAACACCTGTGCTCAATTCGCAACAAACAACTGCACCTCCCAGTCGGGAACCATTTCAACTCCCCCTCCCATTCCTCAGACGACATGTCCATCCTGGGCCTCCTGCAATGCCACAGTGATGCCACCCGAAGGCTGCAGGAACAGCAACTCATATTCAGCCTGGGAACCCTGCAGCCCAATGGTATCAATGTGGATTTCACAAGCTTCAAAATCTCCCCTCCCCCAACCGCATCCCAAAACCAGCCCAGCTCATCTCCGCCTCCTTAATCTGTTCTTCCTCTCACCTATCCCCTCCTCCCACCTCAAGCCGCACCCCCATCTCCTATCTACTAACATCATCCCGCCCCCCTGACCTGTCCGTCCTCCCTGGACTGACCTATCTCCTCCGTACCCCCCCACCTACACTCACCTTTACTGGCTCCATCCCCGCCTCTTCGACTTGTCTGCCTCCTCTCCACCTATCCTCTCCTCTCTCCATCCTCTATCCGCCTCCCCCTCTCTCCCTATTTATTTCAGAACCCTCTTCCCCTCCCCTATTTCTGATGAAGGGTCTAGGCCCGAAATGTCAAGTTTTCCTACTCCTATGATGCTGCTTGGCCTGCTGTGTTCATCCAGCCCCACACCTTGTTATCTCGGATTCTCCAGCATCTGCAGTACCTTTTATCTCAAATTGGACTCTCTCCAAATCCAACCAGGCTTATAGAGTTTATCCAGCACTTTCCATTTTTATTTATGGTTTCTCCAGTGCTTTGTATAACTGAAGCAAAACCTCTCTGCTTTTATATTCATTCTATCAGGACTGCTTATTATTGCTGTAACTGCATACCTGCAATCCATCCAGTAGGACACCCTGATCTCTTTGCATTTCGGAATTCTGTAATCTCTCACTATTTAGATAGAACCAAAGTATCCCTATGGTGTGGAAACAGGCCATTCAGCCCAACAAGTCCACACCGACCCTCCAAAGATTATTCCACCCAGACCCATCTCCCTACCTTTTCCCTGTAATCCTACATTTCCCATGACAACACACCTAACCTATACATCCCTGAACACCATGGGCAATTTAGCATGGCCAATCTACGCAAACCTGCACACCTTTGGACTGTGGGAGGAAACTGGAGCACCCGGCAGAAGCCCACGCAGACCCAGGGAGAACGTGCAAACTCTACGTAGACAGTTGCCAGAGGGTGGAAGTGAACCTGGTGCCTCGAGCAGTCAGGCAGCAGTGGTAACCTCTGAGCCACCGTGCCACCCATGATATGCTTCTTTTCCAGCCAAGATGTGCAAAGGAACATTTTCTCACATTACACTCTTTTTTTTGTCTTATCTTTGCCCATTTACTAATAACATCGATATGTATCCTTCTTATGTCCCCTTCGTAACTTACTTTCCTATCTATCTTTGTGTTGTCAGCAAATTTAACCACAATACCCCCTTCCATTCCTTCATCCAAGTCATTTATATAGTTTCTGAAAATTTGAGTTCCAGGACTAATTCCTGTGGCACGTGTTACACATTGTCAGCTAGAAATTGACCCACTTACTCCCTGCCTACTCTGCCTTCTGTTAGCCAGTCAATTATCTATCCATGTGAATATGTTACCCCCTACACCATGAGCTGTGATTTTCATCAATAGTCTTTAATTGGCTCAATATCAAATGTCTTCTATAAATCTTAGTAGAATACATTCACGAGTCTCTCTTTTCCACAGTATGTGTTACTTTTGCAAAGAACGTCAATGAATTGATTAGCTGTGTTTTCCGTTTCACAAAACCATGTTACCTCTGCTGAATTCCTTGAATTTTTCCATCAGGTTTGCTATATTGTCATTAAATAATATCCCCTAACATCTTCTTTATGGTAGATGGTAAGCCACTGGCCTATAGCTTCCTGTTTTCTGTCTCCCTGCTTTTCCAATTAAAGATTTACATTTGTTATTTTTCAATCTAATAGAACCTTTCCCAAATCCAAGGAATTTTGGAAAACTAAAAGCAAACTGAACAATTATCTCAGATAACAAGCATGGGGCTGGATGAACACAGCAGGTCAAGCAGCATCATAGGAGCAGGAAAACCTGACGTTTCGGGCCTAAACCCTTCATCAGAAAACAATTATCTCATTTGCCACTTCTTTTAAGATCCTATAATGAAGTTGATCAGAACCCTGGTTCATGCCAGCCTGCAGCTCCAACAATTTACTCAGAACCACTTCTCTAGTGATGTGATTTTCTTCAATTCCTCCCTATCTTTCATTTCCCAATTTACACTCAAATGTTACTTTCAAGGATCAACAGGATTTCACCACTATGTTTCATAAATCCATAACATTCTATTTCACCATCTGTTTGGCAGTTGTTTGGTCTGTCCTCTTCTCCTTCCCGTCTACCCTATCTATTCCTCTTATAATTTTAATAATTTAAATCATGATGCCCCACTCAGTCTCCTCTGCTCCAATGAAAACAATCCCAGTCTATCAGCGGTAGGACAAAAAATGATATCTTCAAACCAGATTTTTAAAATTAATTGTTAAGGGTTGATGGGACATGACAATGTGTGATTGAAACCAAGTGGAAAATTACTGGTTTAGCGCAAGACAGTTGTTTCATCTGTTTTATACAGTTCCAGCGCAACTTCCTGCTCTTAAATTCTGAAGAAACATCACTGGAGTGGAAATGTTAACTGTGTTTCTCTCTCCATAGATGCTGCCAGACCTGCTGGGTAGATCCTGGTCCTGCCTACACCAGGGAAGGCCAACTAAACCACAGACCAATCAGGCCATCCTCAGGTACAAAAGTTCTGCTTAGTGAGGCTGTTGCTTTTAGCATTGGCTTCCTGCAGAACTCCCTTTGATGTCCAGTCCCTCAATTGGGCAATTGGTTCGGGAATTTCACCCCACTCAATGCCTATAGCTGCACTGCCCACTGTATGGCAACAAGCCTATTTATAGCTGAGTTAATCCCAGTTTAGGACCTAAAAATGACCTTAATTGATAGCAAGGCTGGGAGAACTGCTAGACATTTTCACAGCCAGAACATAAATGGAGTGGAGGCAGGAAGATGCAATATTTGGATATGCCAGCATCCAAACTAAATAAGTGCCTACCCATTTTCCAAGCTCAGCACCATCAACAGAAAAAGATTTTTTTCAACAGTGTCAAAGCTGCGTGTTTCTCCAATAAAACATTGTTTCTAGAATCCTTACAGTGTGGAAACAGGCCCTTCGGCCCAACAAGTCCACACCAAACCTTGAAGCATCCCACCCACCCTTGTAACCCACCTAATCTACACATCCCTGAACACTACAGGCAATTTAGCATGGCCAATCCACCTAAACTACAAATCTTTGGGTTGTGGGAGGAAACCGGAGCAAACCCACGCAGACATAGGGAGAATGTGCAAACTCCACACAGACAGTCACCCAAGGCTGGAATTGAACCTGGGTCCCTGGCGCTGTGAGGCAGCAGTGCTAACCACTGAGCCACTGTGCTGCCCTATTTCATTGTACTATTTCTGACCATTGCTCCATAAAGAACAAACGATTATCAGAAAATGATATTATATCTCTCAATCACAAGTGTAAATAGATCAAGGTGACCTTGAACTCCGAGTTCAGATTTTGAAGATTTTGAGAAACGAGAACGGCCCTCATTTGCCCCATCAGTCCAACTCCCATCCATGATCACACTTGGATTCTCCCGACAGGCAAGTACACCCGATTCTTCAAGTTAAGCTCATATAACTTCCCAATGCATATTTATAATTCAATCTCCATTATTCATATTTAGCCTTCTGAACCTCATGAGCAGAAAAACACCTCAACAGCAGAACAGGAATGTAACTATTCTGACCCCAAAACAGTAACAGAAAGTTTGAGTTCAATTGTCAAATTCAAACCCAGTGCTCCTTTTAGGTACATCTCATGATACAAATTATACAGGCTAAGCTGGTGAATGAAGATTTCTTCTGTTCAGTATTCAGAAAGGATTGTAAACACATTCTAAAAGAAGTTTTATAGAACAACTAGACGCAGTAAAATTTTCTTAGAAACATGAAGTTGGATAAAGAGCTGGGCCTTGACCTACCACCGTTGGAATTGTAGACATTTCTGTCCAGAGATGTTATGATAAACCTCTAGAGCAGATGAGATTTGAACCTGGGGGCCTCTTGGCTCAGAGGTGCCACAAGAGACCTACTTACCAGAAATAATGCCTCAAATTAGTCACATGTGGTAAGTCATTCAACCTCTCAAGCCTGTTCTGAAATTTATTTAGATAATGACTGATCTGCACCTCAATTCCAAAACACACGTAAGCAGAATTATTCCCTGATTCCTTCATCTGACAAGAATCCAACAATCTCAGACTCGATAACTCTGACTACTCCAACATCCACTGTCCTTTGGAGTCACAAAATTCCAAGTTTCTATACATTCAGTATCCTGAATCCTACTTTTCAAAATAAATAAAATTCATTCATATTTGAATTTACAATGCATTTAAGATTTATGTAAGAATTAAACACTGCATATTTGGACAGTTGTATGAAGTTGCAAATGCATATTTTGAATGCCACCCTAGACTCCTTATAATGTTCTAAAAAGCAGCACAGCCTCCAGCATCAATAGGTCAAGGCAAATTCTAAGGACAGAATCTCCTCAGATCCTGAATGATGTGAGGTATGGTGAGTCTTTTGGGAGAATCGCGTGGAAGGCCTTCCTCAAAGGCAAGAGGTGCAAGTTGTATTTTACAGCTAGATTCCAGATGTTGAGATGAAAGACTTGCTAATGAGCAGTGAGAAACCTACTAACAGGAATAATCACTATAATCTCACTTTAGTGACATGCAGGTTCCCATTCTCCTATTGACTGGATACAAACCAGGTGCCAAGAATTCCCGACACTGAAGTCAAGTGGATACCTGGTAACTCCAGTTCACCACATTCTCCACCAGATGTCCATCTTGGACACCTGGCACTAACATCTCAGGGCACAGTCCATGATCAGAAGCCAGAAGCATTCCATGTCTACGAATGTTCGCATTTGCTATGTGCCAGCCTTTCCACATCATCATGGCACATCTCTGATCCACTCACAGGACGCATCTGCAATTTACTGCTGCACTTTGGAACATGCCAGAAACTATCATCAGAAGGCCACTGCATGGGCGGTCCAGCTCACAGACTAGACCAGGCTGCATCTCATGATTGTTCACTTGGTCTCTTCTCACACTCACTCACTTTGAGCCTACGTGGATGCATCCTGCCTTCCCCTGGCTTGCCTTTCAATGTTCTGGCCCTCAGCTGGACTGAACAGGCACACAGGACTGCTGAAACAGACAAAAACAAAAACTGTTGGAGAAATTCTGGTAGCATCTGTGGACAGAAAACAACTTTCAATTTCAGATTTAGTTAATCGAATTTAAATTTCCACAGTTGCCATGGTCAGATTTTAACGCGGCTTCAGAGAGCTAAAAGCAAAATACTGCAGATGCTGGAAATCTGAAATAAAAACCGAAAGGAACTCAGTAGAAAAGTTATATCGGGCTTGAAACATTAACACTTTTCTCTCCACAGATGTTGCCAGATCTGCTGACATTCTCCAGCGTTTTCTGTTTTTATCCTCAGAGAACTAACTAGCTTAGGTCTTTGAATTGCTGATTTTCCCAATGTGCCACTTACCCCCACTGTGGTGAAGCAGTTAATGATAAAAGATCAGCAGCCACTTTGTATTCTATTTAATCATATTCCTACAGCTTGAGTGTTTTCTTTCCTCAATTAAACAAAGCAATACACTCTGTAAAACAAGTTGTGATTCACAATTCCATAATTCGATAAATACTAATTTCACCTCTCATGATTTTTACAGTTGTAGCTGCATATGACAGAGGCTACAGATTAGGGTTGTTGGTGCATATTTTTCTCATATTTACCAATAACTGGTTTGTTTTAATTGTTTTGGATGGTGCAGAGAGCTCAGACACTTTGCATTTATTCTTTAATTGAAATTAAATTAAATTTGCAAAATCCTGCGGAAACAGATGCATTGATACCTTTACAATGTATTTATATGTCATTTCTTTTAAACAAAAAAGTCACCATTCTTTGAGATGCCCAAGAACACTGTGCCTACTAACAAAAGCTTCTGTTCCTGCTTGAATTGAAGCACACATTGAGCAATGCGGGATTTGAATGCAGCAGATAATTTCAAAGACTGCTCTTTCTATTTTTTTAAATCAGTGCATTAGCCCATAGTATGCACACAGAGCATTGAAAATTGAAAGGTCATGCAGTGCAGCCACAAGGTTCTTTTTTTTTTAATGTGCATTTGTACGAAGGCGAACATTAGTAGCATATGCTTGGCCTTTATATTTACCTTGATCTTCTCACAGAACACAAATCGACATCATGCCCACATTTCTCGAGGACTTATTACCATGGCCATGAGGTGAGGGCTTTTTCATTGCGAGTAGTGTAAAAGTTGGGGGGGGACATATTATTGCAAAGAGGCATTATTGTGCTGGGAATGTATAAACAGCTGAGCAGAATAGGGCAACATGTTCATAATGGAAAGTGAAAGCTCTTCATTTTTGTCTTCATTGTCTCCCCTTCCTTTCTAAGCAATGTTCCTTTTTCCTTCTATCAATATAAGGTTCTTCTTGGTAAAATGAAATGCATTCATTCAGCTTGAAAGAGCCTTTTAAAGCAGTATTCAGTACTCACATACTGAGTGAGTGTACCAGAGCGCAGCAACTTTAAGAAGTGCAGTGAGGCAGTGTTCATCTCTCATAGTCAGAACAAGGGGTTTGTTTGCTGTGTGACAGGCAAAGGTTTCCATATTAAGCCACAAAGAATTAGAAAGATGGTCATCATGATAAGCAGCTCATGTAACTCTTACTCACTTGTCAGCCCTGGCTCTCTGTCTTTTCCTTCACATGATCCTTGGCCAGCTTGTTCTCACACTCTTCTGAGCTCCTGAGATGGGTTGAGGCACAACTATTTAGTCCAGTAAATAGCTTTCTTTGAATCCTACAGCCTTCAGGAAAAAAAAGAGATAATCCTGGATAATGTGGACACAGTTTTCATTTCTTGTCAGCCAATTAAACAGCAATTATCTAAAGTGCAGGAGCAGATAAAACCGAAAGAATGGCAGGAGCATGACAAGTTTGGCTCCCCAGGACTCTTTATGATGGTCACATTAGCCCGGATTTGTTCTATACTAATAAAAGAATAAAAATGCTTTTTCAAGTGATTGGCAGTGCACAGCAAGAGGCAGGCCAGCTGCAACCAGTGGCTGACAATCAGATACTGGAGCTTTAGAACCTGACAAGCAGAGCACAATTAATTTCTACTTCATAAAGTGTACAATAAATCTGTTTGTTTGTGATTCATAAACACAAGAATTTCACATTCCCCTATTTTCTTACTTAAACATCTTTTTTTGGGGACATCACAATGAGCAGGAGCTAAACTGAAGTTTCACGAACAGACTGAAGGAAGTATAAGTATATAATTAAGGGTATATAGATTGTCATGCAAAAGAAACTAATGAACCAATCATATTTAAAATGTAGGATATTTAACATTCTGAGTCTGTATGTCAATACCAAAAGATCAGTAAATTGTTGAGGGGATGGAATGAATGAGTGAGTGTATCACTTCCATACCATGCACCAACATAATTTACATTTCATTGCAGTCATAAAATAACCTCTCCTTTATTTTGTATCATGCTTATACAGGCACAGAGTCATATAATCATACAGCATGAAACAAACACTTCGGTCCAACTAGCCCACGCAAACCATGCTCCCAAACCAAACTGGTCCAACTTGCCTGCATTTGGCTTATATCTCTCCAAACCTTTCCAATTCGTGTACTCATCCAAATGTAGTTTAAATGTTGCAATTGTATGTGCATCCACGATTTTCTCTGGCAGTTCATTCCACATACCAACCACTCTTGGTGTAAGAAAGTTGCCCCGTGTTTCCTTTTTAAATCTTTCTCCTGCCACCTTAAAAATATGCTCCATAGTTGCAAAGTCCTCCATCCTAGGGAAAAGACCCTTGCTATTCACTTTATCAAGCCCCCCATAATTTTATAAACCTCCATAAAGGTCACCCCTCAACTTCTTACTCTCTAGTGAGGGAGGTCCCAGCCTATCCAGTCTTTAGTGTTTTCAGATTAATCTGCTTTCCTGATGTGCAGAGTTAAATGGCTTTTCTACCCTATCTCCCAACAATATTGCTCATTTAAATGGATTTTGCCTGAAAATTGTTGGTGATGAATTTAAATACAAAACAGTCAATGTCTCCCTTCACTAGAAAATCATTTTACTAGAATTGAAAGCATTATTACAGAACCTTCACGTGCAAACTTCACACTCCTAAACAAATTCCCACTTATACTCCTTATATTAAACATCTAATTTAGAATCAGACTATAATTACCCTCACTAATATAATTATGCTCTTAGGTGAATCTTTTAGTCACTCTCTCATTCTGTATTCTTATCCAACTGTTGAACGCTTGTGTTAGATCTTAACATAAATTTCACCCTCATGAGCCACTTATCAGAGTAATGACTCAGTTGGTTTCCTGTTAATCTTCCCAAGGTTTCTACATTGGTGGGGCCTCGCCCTCAGTGGGTCATGACCCTTCCGTACTTACCAGAGCAGGATCATGGAAACAAAAGGAGGCTATTAAACCTTTCAAGCCTCTTCCACCATTCAATTAGATCATGGCTAATTATTCACTTAAAGTAAAAATTCAATTTCAATCAATGACTCTGAGCCAAGTCCTGGGAGTACAGTAAATGGGTTTCTTCGAAATAGGGCAGTCAGCACACCAAGTCAGTGCTCATGGTTACTCTCCAATACAACCTCATAGAGTCATACAGCATAGAAACAGGCCCTTCTGCCTAATGTGTCTATGCTGGCCAACAAACACTGGATACAGTCATTCCATTTACCCGCACTTTTTTTTATAGAATCCCTACAGTGTGGAAACAGGCCCTTCGGCCCAACAAGTCCACACCGAACCTCAGAGCATCCCACCCAGACACATCCCCCTACAACCCACCTAATCTACACCTTCCTGAACACTACGGGCAATTTAGCATGGCCAATCGACCTAACCTGCACATCTTTGGACTGTGGGGGAAACCGAGCACCCGGAGGAAACCCACGCAGACACGGGGAGAATGTGCAAACTCCACACAGACAGTCGCCCGAGGCAGAGGCCAAACCTGGGTCTCTGGTGCTGTGAGGCAGCAGTGCTGACCACTGTGCCACTGTGCCGCCCACTTACTATGCCCTGGCATTTTAAGTGCTTTAACGGCCTCCTCCCATCTTCTCTCGAATAAGCCTATTATTGTAACCTTGTCCCTCAATTCATTGCTCAGTACCCCCTTAAATGTATCAATAAGATATCACTCCCTCCACCACCAACGTTCAGTAGCAACAATGTATGCCATCTACAAGATTCATTGCAGAAATTCACCAGGTCTCCTCAAACAGCACTTTCTAAGCTCACTACATTTATCATACGAAGGGATGAGGACAGCAGATACGTGGGGCTACCAGCAGATACATATTCCCTCAAAGTCATTCATCATCCTGACTTGGAAACATCTCACCATTCCATTAGTATTGCTAGGTCAAAATCCTGGAATTCTCTCCATAATGGGTTGATCTATAGCACATGGATTGTAGTGGTTCAAGAAGGCAGCTCACCATTATCTTCTTAAGGACAAGTAGGGATGAGCAATTAATGCTTACCCAGCCAGCAGTGCCCACATCCCATGAATGAATAAAAGGAAAATTATTAGATGAGCTATGAGGAGGGATAATATAACCATCATTGCTGACAACATCCAGGATAATGGCATGTTCAGATCTTATGCCCCTCCTCAAATGCCACTTCACCCTTAATCCATACTCTGGCAATGTATTGTAAACTGTGTATTGCATGTGACCACGGATCTTGAACATCCACTTAAACTCCCTTGAGACTTCTCCTCGGCATCCTACCCCACATGTTAGTAGTAATGTAGACTAATTCCAGAAGGAATTGGGAACACTGAATTTACACAAGATGTGCTAGATATTCAGGCACAAACAACCATGACATTATAAAAACATGGAGACCCTGTGTCATGTTGTTCGGGTGGCAGTGGTGTAGTGGTTTTGTCAGTAACTCTGACATCGTATGAATGACTATAAATAAAAACTCTGCCATCACCATCAACCCAGGGGATCAATCCTGACTCAAGGAAGAGTGCAGGAGGGCATGCCAGGAGCAACACCAAGTGTCAACTTGGTGAAGCTACAAAACAGGACTATTTGCAGACCAAAAGGCATAAGTAACTATATTTTGTAAGGGTTAAGCGACTGACAACCAACAGATCAGATCTATGCTCTGCAGTTCTGTCACATCCAATTATGAATGGTGGTGGACAATGAAGCAACTTAGTGGAGGCACAGCCTCCACAAATATCCCCATCCTCAGTAATGGGGGACTCTAGTGCATCAATGCAACCGAAAAGGCTGAAGCATTTGCAACAATCTTCAGCCAGCATCACACGCTAGTCTATGGAATTCAATTCACGCCATGTGATATCAAGAAACATAGAAGATAGGAATAGGAGGTGGACATTTGACCCTTTGAGCCTGTTTTGCCATTCATCATGATCATGGATAAAATCATCAAACTCAATACTCTAATCCTGTCCTCCCCATGTACCTTGAGCCCTTTAGCCACAAATGCTATGTCTACCTTCTTCTTGGAAATGGTTGGAGGCACTGATACTGTTAAAGGCTTTGGGCCCTGGCAATAGTACTGAAGACTTATGCTACAACACTGGCAACTACATGATAGTAAGGAAAATTGTCCAGGTATGTCTTGGACAAATCCACCCTGGCCAATTGCCGCTCGGTTTCCATCATCAGTAAAGTGATAGAAGGTGTCATCAATAGTGCTACCAAACAGCACCTGCACACTGACACCCAGAACAGGTTCCTCCAGGGCCTCTCAGCTACTGAACTCATTACAGCCTTGGCTTAAACAAGGAAAAAATAGCTGAATTGTAGAGGTAAGGTGACAGTGACTACCTTTGACATCAAGGGCATGTGTTTTGGGTGAGTGTGGAATCAAGTGGCCCTAGCAAAACTGGAATCATTGGGAGTCAGTAGAAAGCTCTCAGCTAGTTGGCTGGCACAAAGGAAGATGGTTGTGGTTATTGGAGGTTAGTTATCTCAGTTGCAGGACATCTCTGCATATGTTCCTAAGGGTAATATCCTTGGCCCAACCATCTTCAGCGGCTTCTTCAATGACCTTCCTTCCATCATAATGTCAGAAGTGCTTGCAATTCCTCAGATACTTCAACAGCAAGACTTGGACAATATCCAGGTTGGTAACATTTGTGCCACACATTGCCAGCAATAAGCATTGGCAACAAGAGAGAAGCTAACCATCATCCCTGACCACTATCTCAAAGAAACAAGCCAAATAGCATAGTCCCCTCTTGCGTGTAAATTAGGTGTGTTATGGGAATGGGATGTTCTGAGGGTCGGTGTGGACTTGTTAGGCTGAAGGGCCTGTTTCCATATTGTAGGGATTCTATAATCAAGGGCTTGGGACGATCAAAGAGGCCAAAGCCACTTTCCATGTTGACCAATAAGCAATTCCACAATTTTTCAAGCCCCTCCCGGTGCCATTTGCCTTGCGGAAAAAATTGGGGGGGAAATGAATCAAACCAGCACAGTTTGCGGAATGGGCAGCACCAGTCATGTCGGTTGTGAAGCCTGATGGTTTAGCATACCTTTGTGGTATATTAAGCTAAGGGTAAACTGCTTCATTCAGCTGGATAAATACCCAAATCCCTCGCATCATGGACTTGTACGCAAAGTTATCAGGGGCTGCCGTCCTTTACAAAGCTGGATGCGAGCTACGCCTGCCTGCAATTGTGACTGGATGAGGAGTCCCAGCAGTATGTCACAATTAATACCCATAAGGGTTTGTACCAGTTTGTACCAGTTGGCGTATCAGCAGCCTGCACCCTTTTCTAGCAGACCATGGAGAACATTTTACAAGGCCTGCCTCAGCTTGCCACCTATCTGGACTTCTAATAACTGGGAAGACCAATAAAGAACACTTGAAGAACTTGGACATAGTGCTTAAACATTCCTCCTAACTGGGCATATGCCCTAGAAGGGAAAACATGCGTTGTAGGCACCTTAAGTGACCTACTTGGGTTGCAGAGTTGACAAAGCCGGGTTACACCTGTTAGAACCTAAAGTGAGGGCGATCAAACGAGCCCCGGCCTCCTTGTCTATACCAGAGCTTAGTTCCTTCCTTGAGTTAGTGACTTATTACAGAGAATTGAGAAATAACTTGGCCTCCATCTTAGCACCCTTACACTTGTGATTGAAAAAAGGCCAACCTTAGAAATGGTCACGTAGCCAGAAGTAGACTTTAGGGGAGTGAATAAGCAGCTCTCACCTTGTAAGGTGTTGGCCCACTATGATCTGAAGTGAGAGGTAGTGTTGACATGCAGTGTCTCCCCATATGGTATCAGGGCAGTGCTGGTTGACTGGCAGCCCAACAGAGAGGAACGCCTAATTGCATATGCTTCCTGGTTGGACATAGAACAAAGAACAGCACAGCACAGTACAGGCCTTCAGCCCACGATGTTGTGCCGAACTTTTACCCTAAACCTAAGGTCTATCTAACCTCCACCCCTACCTTATACTATCATCCATATGCCTATCTAATAACCACTTAAATGCCCCTAATGAGGCCGACTCCACTACCCTCTCCAGCAATGCATTCCACGCCCCTACCACTCTTTGAGTAAAGAACCTACCTCTGATGTCTCCCCTGTATCTACCTCCACTCACTTTAAAACTATGCCCCCTCGTAACAGCTACCTCCTCCCTGGGAAAAATCTCTGGCTGTCTACTCTATTTATACCTCTGGTCATTTTGTACACCTCTTTCAAGTCACCTCTCATCCTTTGTCGTTCTAACGAGAAACGCCCTAGCTCTCTCAAACTTTCCTCGTAAGACCTTCCCTCCATTCCAGGCAACATCCTGGTAAATCTCTTCTGCACCTTTTCCAACACCTCCACATCTTTCCTGTAATGAGGTGACCAGAACTGGACACAATACTCCAGATGTGGCTGAACCAGGCTTTCGTATAGCAGGAGCATAACTTCACGGCTCTTGAACTCGATCCCTCGATTAATGAAAGCTAACACACCATACGTCTTCTTAACAACTCTATCCACCTAGGTGGCAGCTTTCAGGGAACTGTGGACATGAACCCCAAGATCCCTCTGCTCCTCCACGCTGCCAAGAATCTTTCCATTAACCCTGTATTCTGCTTTCAAGTTTGTCCTTCCAAAATGAATCACCTCACACTTTTCAGGGTTAAACTCCATCTGCCACTTCCCAGCCCAGCTCTGCATCTTATCAATGTCCCTTTGTAACCTAGAACAGCCCTCTGCACTATCCACAACTCGACCCACCTTCGTATCGTCTGCGAACTTGCTAAATCCACCCTTTCACTACTTCATCCAAATCATTTACAAAAATCACAAATAGAAGAGGACCCAGGACAGATCCTTGTGGTACACCACTCATAACTGAGCACCATGTTGAATATCTCCGTCCACTACCACCCTTTGTCTTCTAAGGGTCAGCCAATTCTGAATCCAATCTGCCACATTTCCCCCTATCCCATGCCTCCTTACCTTCTGCATGAGCCGATCATGGGGAACCTTATCAAACCCCTTACTTAAATTCATGTATACCACATCGACTGCTCTACCTTCATCCACGCGTTTGGTCACCCCTTCAAAGAATTCAATAAGGTTTGTGAGGCATGATCTACCCCTCACAAATCCATGCTGACTATCACAAATCAAACTGTGCCTTTCCAAGTGATCATAAATCCTATCTCTCAGAGCCCTTTCCAATAATTTGCCCACCACTGACGTAAGACTAACTGGCCTGTAATTTCCGGGATTATCCCTAATCCCTTTTTTGAACAAGGGAATGACGTTTGCCTCTCTCCAATCTTCTGGCACTATACCCGTAGACAGTGAGGACGAAAAGATCATCGCCAAAGGCCCTGTGATCTCTTCCCTCGCTTCCATTAGAATCCTTGGATAAATCCAATCAGCCCCAGGGGACTTACCTACCTTCAACTTCCTCAAAATTCCTAGCACATCTTCCTTACTAACATCGACCTCGTCTAGCCTACCAGCCTGTTTCACACTGTCCTCCTCTACAACTAGGTCCCTCTCAGTTGTGAATACCAAGGAAAGGTATTCATAAAGGACCTCTCCTATCTCTTTAGGCTCCATGCACAAATTCCCTTTACAATCCTTGATCGGCCCTACCCTTTCTGGTCATTCTCTTATTCCTCACGTATGTATAAAAAGGCTTGGAGTTTTCCTTGATCCTATCTGCCAAGGTTTTCTCATGCCCCTTTATAGCTCTCCTAAGCTCTTTCTTCAGCTTCTTCCTGGATAACTTGTGTCCCTCTAGAGCCTTTTCTGTTCCTTGTTTCCTAAACCTTACATAAGCATCCTTCTTCCTTTTAACCAGTCGTTCGACCTCTCTTGACAACCAAGGCTCCCTCACTCAACCGCATCTTCCCTGCCTGCGAGGGACAAACATATCTAGCACACGCAGTATGCATTCCTTAAACAATCTCCACATTTCAATAGGGCTCTTCCCTGGCAGCATCTGTTCCCAATTTATGTCACCCAGTTCTTGTCTAACAGAATTGTAATTACCCTTCCCCCAATTATAAACCTTACCCCGCTGTATGTATCTATCCTTTTCCATGACTATTGTAAAAGTAACAGAGTTATGATCGCTCCTGCCAAAATGCTCTCCTACCAACAGGGCTAACACTTGGCCGGGTTCATTGCCAAGCACCAAATCCAAAGTGGCCTCTCCTCATGTTGGCCTATCTACATACCGTGTCAGGAATCCTTCCCAAACGCACTGGACAAAATCCGTTCCATCTAAACTATTACAACTAAAAAGTTTCCAATCAATATTTGGAAAGTTGAAGTCACCCATGACTACAACCCTGTGACTTCTGCACCTTTCCAGTGTCCGCCTCCCAATCCGCTCCTCTACTTCTCTGCAACTGTTAGGGGGTCTGTAAAAAATCCCCAACAAAGTGACTGCTCCTTTCTTGTTCTGGACCTCACCCCAAACTGACTCTGTTGACATATCATTCTCGAACTGCCTTTCAGTAGCTGCTATACTAGTCCTGACTAGCAATGCCACTCCCTCACCTCTTTTTCCACTCTATTTCTTTCAAAGCATCTAAATCCCGGATGTTGGCTGATGTTGGAAGCAAATATGCCCAGATAGAGAAGGAAGGTTTGGTGGTCATCTTTGACGTGAGGAAGTTCCACTAGTACCTCTATGGACAGGAATTTGTCATAGTAACAGATCACAAACCCCTGCTAAGGTTAATGAAAGAAGTCAAGGCAGTGCTGCCCATAGCTTCCGGCAGAATTGAGTGGTGGGCCTCAGAATAAATAAGTACAAGTTAGAACACTATCCAGGAAGCCAAGTGGCTAATGTAAATGAGTGGCATCAGAGGAGCACGAAGGCTGACATTTCCGGCCCAGACCCTTCTAAGGATGCCTACCCTGAAGAAGTTACCCTCCTCCCTCCAGAAAAAAACCTCAGTGGATCTCTCTCCCACTGCAACTCTCTCGTAATCTCTTCGGCCCATTTCTGAAGAAGGGTCTAGGCCCAAAACGTCAGCCTTCCTGCTCCTCTGATGCTGCTTGGCCTGATGTGTTCATCCAGCTCTACACCTTGTTATCTCTTATGGCTAATGTGAATGCTTTGAGCCGCCTCCCACTGGCAGATACTCCACCCATAGTGCCTCCCCTGGAAAAGTCCGTTCTGGTTTTAAACTTCCTGGATTCCGTCTGGTCACCGCTGACAATATCCAATTGTGGACACAAAAAGATCCTGTCCTACCACAACTATAACAGCTGGCTTTAATGGGAGAAACAGAAGGGCCATCAAAACCAGGATCGAAATCTTCCTGGACCTGGCAAGACCAGATCACTGTAGAGAACAGCATATTGCCGTGGTGAGCAAGGGTGATTGTCCCAAGTAAAGGTCATAGCCAGGTACTGGCTGAAATTGACCAGGATCATCCAGGGACTTCCAAGGTGAAGATGCTAGCAAGAAGCTATGTCTGGTGGCCCGGGTTGGATACCAACATTGTTGCATTGGTGGGGCAGTGCCCAGAGTTCCAACAAGTATGGGTATGGTGGTTCAGTGGTTAGCACTGTTGCCTCACAACATCAGGCATCCGGGTTTGATTCCAACCTCGGTGACTGTCTGTGTGGAGTTTACACATTCTCCTGGCCTCTGTGTGGGTTTCCTCTGGGTGCTCCAGTTTCCTCCCATAATTGAAAGATTTGCAGAGTAGATGGAGTGGCCATGCTAAATTGCCCCTAGTGTGCAGCAATGTGCAGGCTAAGTGGATTAGCCATGGGAAATGCAGAGTTACAAGGATAGGGTAGGGGGTGGGCCTGGGTGGGATGCTCTTTGGAGGGTCAGTGTGGACTTTATGGGTTGAATGGCCTGCTTCCACACTAGGGATTCTGTGCTCTATGCTGAAGAACAAAAATTGCCACCAGCAGCATCCCACATTCATGGGAATGGCTGGGTAAACCCTGGACTTGGTTGCATGTCAACTATGCTGGTCCTTTCATGTTCAATGTTTCAATGTTCCTACTCATTGAAGACACCCATTCAAAGTGGTTGGATGTGCATAAAGTTCATTCAGCAAACTCAGAGATGACATTTGAGAATCTGAAAGCATCGATTGCAATACATGGATTTGCAGAAGTGTTGGTCACAGGCAATGGGATGTCCTTTACCAAGCAGGGAATTTGAGTATTTCCTAAAGTCGAATGGCATTCGGCATATGAGGATGACTCCATACAATCCATCATCCAACAGTCTGGCGAAAGAGCAGTCCAAACATTGAAAGCAGGCTTAAAGAAATAGCCTACAGCATCATTTGATACCAAACTGTACCGATTCCTGTTTGATTATAGGACCACTTCTCACGCATGAATAGGGATAACTCCAGCAGAGTTGCTGATGGGGAGAAGACTCCGCATCAGGTTAAATTTGATATTCCCAGACCTGGTGTTGGGGGGGGGGCGGAGGGAGCAGGGGTGGGGGGAAGGTGGTGATGGTGAAATGGCAGCAGGAACGCCAGTGCCAACCATATGCCTCATGTAAGTGAGAGAGACAGTTTAATTCAGAGGATGGAGTTTGGTACTGGACCAATGAAAAAGGCCCTGTATGAGTATGAGGTGAGGTTGATGTGATGTCAGGTCCTGTGACTTACAAAGTTTGAGTAGGTGCGACATTCCTGAACAAACACTTAGACCAACTTAAAGCTGTAACCTTGCAAAGGGGGCAGGAGCAAAATATACCTGGCCTGTCGGAGACCATAGATTCTCCCCCTCTATCTCATGTCGAGGAAACCCCAGAGTCCAAGATCGATGCAGCGTTGATACCGTTATCACTGGAAGAAGAAGAGGAAACTCTGCTGAGATGCTCTGGATGCAAAAGATGGGCTATGGTCCAGTACATGTTGCTCATGTCAGCATCCAAATAGGAGGAACTGCAGCTGGGGCGAAAATGTTGCAGGAAAGACTACAAGAGAAAGACCAAGACTTAATGGGGGAGGGATGTACTGATTTGAACCAGGTAGATCTCACTGACTACGAGATCACTGGTCCAGGTTAACAACTGTAATCAATCAGGAAGCCTTGGCTGACCAGAACGGACTTTTCCAGGGGAGGCACTATGGGTGGAGTATCTGCCAGTGGGAGGCGGCTCAAAGCATTCACATTAGCCATAAGAGATAACAAGGTGTAGAGCTGGATGAACACATCAGGCCAAGCAGCATCAGAGGAGCAGGAAGGCTGACGTTTCAGGCCTAGACCCTTATAACCCTTATAGACCCTTATACTGGCTGACCAGTATAAATAGGGGAAGGCCCCTCCAATTCAATTCTGATTTGATCCCTACTCTCCCCCTCACTTTTCTAGGGGTTGTGCTTAATGCTGATGCTTTTGTCACATGGGTGTTTTTCCTGTTGGTGGTATGTTAATAGAGTTATTTGCACACCTGGTGTTTTTTTACAACGTCTCACAAAAAGGATAAACAGGAGATCCCCCTCATTTTTCATTTCACACAGGCACAGGGACTTAGCTTGTTACTGGTGCTTTAGTCACATGGGTGATCTTTCCTGGTGGTGGTATCTTAATAAAATTATTTGCAAGAGAAAATGCAAAAAAATATAAATAGGGGAACCCCTCCAACTCTATTTTGATTTGATCCCTACCCTCCCCCTCACTTCTCT
>JAHRHZ010000176.1:733757-744115 GCA_024137785.1 Ginglymostoma cirratum
CTCCAACTCTATTTTGATTTGATCCCTACCCTCCCCCTCACTTCTCTTTTTCACATAGGAATCGCCCCTAGCAGGTCTGCCGTTATGGTGTTTTTTCCTGATGGTGGTATATTACTTGCATACCTCGTGTTTTTACTGCTCACAAAAAAAAATTTAAAATATAACCGGGGATCCCCTCCGACTCTATTTTGATTTGATCCCTATCCTCCCCCTCACTTTTTCTCACATAGGCATTTTCCCTAGGGGCTCTGCTTGACACTGATGCTTTTATCACGTGGGTATATTTTTTCCTGTTGGTGGTATGTTTAAGAAAAATAAAAAGAAAAAATATGTAAACAGGGTTCAGGGGAAAAAATATATTACCAGCAGATTAGAATCTCCTCAGTTATCGACTGACTCTGAGCTGGCTGGTCACAGTCAGTGTGCTATGCACTACTAAATAAAGGGTGACTTGGTGACAGGACAGCAGCCTCTGTAAAAAAAATTATTAACAGGGAATCCCCCCCCAACTCTATTTTGATTTGACCCCTACCCTCCCCTTCACTTTTTCCACATAAGCATTGCCCATTCCGAACATTGCTTGTTACTGGTTCCCTGGCCACATGGGTGTTTTTCCTGGTGGTGGTATGTTAATAAAGTTATTTGCAACCTGGTGTTTTTTTACTGTGTCTCACGCCTGCACACACATTAGGGTGCTGGGGAAAATAAGCACTACTGCTGTATGGCAGTCATGTCAGGAAATAATAAAAAAATATAAACAGGGGATCCTCTCCAACTCTATTTTGATTTGATCCCTACCCTCCCCTTCACTTTTTTCACGTAAGCATTGCTCGTTCCAAGCTCTCCTTGTTACTGTTTCCCTGACCACATGGGTGTTTTTCCTAGTGATGGTAATGTCAAATAAAATGATCTTGCACATTGTGTTTTCACGGACTTCTGCATTTACACACCCATAATATGGGTGCTGTGGGGAAAAATAAGCACTACTGCTGTAAAGTAGTGGCATAGGGGTGTAAAGAAAAAGATATATATGTAACCAGGGGATGAGAATCTCCTCAGTTGAGGCAACTGACTCCAAGTTACCTGGCCTCAGCCAGTGTACTGCGCACAAGTGAAAAAAGGGTGAGTTGGTAGCAGGATACTGGCCTCTGTGTAGATGCTTCATGCATATTAACTAAACAGGGGATTCAGAATCTCCTCAGTTCAGGCGATTATTCTAGAATCCCTACAAGTGTGGAAACAGGCCCTTCGGCCCAACAAGTCCACACCGAACCTCAGAGCATCCCAGCCACACCTGTCCCCTTGTAACCCACCCAATCTACACATCCCTGAACACTACAGGCAATTTAGCATGGCCAATCCACCTAACCTGCACATCTTTGGATTGTGGGAGGAAACCCATGCAGACACAGGGAGAATGTGCAAACTCCACACAGACAGTCACCTGAGGCTGGAACTGAACCTGGGGTTGTGAGGCAGCAGTGCTAACCACTGAGCCACCATGCCACCCAATTAACTCTAAGCTGGCTGACCACAGCCATTGGTACCGTTGTACTGAGAAGATAAGGGGTGAACTGACTTCTGCGTTGGCTGGCGACAGCCAGTGGTGCTGGTGGTTTTTAGAACTGATTTTTGAGCTGGCTGGTTACAGCCTGCAATACTGTTGTATTGGTGAAGTGAATGGATAGTTGGTAACAGGACCTGGCCTTTGTGCAACTGCTTTAGTGTGTGAATCACAGACTGACCTATTGTGTGTGGACCAGACCTTCGTGGGTGTACCATGCCTTCGTGGCAGGCCTTCATCAACGTATCACGCTTTCCTGAGTTACTTTGTTTTCGTGAGTGCTTTGTGCCTTTGTGAGTGTACCGGCCCTTCATGGGTAGACTATGCCTTGGTGTGTGTGGACTGTGTCTTTGTGCCTGGACTATGCTTTTGTGCATGTATCATGTCTTTGTGCATCCCGGCCATGTGTAAGAAGCTGACCAATAGTCGGCCTATGTGTAGGAGGCCAACTGATAGCTATGTTTGTCTGTGTGGTTTGTACCACCATAAAAAAAGAGAAAAAAAACAAACACAAAAAAGAAAAGAAATATAAATAAGGGACTCAGAATCTCCTCAGTTCAGGGGATTGACTCTGAGCTGGCTGGGCTACAGCCAGTAATACTGTTTGTACAAGTGAAAGTAAAAGGTAACTTGGCGACAAGACCCTGCCTTTGTGCTGCTCTTTCGGTATGTGTGTCCTGGACGGAATCTTTGTGTGTGGACTCAGCCTTCATCTGTGTAGTGAAATTTCGTGTTTGGACTGTGCCTCCGTGAGTGGACCGTGTCTCCATGAGTGGACTTTGTCTTTGTGAATGTGCTTTACTTCCATGTTTGGACTGTGCCTTTGTGTGTCCCCATGTACAGGTCAACTGATAGCCAGCCGCTGTATAGGCTGACAGATTGCCTTGCAGAATGTATGTCTATCTGTGATATTTTTGACTATTCTTTTGACTGATATGTGTTTCTACACAATTTTTATATCAACGTCTCTGTCCTTTGGCAAATTGTCTTTACTCATAGAATCCCTTCTGTGTGGAACCAGGCCCTTTGGCCCAACAGGTCCACACTAGCCCTCAACACATCCCACCAGACCCATTCCCCCTATAGCTCACCTAATCTACACATCCCGAAACACTATGGACAATTTAGCATGGCCAGTCCACCTATCCTGCACATCTTTGGACTGTGGGAGGAAACCGAAGCACTCGGCCGA
Organism: Ginglymostoma cirratum; assembly: GCA_024137785.1. NCBI lineage: Eukaryota > Metazoa > Chordata > Chondrichthyes > Orectolobiformes > Ginglymostomatidae > Ginglymostoma > Ginglymostoma cirratum. The sequence continues at coordinate 736,514 of JAHRHZ010000176.1, forward strand.
AACCCACGCAGACATGCGGAGAACGTGCAAACTCCATATAGACAGTTGTCTGAGGATGGAATCAAACTCGAGTTCCTGGCACTGAGAGGCAGCAGTGCTAATCATTGAGCCACCGAGCCGCCCCAATTATGTGGTGACCTTGCCATGTGTCATTTTTGAGACACTGTAACCTTATGTGGACTTTGAATTTACTGCTTAAGGTGAGATGTTTTTCTGTAGGACGTTCTGTGTTAACGTCGTTTTTTTGGTGACTTGTTTTTGATGTATTGTGACTAATGTTATGTGGTTTGTCTGCGACACTAACTTAAGTGAATTTTGCAAAAAGAGTGTTAACAAGGAATTCAGAATCTCCTCAGTTTAGGCGACTGAGTTTGAGCTGGCTGGCCACAGCCAGTGTACTGTGCACAAGTAAATAAAGGGTGAGTTGGTGACGGGATTCTGGCCACTTTGCAGTTATTTTATACAGCTAAAAGGATAAAGATTGCTGTAGATCAGTACAGGGACTTCCATACGTGGTCTGACTGGCCGCACAAGCCACTGATTGCCTGCAACAGTCCCTCATCCAACAACCGTTCCTGCTTCACTCCATGCCTCCAGCCTGCTCCGCTCCAGCTTTCAGATGCTCTGCAGCACTCCATACATCCAGCCCACTTTGCTTTGGTTCTCAGCAGTTCTGCGCTGTTTCAGGCCTCCAGCCCGCTCCACTCCACTCGGTTCCTACTCTTAGCCGCTCTGCTCCATGCCCCCAGCCAGGTCCAGCTCTCAGCCGTTTTGCTGCATGCCTCTAGCTTGCTCTGCTCAGCCTTTCAATTATGCCCACCTTGAAGAAGTTCTGCTCTTCTCTTCAACTGGATCTCCATTTTAATCTTTTGGCTCGTTCACTTCATTGCTTTCAAAATCCCTTCTAGTGATAGATAAAGTATTTTCTAAAACTCATTTTTACAGGCATATCTTCCTTAGTGACTGTCTCCAGCTCCACCTGAAATCACATTGATTCTAACTGGGTTATCCATACTAACTTTTTTAATGGGTTGAAGGGTTATGGAGAGTGGGCAGGAAAATGGAGTTGAGGCTGAGGTGGGATCGGCCATGATCATGTTAATTGATGAAACAGGTTTGAGGGTTCAAATTGCCCACTCTTGCCCTTAGTTCTTATGAAGTTTTATGATTTGAACCCACCTAAGATTAAGACTGTAAGACCATAAGAATTAGGAACAGGAGTAGGCTCCTTGAACTGCATTCAATAGGATCAAGGCTGGCCTGACATTCCTCACACCCACCTTCCTGCATTTTCCCCCATCACTTGATTCCCCATTGATCAAGAATTTATGTATATCAGCCTTAAATATACACAAGGATTTTTGCCCAGAGCTCTCTGTGGCAAGGAGTTCCAAAGGACTCTCAACTCTCTGAGATGAAATTCCTCCTCATCTGTCTTAAATTTGTACCCGTTTATTCTGAGGCAATGTGCTTGGTCCTCAACTCTCCCATGAGAGGGAAACATCTTCTTAGCATTTACCCTGTCAAGCCCCTTAATAATCATAAATTCTTTAATGAGACCACTTTCAATCTTCAAAACTCTAGTGAGTAGAGTTCTAACTTTTACTCATAAAACAATCCCTCAATTCCAGGGATTATCCTAGTGAACCTTCTCCAATCTGCCTCCAATGAAATTATATCTTCCCTAAATAAGGGGACAAAAACTCAGTACTCCAGATTTGGTGTCCCCAGCACCTTGTACAGTGGCAAGACTTCTCTCCTCACATAATCAATTGTTTTGAAATACGGAGCCAAGATTCTGTTTGTGGTTTTGATTACCTGCTGCATCCATCTGTTAGCTTTCTGTGTTTTGTGCACATGTACCCTCAAGTCATTTCTGTTGCAGATTTTTGCAGATTTCCTCCATTTAAACAGTTCTCTGTTAGCTTGTTTTCTCTTCCAATGAACAACTTCATATTTTTCCATATTATACTCCATTTTCAACTTCTCACCCACCCACCTAACCTATCACTATCTTTGTTAACCTGTATGTTGCCCTTTCGCAACTTGCCTTTTCACCTATCTTTGTGTCAACTGCAAACTTGGTTACAATGCATTTTTCTTCTTTGCTTCAAGTCAATAAGGTCAATAACCAGGGGAATAATTTTAAAGTGAGGATTAAAAGCAGGGGGATTAGAGGGAGTTTGAGAAAAAGAAGATTTCAGCCAGAGGGTGGAGGTCTGGAATGCACTGCCTGAGAGAGTAATTGAGGCAGGGAACCCCATATCTTTTAAAAAGTACATTCAAGACGATGGGCCTGGTGTAGGAAAGTGAGATTAGCATATGTGGTAATATGTTTGTGGCAGTACAGAGCTGATGGGCTGAAAGGGCTCTTCTATAGTGTATAATTCTGTGATTTTAAGTTATTGATATATATTGTAAATATTTGCAGTCGCAGCACTGATCCCTAAGGATCCGCACTGGTCTGGGGCTGCCAGCCCAATAAAAAACCCTTTATTCTAATTCACTTATGCTGCCCATCAACCAATTTTCTATCTAAGACAATATATGTCCAACACCATGGGCTCTTATCTCATGACATAACCTTTTGTGAGGTGCCTTGTTGAATGCCTTCTGGAAGTGCAAATATATTATATTTACTTGTTCCCCTCTATCTACTCTGGCTGAGACTTCCTCAAAAAAAGCTCGAATAAATTAGATACGATTTCTGGTAATGAGTAATGAGGCAGGTTTAATAAATGATCTCAAACGTAGTGGAAGTAGTGATCATTACATTTTAGAATTTAACATTCTGGTTGAGTATGAGGAACTTGGGTTGGAAACAACTATGTTTCAATTAAATATAAAAGGGAATAACAATGCAATGAGGTTACAGTTAGCTAAAGATAAATTAGTAGAAAATACAGTAAGGAAACACTGGCAGACATTTAAGGAAGTAATTCAGCAAAAATACACCCCACTAAGGAGGACAGATTCTAAGAGAGGGATAAATCAGCCATGGCTAAACAAGGAAATTAAGGAGAGTATAAAATCAAAAGAAAAACCATATAAGGAGGCAAAAGTCGGTTCTAATGGCTGGGATAAATTCAGAATCCAACAAAAGAGGACTAAAAGGATTAATTCTGCTATTTCTACTCTGACTAGCACATGGCAGTAGTAGTAATCCTGAGATCACTAACTTTGAGCTACTATTTTGAAACTTACTTCCTAACTGCCTATATTCATCGTTTAAGACCTTTCCTTAATACATATCATTGCCAGTGTATTATACATATTACCTCCTCAGACTGCTACTCCCACCACATCCTGAGTTTCATATTCAGTGTCATGCACCACCATATGCACACTGTCGACCTCTATCCATCAGCACCACCTCATGCTATCTCAAAACTGCCCCAGTCCCAGTTTCATTAAATCCTTATTTCATTCTATGCTTTAATAAGAAACTTTTTTTCTTCCTTTCAGATGTTAAGGAATGTAAGCTCCAACATCTCGTAGATACCGATGCCCCTTTGGATCCTTCTTCCCTTCCTCTTGCCCTCTCCGAAGCTGAACAATCTCTGTTCAGTAAAGGGCTGAGTTTTATACAATTCAGGCAAAACATGGTGCTGAACTCTTCTTCCATCATCTTTGCCTACATGCCCATTTCATTGGATAGAAATCCTCTCCCAGCCACACAGACCCTATCAGCTGTCTCCAATACTCCACCTTACATGGACCCCTCTCTCTGCCTTTCTTATTGGCAATTGATCTCTTCATCAAGAATTGTCAAACTGACACTAGCTGCCTTAACTTCTCTGCTCCCCTCCGACACTCTGACCTGTCTCCCTGTTAATTTTCTGCACTCTGTTCCCTGAAGCCTAACCCTTCTCTTGCTATCAAAACAAACAACTGCACCTCCCAGTCGCGAACCATTTCAACTCCCCCTCCCATTCCTCAGATGACATGTCCATCCTTGGCCTCCTACAATGCCACAGTGATGCCACCCGAAGGCTGCAGGAACAGCAAATCATATTCAGCCTGGGAACCCTGCAGCCCAATGGCATCAATGTGGATTTCACAAGCTTCAAAATCTCCCCTCCCCCAAACGCATCCCAAAACCAGCCCAGCTCATCTCCACCTCCCTAACCTGTTTTTCCTCTCACCTCAAGCCACACCCCCATCTCCTATCTACTAACATCATCCCGCCCCCTTGACCTGTCCGTCCTCCCTGGACTGACCTATCTCCTCCCTACCCCCCTACCTACACTCACCTTTACTGGCTCCATCCCCGCCTCTTCGACTTGTCTGCCTCCTCTCCACCTATCCTCTCCTCTATCCATCCTCTATCCGCCTCCCCCTCTCTCCCTATTTATTTCAGAACCCTCTTCCCCTCCCCCATTTCTGATGAAGGGTTTAGGCCCGAAACGTCAAGTTTTCCTGCTCCTATGATGCTGCTTGACCTGCTGTGTTCATCCAGCCCCATGCTTGTTATCTCGGATTCTCCAGCATCTGCAGTACCTTTTATCTCTGATAAAAAGGGTGCAGTTGTCAGAGAATCCTTCCGGAAAGAGGCTATTCTGCCCATCAAGTTTTCACTGACCCTCCGAAGAACATCCCACCCAGACCCAGTTCCCCACCCTATTCCCATAACACTGCATTTCCCATGGCTAATCCACCTAGCCTGCACACCCTTGGACACTATGATACAATTTTGCCAGGCCAATCCACCTAACCTGCACATCTTTCGACTCTGGGAGGAAACCAGAGTGCCTGCTGGAAACCCACGTGGACATGGGGAGAACATGCAACTCCACACAGACAGTCAGCCAAGGCTGAAATCAAACCCAAGTCACTGGCGCAGTGAGGCAGCAGTGCTAACCACTGTGGAACTGTGCTACCTCTAATGTGTCATTTGTTGTGTAGACCTCTACCTTGCAAAGGCTGAGTGCCAATTCTCAGACACTTCCTCCAATCTCCTTTGGACCATGACCCTAACATTGAACATGAGGTTGTAGTTTCCATGATCGTCACTAACCTCATCCCATCTGGAGACTTTCTTCCATGGCTTCCCACCTCACAGACCCCCAAACCTGTTCAGCCAATTCAACCTCCTTCTCATGAGAAAGAAAAAGGAAGAAGAGTCACAATACACTTAAAACTTGAACTGCTTTTCTTTCTACTGATTCTGCCAGAGCTGCTGATTTCAGCAGGTGCTATGTAACGTACATTAGTGAGTTCTGCTGTGCATCTTGTAGATTCTGCTCCTACTGTGTATTGTGGATGTGGTGCTAATCAAGGGGCTGCTTTGTTCTGGACAGTTTTAAGTTTTTTGAGCTGTACTCATCCCTGAACACTATAAGCAATTTATCACAGCCAATCCACCTAGCCTGCACATCTTTGGACTTTGGGAGGAAACCAGAGCAAAACCACACAGGCACGGGGAGAATGTGCAAACTCCACACAGGCCCGAGGGTAGAATTGAACCTGAGTCCCTGGTGCTGTGAAGCAGCAGTGCAAACCACTGAGCCACTGTGCCTTCCTGAAAAACTCCTGAGTGTTTCACTAGGACTTCACTGAGGCAACCATTTTCCAACTGAAAAACATTGAGCCAATCTAGGTGAATCTTTCCCAACCAATTTCGCCCCAATAGGCTTGGACCCAGCCCTCTCACTACCATCAGTGGTAACTGCACCAACTGCTTCTCATAGGAGACCGGAACCAAAGTTGTATCCTTAATGTGCGACAGTTCCCCAGTGTATGTTCTCAGTCTGGCTGAGGTCTTGCACAAACTTAAGGGTTAGAGTCCTGAGCCAATCTTGTTAATGACAGACTCAAAGTTTTTGAGAAGATTTGTAGCTCAGGTTGTGGATGAGGTTGCAGACTTCCAATTGACTGGGCCAACGCATCCATAATAACATAAGCCAAACAGAGATATGCCAGGGAAATCCTGAAGGCCTGCCATTCCAACTGAAACTCTGTCAATAAACACATTGAACTGGACCTAACATACAAACCATTGAAGAACAAAACCGAAGCAATACCAACCACCCCAGCAAACCGAGGCAAATGAATAACAAGTGGGATGGAACTGCTTCACTGGAGGTGCCCTGATGATGTTACCCAGCAGGGTGACAAAATGTCTGCAATCAAACACACTGGCTCGGTGAGCAAGTCTGCTACCTCAAGACAGATTCTGCAACAACGGGTACAGCTGCACCACTATTGATCTCCATGGGAACTGGGTGATCATTTAATCAAATTTTAATCAGTTCCAATTTGGATGTCACTAAATCATTTAATTGTTTCAACCCACATGTGCTTGCTCTCCTGGATACCGGCCTATGAGTTTTCTTTCTCAAGTCAGGCCTTGTAGGATTGCTTTGCTGTCTCAAGTCCACATGTTGGGAGCAACTACAATGGCTTGGCAGCCTAGAGCTTGAAAAGCCTTTTAGCCACTTGGCCAAAGCTTGTGTTCTGATGTGAGGTTCTGCTGTGGGCTGGGCTAGGGTCCCTCTGCTCAGGATATGCCCTGCATGAGACTCTGTGATTGCCTACACTCAAGTGGGGTTCCCCAAGCTCAGTCAGACAGTTTAGCATTCCCACTTTCACTGGGATGCCCTGTAGCTCCCATGCTCCATTTGCTACATTTTCTAATGACAAAGCCAGTTGTAATGCCTGTTTGAAGTTCAACTGGGCTTCAGCTAATAGGTGCTTCTGCATGGTCATGTCATTAATCTCACATACCAAACAGTCTCTCAGCATCTTTGTAGCATCCTTAAACACAGGTGAAGTGCCGGAGGACTGGAGAGGTGCTAATGTTGTCCCCCTGTACAAGAAGGGTAGGAGGGATATTCCAGGTAACTACAGACCAGTAAGCCTGATGTCAGTGGTGGGAAAGTTGCTGGAGAAGGTACTGAGGGATAGAATCTATTTCTATTTGGAAAAGAATGGGCTTATCAGTGATAGGCAACATGGTTTTGTGCAGGGGAGATCATGCCTTACTAACTTAATAGAGTTCTTTGAGGAAGTGACCAAGTTGATAGATGAAGGAAGGGCTGTAGATGTCATCGACATGGACTTTAGTAAGGCGTTTGATAAGGTTCCCCATCGTAAACTAATGGAGAAAGTGAAGTCACATGGTGTGCAGGGTGTTCTAGCTAGGTGGATAAAGAACTGGTTGAGCAACAGGAGACAGAGAGTAGTAGTTGAAGGGAGTTTCTTGAAATGGAGAAAGGTGACCAGTGGTGTTCCACAGGGATCAGTGCTGGGGCCACTGTTGTTTGTGATATACATAAATGATCTGGAAGAGGGCATAAGTGGTCTGATCAGTAAGTTTGCAGATGACACGAAGATTGGGGGAGTAGCAGAAAGCATAGGGGATTGTCAAAGAATACAGGAGAATATAGCTAGACTGGAGAGTTGGGCGGAGAAGTGGCAGATGGAGTTCAATCTGGGCAAGTGTGAGGTGATGCATTTTGGGAGGTCTAATTCTAGATCGAACTATACTGTAAACGGAAGAGCCTTGGGAAAAGTTGATGAGCAGAGAGATCTGGGAGTTCAGGTCCATTGTACCCTGAAGGTGGCTGCACAGGTGGATAGAGTGGTCAAGAAGGCATATGG
>JAHRHZ010000176.1:749115-951492 GCA_024137785.1 Ginglymostoma cirratum
CACTAGCGTTTTGTACAGTTGCAGCATGACATCACGGCTCCGGAACTCAATCCCTCTACCAATGAAACCTAACACACCGTATGCCTTCTTAACAGCACTATCAACCTGGGTGGCAACTTTCAGGGATCTATGTACCTGGACACCAAGATCCCTCTGCACATCCACACTACCAAGAATCTTTCCATTGACCCAGTATTTTGCCTTCCTATTATCCTTCCCAAAGTGCATCATCTCACATTTATCTGCATTGAACTCCATTTGCCACCTTTCAGCCCAATTCTGCAGTTTATCCAAGTCACCCTGCAACCTGCAACATTCTTCCACACTGTCCACCACTCCACCGACTTTAGTGTCATCTGCAAACTTAATAACCCATCCACCTATGTCTGCATCCAAGTCATTTATAAAAGTGACAAACAGCAGTGGTCCCAAAACAGATCCTTGTGGCACACCACTAGTAACCAGACTCCAAGCTGAATATTTTCCATCAACCACCACTCTTTGCCTTCTTTCAGAAAGCCAGTTTCTAATCCAAACTGCTAAATCTCCCTCAATCCCATGCCTCCGCATTTTCTCCAACAGCCTACCATGTGGAACCTTATCAAAGGCTTTACTGAAGTCCATGTACACCACTTCAACTGCCCTACCCTCATCCACATGCTTGGTCACCTTCTCAAAAAACTCAATGAGGTTTGTGAGACATGACCTGCCCTTGACGAATCCATGTTGACTATCTCCAAGAAGTAAATTGTTTCATTCTGTGAAGGTGAAGAAAATTACTGACTTTAAAACATGGTGGAAATCTTTCTCATTCCTATCATCACCACATAATACTTGAAAAACAATCATGAGTACCATCCACATAAACGCATTGACGAATCTTCAACTGAGGTACAGACAGCATAGCAGCTTGCTGAACAAATTGATACAGTGGATCTGATTTTGATTGACTGGGTGATGAGCCAGCACAAATTCAGGAGCAATATTTTAATTCATCATCTTTCCAAGAAGAAATGCTGATACCAATAACAAAGAAAAAAGCTAAGTAAAAAATACTAAGTTGTCCAGTACAATCATTGAGGATGCAAAAATTGCTAGTTTTCTAGAGAGTGAATGCAGATGTATAACCTACTCAAGTGGAAGTAAAGAACTTACATGCTTTAAAACAGATATATCAGCAGACTGTAACAGCAGTATGTACTGTCTACAAAATACACTGCAGAAGTTCACCGAAGATCCTTAGACAGCACCTTCCAAAACCACGACCACTATGACGTGGAAGGAAAAGAGCTGCAGATGCATGGGAACAGCACAATCTGTAAGTTTCTCTCCAAGCTATTCATCATCTTGAGTTGGAAATATAATTGCTATTCCTTGACTGTGATTGGGTCAAACTTGTGGAATTCTCTCCCTAAGGGCATTGGGATCAACCTACGGCCCATGGACTATATTGATTTAAGAAGGCAGCTCACCACCACCTTCTCAAGGGTAACGAAGGACAGGCAACAAATGCTGGCCAGCCAGTGACACCCACACTCCATTAGTGAATTAAAAAATTGAATATAAAGATTTGCTTGAAGAAATGGGAAATACGCTGCATAAAATTTCATGAAAGCCAAACTGATTCCCATAGATTCAGGGCTCCGTCAAAAAGAAGAAATGACCTGGTCTGAATATTTAGTATACTGCAAGGAAGGAGGTACAGTATTTGTGTCAACAGAGTAGACATTTTCCATGTTGGACATTTCTGAGGTTAAAGATTTCGCAAATGATATAGTGAGGTAGTTACCTGTGTTTGCAGAGAAGGGCCCCTCTCTGAAGGGGATTCAGGTGGTTAAGGGTCTTCCAGAGAAGATGAAGGACCAACATGCAACAACGAAATCATCTGCAAAGTAACATCAAGGTCAAAGATCTTCCAGCAAAGGAATGATTTACAGACAGTGGAGTTGTTTCCCAGGGTCTTTCTAAGCCCTGTGATGAATATCTCCCTTCTCTCAGCTACCATCTCCACAGTCAAGGCAGCCCTTGAAAACCATTCAGTCCTTGCTCTTTCTGTGGCTTTAAGGAATGCTGGCTGTCTTATAGGGCACTTATTTCTGGCTCCTCCTAACAAGCACAAGCTAATAGGCTAAAATAGCCTCAGTTGCATTGGATGCACACCGCCATCAAAGCTCAGTAGCAGCAGTGTGAACTATCTAGAAGTGGCACTGCAGATATTCACCAAGGCTGCTCGGACAGCATCTTCCAAATCCATGACCACTACAATCTAGAAGGACAAGGGCAGCAGATATGTGGGTATACCTTCACCTGCAGGTCCCGTTCCAAGTCACTTGCCATCTTGACTTGGGAATATGTGACAGCTGTAATCAAATCTGGGCACCATATCTTAGGAGGGGTGTATTGGCCTTGGATGGAGTACAACATGAGTTTACAAGATGACACTGGACTTCAGGGGATAAGTTATGAGGAGTGATTAAACAAATTAGGCCTGATTAAATATAGAAAGTTAAGGTGTGAACTGATTGAAGTTTCCAAAATATTTCCAGGAAAAAACAGGGTAGATAAAGTTAAACTGTTTTCACTGGTTGGAGACTCTAAATTTAAAAATTAGTGCCAGGCTGCCTAGGAGAGATCATAAAATCCCTACAGTGTGGAAGCAGGCCATTCTACCCATCAGGTCCACACCAAACAGGTGTACAAGATGACGAGAGGCATAGATATAGTGGATAGCCAAAGATTTTTTCCAAAGGCGGAAATGGCTATTATGAGGGGGCATAATTTTAAAGTGATTGGAGGAAGGCATAGGGGAGATATCAGAGGTAGGTTCTTTACACAGAGAATGGTGGGGCTGTGGAATGCGCTGCCAGCAGTGGTAGTGGAGTTAGATACTTTAGAGACTTTTAAGCAACTCTTGGATAGGCACATGGTGGATAGTAAAATGTAGGGTATGTAGGGTATTTTGATCTTAGTCGGATAATAGTTCAGCACAACATCGTGGGCCAAAGGGCCTGTACTGTGCTGCACTGTTCTATGTTCTACAACTCTCCTAAGAGCATTCCACTCAGAAACACGTCCCCACCCCCACCATCCTATCCCTGAAACCCTGCATTTCCCATGGCTATTCCATCTGGCCTGTGCATCCCCAGACACTATGGCCAATTTAGCATGGCCAATTGACTTAACCTGCACATCTTTGGACTGTGGGAGGAAACCAGAGCACCCAGAGGAAACCCACTCATACAGTGAGAACATGCAAACCCCATACAGACAGCCATGCAAGGCTGGAATCGAATCGGGGTCCTTGGCACTGTGATGCAAAAGTGCTAACCACTAATTCACCATGCTGCCCCATGTTAGGAAGCACTTCTACACAGAAAGGGTGGGAGATGTTTGAAATTTTCTTCCATAAACAGCAGTGGATTTTGGATCAGTTATTAATTTTAAATCTGAAATAGATAAACTTTTGTTCAACAAATTTATTATGGGATATGATCAAAAGGAAGGTTTGGAGCTAAGCCATCGTTCAGCTATGATTTCAATGAATGGCTAAGGGGTGACATGATAGAAGCGTATAAAACTATGACAGGCACAAGTAGCATGGATAGTCAGAGTCTTTTTTCTAGGGTGGAAATGTCAACATACTGGGATACTGGTTTAAGATGAGAGGGGTAAAGTTTATAGAAGATGTGCAAGGAAAATATTTACTCAGAGGGTAATAGGTGCCTGGAACACACTGCCGAGGGGGTGGTAGTAGAAGCAAATGTGATAGCAATGTCTAAGAGGCATTTAGACAGACACACGAACAGGCAGGAATAGAGGGATATGAAATAAATACAAAAACAGAAATTGCCGAAAATATCTCAGCAGGGCTGGCAGCACCTGCGGAGAGAAAGAAGAGTTAAAGTTTTGAGTCTGTGACTCTTCTTCAGAGGGACACAAACCATGTACAGGCTAACGGAATTAGTTTAGAATGGTATTATGGTCAGCACATACAAGGCAGGCCGCAAAGTCTTTCCTGTGCTTTACTGTTCCATGTTCCATGAAGATGACTTGACTGATCTTAATCACAGCTATCTTTCTTTATGCCAGGCATGACTCCAAATGGCAGGGCTTCCTTCTGATTTCCATTGATTCCAATTTTGCTGGGGAGCTTTGATGTCACACTTGGTCAAACACAGCCTTGATATCAATGGCAGTCACTCTCACCTCACCTCTGGAATTCAGCTCTTTTGTCCACATTTGAACCAAGGCTGTAGTAAGGTCAGGAGATGAGTGGCTCTGGCGGAACACAAACTGAGCATCAGTGAGCAGTTATTGCTAAGGAAGTGCTGATTCACAGCTCTGTTGATGATGACTTCTGTCACTTTCCTGATGATAAAGAGCAGACTGATTGGGTGGTCTGTGACTTGGATTTGATTTGTCCTGTTTTTTAATGTACAGGACATAACCAAGCAATTTTCCACATTGTCAGGTAGATGCCAATGTTACAGCAGTACTGGCTGAAGATTGTTGCTAATACTTCAATCTTGTCTTTTGTCTTAGTTATGTCTGGTATTGCTTCTGGCATGCCCACCTGCACTGTTTGTAGAATCAGGACTGATCCCCTGGTTTGAAGGTAATAGTCAAGCGGGGGATATGCCAGGCCATTAGTCATCAAGTCACCAAATTACACAATACAAAAGAGTCCTTTCAGCCCATTGAGGTTATGCCATCCTATCTACACTAATCCCACTTTCCAGCACTAGGCCCACAGTCTTGTATGTTATGACATTTGAAGTACCTATCCATGTATTTTCTTTGAAGGTTGTAAGGTTTCCTGCCTCTACTACCCTCCCAGTCAGTGCATTCCAGATCACCACCACCTTCCAGGTGAAAAGGTGTTCCTTAAAGTCCCCTTACAGCGTCCTGCGGTTAAAATTATAACACCTTATTATTGATCCTTCAATTAAGGAGAACAACTGCTTCTTATCCACCCTGCCCATGACCCTCATAATTCTATACACCTTAATCAGGCCCCCCACCTCATCCATTTATGCTCCAAACAAAACAACCTCAGGTTGCCAGCCTCTCTTCACAGCCAAATAGTTTCAACTCGGGCAACAAGCTGATGAATCTCCTCTGCACACACCACCATCAAACCCCTGCGCCACCACCCCCCACGCCAGTGCAATTGTGTCTACAGGGTGGTGACCAGAACTGCACCCAATATTCCAGCTGTGGCCTTTAAAAGTTTTGTGCAGCTCTGGGTTTTCAGATTGCGTTGCAGTATGATTCTGCTGTTGCTGATGGCCCATGACACCTCTTGGATGTCCAATCTTGGATTGCTGGATCTGTTTGAAATCTGTCTCACTTAGGCTGGTGATAATGCCATACAACTTGCTCAAGGGTATTCTCAAAACGAAGATAGGACTTCCGTCTCCAGAAGGACTGTGCATGAGTCACTCTTACCGATACAGTCATGGACAGATGCACAAGTGGCAGACACATTGGTGAGGATGAAAATGGTTTTCCTCTTGTTGATTCCCTCACCAGCTGCCACTGATCTAATCTAGCAGAATTGTCCTTTAGGACTTGACCAGCTCATTCAGTACTGCGGTTACGAAGCCAATCTTGGTTGTGGACATTGAAGTCCCCACCCAGATTACATTCTATGCTCTTGCCACTCTCCTTGCATCTTTCAAGTGTTGCTTAAGATGGAGACGTACTTATTTATGAGCCAAGGAAAGAGATAACATGGTAATCAGCTGGTTACCTTGCTCACACTTGATCTAATACCATGAGACTTCATGGGGTCCAGACTCAATTTTGAGGACTTCCAAGGCATCTCTTTCCCTCTCAGTGGGATAGCACATATCCAGGAAAGGCAATGTAGGCAGTAAGGACTGCAGATGCTGGAAGCTAGGTCAATAAACGATGAACTAGAAATGCACAGCAGGTCAGACAGCATCTGAGGAGCAGGAAATTCAACATTTCGGGTTGAAACCCTTCGTCACAACTAGGGAGGGTGAGGGGAACCCAAAAATAAATAGAGGGAGGGGGTGGGACTAAAGGGAGGTTAGGTGAGATGGAGATAGGTTGATGCAGGTAGGGGGTTGTTGTGGTTGGTCAATGGGAAGGGTGGACTGGATAGGTGAGTCACAAGATGGACAGGTTGTGGGAGGAGAGATTTTGAAGTTCGTGAAGTCAATATTCAGTAAGCTCCCTAGGCGAAATACAAAGCGTTGTTCCTACAGTTTATGTTTGGCCTCACTCTGACAGTGGAGGAGACCAAAGATGGACATGTAACAGGGAGTGGGAAGGGGAGTTAAAGTGGATAGCAACCAGGAGGTTGGGTTGGTTGTTGCGCGCAGAGCACAGATGCTCCACAAACTAGTCCACGAGTCTGCATTTGGTCTCCCTGATATAGAGGAGACGATATCGGGAGCAACAGATACAGTAAATGAGCTTAGATGAAGTGCAGGTGAATCTCTGCCAGATTTGGAAGAATTATTTGGGGCCTTGGACGGAGGTGAGATGGGAGGTGTAGGGCCAGGCGTAGCACTGCCTGCGGTTGCATGGAAAGGTACCGGCTGTGGTGGAAGCATTGGTAGGGAGTGTGGAGCTGATGAGGGAATTGCAGTGTACTTATTTATGAGCCTAGAAAAGATATAAAATAATAATCAGCTGCAACAAAAACAAAGTTGCTGGAAAAGCTCAGCAGGTCTGGCAGCATCTGTGGAGGAGAAAACAGAGTTAACATTTCGGGTCCGGTGACCCTTCCTCAGAACTCAGCTATTCTGTAATCAGCTGTTTACCTTGCTCACATTGACCTAATACTATGAGACTTCACGAGGTCCAGAGTCAATTTTGAGACCTTTCAAGGCATCTCACTTGCGACTCCCTGTGAAAGGCTTCCTGTACACCTAGAGGTTGCCCAAGGCTTCTCCTGATCCTCCACTGTAACTCCATTGGAAAAATTATGCAAATGAAATCTGTATCATTTGTCTGGGATTTCTGCGTTTATTGGTCTTAGTGAATGGATTAGAAGGGAATTCCATCTCTTAAGTGTATGCAACATAAATGTATATGCGTTTCCACCACTGAGTTTCCCCCATTTGTCTGACACTAATGCATAAATTTTAGCTCAACTATTTTAATATACTGAATGCTTGCAAGGACTCAGTGTATTAAAATTGTTGAGCTAAAAATTATAATCTGCATGTCTGCAGATGTGCAATTTACTCTGCAAGTAATGCCTATGCTGGAAATACACAATTAGAACATTTAACAAATAATGTAAGAAAACAGTTCATTCGCTATAAGAATAGTCTTATCACAGTGGTTAATACTTTGGCACAATCACACAAATAGATTGCAGCGTAACAAAAACTTCATATTTAACATTGTAAGTTATATATTCAGACTTATATTTAATGTAAGACTTAATATTTGTTAGTGGGCTCATGGTTTGAAGGATTGTGAGGAAATTGATTTATTTCAGGTTTTCTAGAGATATCTGTTATAATATCTTTAAAATAGGTCATTCAAAGATCACTGGATTTGGAGTTTTTGAAATAAGGCTTTCTAGAAAACATGTGATCAGTGATAATGGCTTTTTCTGCTGCAGATCCCTGCCTGTACTACTTGAAGAGTGACTGGATGCAGAATACTGTGACATCTGAAATGATTAAGGGAACATAAAATGAATAAAGGCTGCCCAACTATCTCTCCTATTTCTGAAACAAACTCTCATGTTGAGTTCAGATTGAAACCCATTTGCTCCTCTGGGACAGTTACTGAAAGAAATTCTCAATATTGTATATCCTGAGCAAGTTGTCTGCCGTGACACCAGAGTCAACTATGTATGAGTGAATTGACCACACATCAGAACATCAGAGCAAAATACTTTGGAATGTTCTTTGCTTTGTCCTTTCCACATTTAAGAATAACCCTAATGTCCAGAAAGTGAATTTTTAAGTGAATCTCTGTAAACAGAAATCCACTTTCCCTGAAATTTGCGAACACATATCTTGAGTTATTTGAAGAAGAATAACATCTATGCTTTCTATGTTAATGACTATACATGTTAACATGTTATTGCATCTTCTAGAGTCAAAGAATCATAGAGTCATACAGAACAGAAACAGACCCTTCAGTCCAACATTTCCTTGCCAACCAAGTTTCCCAAACTAAACTAGTCCCACTTGCCTGAATCAATGATTGCATTTATAAAAGAATTTCATTGATGCATCTCTTTATTTAAAACCTGATAGAATTATACGATTTTATGGTCAGATAGAAGCCATGCAACACATTGTGTCTGCACGGGCTCTGACGAGAGCTACCCAACTAGTCCCATTCTCCAGTTCTATGTCTGTAACCCTCTAAATTCATCGTTTTCAAACATCTTTCGAGCTCTTTTTTGAAACCTCATTTGGAATCTGCTTCCACCACTCTCCCAGACAGCACATTCCAAATCCTAATAATTCTCTGAGTAAAGAGCTTTTCCTCATCTTGCTCCTAGCTCTATTGCAGACAATCTTGAAGTTGTGACCCCTAGTTACTGACATACCGACTAATGGAAACTGAATACCCTGTTTTCTACACCCTTTATAAGCCTTCTTAACAACTGTTTCAACATCCTGGCCACCTTCAAAAGAATCATGCACATGAATCCCAAAGTTTCTCTGCTCATGTACACCCCTCAAAGTTGTATCATTAAGCCTATATTGTCACATAGAATCCCTACAGTGCAGATAGAGGCCATTTGACCCTCTGGACAGCATAATTCCTAGACCTCATAACACTGCATTTACCATGGCTAATCCATCTAGCCTGTATAACCCTGGACACTACAGGGCAATTTAACATGGTTAATTGATTTAACCTGCACATCTTTGGACTATGGGAGGAAACATTGCATTCAATTCTGGCCGCCACATTACAGGAAGGATGTGGAGGCTTTGCATAGGGTGCATAAGAGGTTTACCAGGATGCTGTTTGAATTAGAGGGTATGTGCTATAAGGACAGGCCAGAAAAACTCGGGTTGTTTTCTCTTAAGCAGCGGAGGCTGAGGGGAGACTTGATAGAAGTCTATAAAATTATGAGAAAAACAGATAGGGTTGACGGTCAGAATCCTTTTCACAGAGCTGAAATTTCTAATACTAGGGGGCATGCATTTAAGGTTACAGGGAGAAGTTCAAAGGAGACGTGAGGGGCAAGCTGTTTACACAGAGAGAGTGGTAGTATTCCAGAACTCAGTGCCAGGGGTGGTGGTGGAGGCAGATATCACAGGGGCATTTAAGGGGACTTTAAGATAAGCACATGAATATGCAAGGTATGGAGGAATATGGACCAATGACAGGCAGAAGAGATTAGTTTCATTTGGCATCATGCTTGGCACAACATCATGGGCCTAAGGGCCCATTCCTGTGCTGTACAGTTCTATGTTCTATGAAATTGGAGCACCTGACAGAAACCCACTCAGATATGGGGAGAACGAGTAAATTCCATGCAGGCAGTCACTCAAGGATGGAATCAAACCCATGTCCTTGGTGCTGTGAGGCAGCAGTGCTAACTACTGTGCCACTGAGCTGCCCATGCTGCACACATTGTCCTTCTCTCCATATTTCTTCTACCAAAATGCATTAGCTCACATTTCTCTGCATTGAAATTTATTTGCCAGGTGTCTGACCATTTGACCAACCAGTCAAGGTCCCTCTAAAGTCACTCAGCATCATCCTCACAATGGATGCAAATTGTTCAGCGAATGGGTATGATTTAGTGGCTATTACAGAGACATGGTTGCAGGATGGCTATGACTGGGAGTTAAATATCCAGGGGTATCAAACTGTTCGGAAGGACAGACAGGAAGATAAGGGAGGTGGTGTCGCTCTGATTTTTAAGTATGATATCAGGGTGGTAGTGAGAGATGATATATGTTCTACTGAACAAAAGGTTGAATCCATTTGGGTGGAAATTAGGAATAGCAGGAAGAAGAATTCACTGATAGGTGTGGTCTATAGGCCACTAAATAATGACATCGTGGTGGGGCGGGCAATAAACATAGAAATAGCTAATGCATGTAAAAATGGTACAGCAATTATCATGGGGGATTTTAATTTACATATCGATTGGTCAAACCAGGTCGGTCATGGCAACCTTGAGGAGTGGTTCATAGAATGCATCCGCGATAATTTCTTTGAACAATATGTAATGGAACCTACGAGGGAGCAAGCTATCCTAGATCTAGTCCTGTGTAATGAGACAGGAATAATTAATGATCTCATAGTTAGGGATCCTCTCGGAAGGAACGATCACAGTATGGTCGAATTTAAAATACAGATGGAGCGTGAGAAGGTTAAATCCAGTACCAATTCCTGTGCTTAAACAAAGGAGACAATGATGGGATGAGGGAGGAGTTAGGTAAGGTAAAATGGGAGCAAAAACTTTATGGTGGGTCAATTGAGGAACAGTGGAGGACTTTCAAAACAATTTTTCACAGCGCTCAGCAGAAGTATATTCCAGTGATAAGGAAGAACTGCAGGAAAAGAAATGGTCAGCCATGGATGTCTAAGGAAATAAAGGAAAATATCAGATTAAAAAAAAACATACAAAAAAGCAAAGATTAGAGGGAAACTAGTAGACTAGGAAATTTTTAAAGGCCAACAGAAAGCCACGAAAAAAGTTATAAAGAAAAGTAAGATAGATTACGAGAGTAAACTAGCTCAAAATATAAAAACAGGCAGCAAAAGTTTCTATAAATATGTAAATCGTAAAAGTGTGGCAAAGCTAAACATTGGTCCTCTAGAGGATGAGAAGGCCAACTTAATAACTGGGAATGAGGAAATAGCCGAGGCATTAAACATTTTGTGTCGGTCTTCATAGTGGAAGACACAAGTAACTTGCTGAAAACTAATGGCAAGAAGGTTATAGCAGGTGAGGACCTAGAAACTATCATTATCACTAAGGAGGCAGTGCTGGGCAAGATAATGGGGCTAAAGATAGACAAGTCTCCAGGCCCTGCTGAAATACACCCCAGGGTACTAAAAGAGGTGATGGGGGAAATAGCAAATGCACTAGTAATTATTTACCAAAATTCACTGGACTCTGGGGTGGTTCCCGCAGATTGGAAAACAGCCAATGTGACGCCACTGTTTAAAAAAGGAAGTAGACAAAAAAACAGGTAACTATAGGCCAGTTAGCTTAACTTCGGTAGTGGGGAAAATACTTGAATCTATCATTAAGGAAGAAATAGCAAGCCATCTGGATATAAATTGTCCCATTTGGAACACCCAGCATGGGTTCATGAAGGGGTGGGTCATGTTTAACTAATTTGGTGGAATTCTTTGAGGACGTTACTTGCATGGTGGACAATGGGGAACCTGGGGATGTGGTGTACTTGGATTTCCTGAAGGCATCTGACAAGGTGCCACACCAAAGGCTGCTACATAAGATAAAGTTGCACGGTATTCCAGGTAATGTAATGGCATGGATAGAGGATTGGTTGAGTAGTAGAAAGCAAAGAGTAGGGGTAAATGGGTGTTTTTCTGGTTGGCGGTCAGTGGCAAGTGGTGTGCCTCAGGGATCAGTGTTGGGACCGCAATTGTTTACAATTTACATAGATGATTTGGAGTTGGGGGCTAAGTGTGGTGCGTCAAAATTTGCAGATGACACTAAGATGAGTGGTAGACCAAAATGTGAAGAAGACTCTGAAAGTATGCAGAGAGATATAGATAGTCTAAATGAGTGGGCAAAGGTCTGGCAGATGGAGTACAATGTTGATAAGTGTGAGGTCATCCATTTTGGTAGGAAAAACAGCAAAATGGACTATGTTTTAAATGGTAAAAAATTGCAGCACGCTGCTGTGCAGAGGGACTTGGGTGTCCTTGTGCATGAATCGCTAAAAGTAGGATTGCAGGTGCAGCAGATAATTAAAAAGGCAAATGGAATTTTGTCTGTCATTGCTAGTGGGATGGAGTTTAAAAACAGGGAGGCTATGCTGCAGCTGTATAGGGTCCTGGTGAGGCCACACCTGGAGTACTGTGTGCAGCTTTGGTCTCCTTATCTGAGAAGCGATATACTAGCACTAGAGGGGGTATAGAGGAGATTCACTTGGTTGATTCCATAGTTGAGAGGGTTGGATTATGAGGAGAGACTGAGGAGGCTGGGATTATACTCATTGGAATTCAGAAGAATGAGGGGAGATCTTTTAGAAACATATAAGATTATGAAGGGGATAGATAAGGTGGAGGCAGGGAGGTTGTTTCCACTAGCAGGTGAAACTAGGGGGCATAGCCTCAAAATAAAGGGAGGAACTTCTTCACCCAAAGGGTTGTGAATCTGTGTAATTCCCTGACCAGTGAAGCAGTTGAAGCTACCTTGCTGAATGTGTTTAAGGCAAGGCTAAATAAGTTTTTGAACAGTAAAGGAATTAAGGGTTATGGTGTGTGGGTGGGTAAGTGGAGCTCAGTCTCAAAAAGATCAGCCATGATCTTACTGAATGGTGGGGCAGGCTTGACGGGCCAGATGGCCTACTCCTGCTCCTAGTTCTTATAAGTTATTTCATTAGCCATCTTGGTAATTGCAAAACTAGTTTCACTTGATCTGAAAAAATAGTGCTGGAGATCAAAACACATGTTGTGAGCTGTAATGGGGCATAGTGGGGCTGCAATGAATATGCACTCCTCCAGCACCCTTTTAACAACAGCTCCTACTCATAACAACAGCTCTATAATTTTGTAAAAGCTACAAATGCAAAATACCAATAGTGAAAGGGATAAACAAAAAGGGTGTGAAATTTCTTTTTAAGATTTAAGTTACCAAATCGATTCAACACAAAGGCATAATTGTTCAAGTCTCAATCATACTGAAAAAAACAAGATGGAGTATTTTTAAAATTAACTTGAAATCATTTTGATGTGACATGTTTGACATGGAATTGACACTAACTCATCTCAAAATAAATTACACGAAATAAATATATATGAATTTTGAAGACTGGATTTTGTTTTTAGCTGAGCTCCCATTCAGCAATGAATAGACAAGCATAAACACCCCCAAATACGTAGGCAAATTACAGAAAAGTGGAGAGAAACAGGGTTATAGTTGTAGGGGATTACAACTTCATAGAGTCATTGAATCCCTGTAGTGTAGAAGCAGGCTATTCGGCCCATTGAGTCAACACTGAGCCACTGAAGTAGATCTCACCCAGACCCACCCCATCTCTGTCACCTGCATTTCCCAATCTACCTAGCCTGCTCATCCTGGACACAATGGGCAATTTAGCATAGTCAATCCATCTAACCTGCACATCTTTGGACTGTAGGAGGATACCACAGCACCCAAAGGAAACTCTTGCAAAATGTGCAAACTCCACAGACAGTCACCTGAGAATGGAATTGAACATGGGTCCCTGGCACTGTGCGGCAGTAGTGCTAACCACTGAGCTACTCTGCCACCCATCATTAACCTTGTTAACATTAACTGGGATTGCCTTAGTGTGAAAGGATTACATGAATACATCCAGCACAGCTATTTGCGCCAGTGTGTCGACAGTCCTATTAGAGAAGGGACGATGCTAGACCTAATCCAAGGGAATGAAGCCAATCAAGTGAGTGAAGTTTCAGTGTAAACATTTGGAGATAATGACCAAAATTCTGTATGTTTCTTGGTCATTGATTGTGTGGAAGTTAAGTACCTAAATTTGGGGAAGGCCAATTTCAATATCATTAGATAGGATCTGGCAAACATAAATGGGGAGGAGCTACTTGCAGGTGCGTCTATATTTGGAAAGTGAAAGTCCACACTGCCCCTCCAAAGAGCATCCCACTCACACCCATTCCCTTACCCCTGTATTTCCCATGTCTAACCCACCTCAACTAAACGTCGCTGCACACTATGGGCAATTTAGCATGGCCAGTCCACCTACCCTGCACATCTTTGGACTGTGGGAGGAAACCAGAGCACCTGGAGGAAACCCACACAGACATAAGGAGAATGTGCAAACTCCACAAGACAGTTACCCAAGGGTAGAATTGAACCTGGGTCCCTGGCACTGTGAGGCAGTAGTGCCAATCACTGAGCTGCTGTGCTGCCCCATAACAAAGGCAGTTTGTTTTTTCTCCCTGGTTTGAAAAGGTGACTAAATATATAGAGACAAATAAACACTGCAGATGTTGGAATCCAAGGTAGCCAAACAGGAGGCTGGAAGAACACAGCAAGTCAGATAGCATCTGGAGGAAAGGAGAAGTCAGTATTTTGGGTATTACCCTCCTTCAGGGCTAAATATATTGATGAGGGTAATGCAGTTGATGTGATTTACATGTACTTCAGTAAGGTCATTGACAAGGTTCCACGTGAAAGGCTGGTCCAAAAGGCAAGAGCCCATGGAATCACAGACAAGTTGGCAAACTGCATTCGAAATTTGCTTAGAAAAAAATGATAAAGGGTGATGCAGGAGGCATGTTTTTGTGATTAGAAGCGATGATCAGCAGTGTACCACAGAGATAGGTGCTGGTACCCTTGCTGTTTGTTATATACATTATACCTTCTATATTCATATCTAAGTTAATTAGTAAGTTTGCAAATGACATGAAAACTGGTGATACTGTTGATGATCTGAAGAAGGGTCTAGGCCTGAAACATCAGCCCTCCTGCTCCTCTGATGCTGCTTGGCCTGCTGTCTTTATCCAGCTCTACACCTTGTTATCTCTATACTGTTGATGGTGATGACAATGGTCTCAGGCTACAGTCTGATATTAATCAGCTGGTATACTGAGCAGAGCAATGGCAGATGGAATTTAATCCTATTAGGATCTACACAATGAATGGTAGGTCCCTCGGGGGTACTCAGAAACAAAGGGACCTTGGTGTTCAAGTCCATAAATCGCTGAACGTGACAGCACAGGTAGACAGAATGGTGAATATGGTACATGGAATGCTTGTCTTCATTATTGGGGTGTAGAATATAGAAGCAAGGATGTCTTGTTATAACTTTATAAAACAATAGTTAGGTTATAAATGGAATACTGTTGCCACACTATTGTAAGAATACACTGGAGAGGGTGCAGAAGAAGTTCACCCGGATGTTGCCTAAGATGAAAAGGCTTAGTTATGTGGAGAGACTGGATAGACTGAGTTTGTTTTCCTTGGAGAAAAGGAGGCTGAGGTGGGGGGTGGTGGTGGTTGCGAGATCTAATTGTGATATGCAAAATTATGAGAGAAACAGACAGAGTACATCGTGAGAATCTTTTCCTCATGGCAGACATGTCTATGTCCAGAGGGCATAATTTTAAGGTGACGAGTAAGTGGTTGAGAGGAGAAACAAGAGAAAAATTTACCCAAAGGGTGGTTGAAATTTGGAACGTGTTGCCTGAAAGGCTGGCAAAGGTAAGTACTCTCGCAACATTTAAGAAGCATCTGAATGAGCACTTAAAATACAAGGGCATAGTAGGTTTTAGATCAAGTGCAGCTAAATGGGATTAGTGTAGTTTGGTGTTTGTTGGTCAGCAAAGACATGGAGAGCTGAAGGGCCTGTTTCTATGCTATATAATTCTATGACTCTATATTATTAGTACCTACATGGACCTACAAGAACTGAATCCACCACCTCCCACATCAAGTCCCTCTCCAGCCTGAGCAGATGTCTCAAACCCTATCAATGGGCAGGCAACATGCATCCCATTCATTCATAGGACGTGGACATCCCTGGCTGGGCCAGGATTTATTGCCTATCTTTAGTTGCCCATGAGAACATGGTGGTGAGCTACCTTGCTGAACCGCTGCCATTCATGTGCTGTTGGTAGACCATATGGACTCATGCTCATTTCAGGGAACAACAATGTTAATACCCTTCACCATGTTGTCCCTTACTACCACTAAATTCCTTCTTACTCTCCCCTCTTGAATGAACAACAGTGTGTAGCCAGTTTGCTCATCCCCAAACTGGAAGAAGCCTCACACCTATTAGACAATTTCAGAGGCTCTTGCACTCCTGTCCTCTGGATGCCCTCAACGGCCTTACTTGCAGTCACAATCTCCTGTCCCTGACCAGTAGCCAAATGAGATGACACAGAAACACAGAAAATAGGTGGAGTAGGACATTTGGCCCTTCAAGGCTGCACCACCATTCATTATTATCATGGTTGATCTTGCAATTTCATCATCCCACTCCCCTTTTCTCTCCATACCCTTTGATCCCTTTACCCACAAGGGTCACATCCAACTCCCTCTTGAAGATAACTAATGAACAGGCCCCAACAGCTTTCTGTGGTAGAGAATTCCACAAGTTCACAACTCTCTGAATGAATAAATTCTTCCTCATCTCAGTCTGAATGGCTTACCCTTTATTCTCAGACTGTGACCCCTAGTTTTGGATTTCCCCAACATGATGAAATTTCCTCCAACATCAAACCTGTCCAGTCCCATCAGGACTTTATGTTTTTCCAAGCGATCCACTTCATTCTTCCAAATTCCAGTCAGTATAAGCCTAGTCAATCCAGTCTTTCTTCATATGTCAGTTCTGCCATCCCAGGAATCAGTCTGGTGAACCTTTGCTAGACTCCCTCAAAAGCAAGAATGCCCTTCCTCAGACTATGAGGCCAAAACTGCACACAATATTCAAGGTATGGCCTCACCAAGGCCCTGTACAACAGCAGTAAGACATTCCTACTCCTATACTCATATCCTCTTGCTATGAAGGTCAGCATGCCATTAGCTTTCCTCACCACCTGCTACACTTGCATGCCAACCTTCAGCAATTGTTCCACCATGACACCCAGGTCTCATTGCACCTCACCCTTTCCTAAACTGCCACCATTCAGACATTAATCTGTTTTCCTGTTTTTGCCACCAAAGTGAATAACCTCAAATTTATCCACAATTATATTGCATTTGCCAAGATTTAGGACACAGAAATCTTCATCACCCAGGGAGTCATATTCATATTTTTGTGACCTTTAGCAAAGAGGAGCATTTGTCTTTCCACTCCTGTGTTTTGATCATTAAAATTAGTGAAGACAAACATTTTGGCTGGAATTTTTCCTGTTGCTTGAGCAACCTGGACAAAGGCGAGAAATGTGGAATAATATGACAAAATGAAAAACATCTAATTCTCATCTTTGAGAAAAATATTTCAGATTTTCCCCTCAAGGTTTTAATGGTGAGATCAGAATCTGTATTATTTCGTTGCACCATCATCGCATTTGAGACTAATCATATGTAGTTTGCAATTCTCCTTTTCACTGCTGAGAAAATAGAAGGCACCAATTCTCAATTTGAAATTCAGTGATTATCTAGTAGATGCAGTTTGGTGCTTATTTTTCCAGGCCTCCCCTTTACCATTCACTAAAATCTGTACCACAGGCTAAGAACCTGGCAGTTTTATTCTATTTCTCAGGTTGAAAATAGTCAAACATCTGTATGTAAGGTTAATAAAACATGTAAAAGCAAAAGGAGATATGTAAGTGAATTTAAAAATTGAGCAGTTAATTATAGCACATTAAAGATGGCAGAGCAAGTGATGTATCACAGCTGCAGCATGTGGGAGTTCCTGGATACCAGTTTGATCCAGAACAAATAGATAGCAAGAACTGCCAATGTTGGAATCTGAGATAACGCTGTGTGGAAATCGAGGAGCACAACAGGCCAGGAAGCATCAGACGAGCAGGAAAGCTGACGTTTTGGGTCAGGACCCTTCTTCAGAAATACCAACCCAAAACATCAGCTTTCCTGTTCCCCTGATGCTACCTGGCTTGCTGTGTTCCTCCAGCTCCACACTGTGTTATCCGGAACAAACATGTTTGCAGCAAATGTTTAATGTTTAAGTAGCTTCAGTTCCAAATTTATATGAGCTGATCTAGACACCACAATGCATCAGGGTGGGGAGAAGTTATGTGGCTTCTTTGTTCCAGGAGGTAGTCACATCTTTGACTATTAAGAACAGATGGCACTACTGAGAAGCGACTGAGGAGGATTCTGGGAGGAGTTGGCTCAGTCATCAGCGACCACTCAGGAGCAAATAAAAGTGAGTTAAGGTATAGCGGAGTGACCATTTTTGGACAGGCCATTTTGAGAAGGGCTGCTTCACAACTGAAGTGCTGTTAGAGATGTAGGTGTAGGCTTTGGTGTAAGTTGCAGACCATCAAACAGCAGTTGTGAGGTTGGGGATGGCACCAAACAGGAAATTGGGATGTGTGCAGTAAGTGTACAGCAGGTATTATGGGTGACTTTAGTCTGCATACTGATTGGACTAACCAAATTGGTAGCAATGCGATGGAGAAGGAGTTTCTGGAATGTATGAGGGATGGTTTCCCCAACCAGTACGTTGAGGAACTAACCAGAGAGTAGGCCATCCTGGACTAGGTATTAATTAATTAGCAATCTTGTGGTGGGAGATCCTTTGGAGAAGAGTGACCATAATATGGTAGAAATCCTCATTAAGATGGAGAATGAGAATAAATCTGAGACTAGGGTCCTGAAATTGAAGAAATCTAACTTTGATGGTATGAGGCACGCATTGGCTAGGATAAGCTGGCCAAGGATACATAGGGATTGATGGTGGAAATGGCAATGGCAGACATTTAAAGAATACATGGATGAGCCTCAACAATTGTACCAGCCCTGTTTGGTGTAAGAGTAAAACAGGGAAGGTGGCTCAACCATGGCTAATAAGAGAAATCAGGGATAGTTTTAAAGCCAAAGAGGAGGCACATAAATTGGCCAGAAAAAAAACCAGCAAATCTGAGGATAGGGATAAATTTAAAATTCAGTGGAGGAGGGCAAAGGGTTTAATTCAGAAGGGGAAAATACAATACCAGAGTAAGCTTGTGGAAAACATGAAAACCGACTGCAAAGGTTTCTATAGATATGTGAAGAGAAAAAGACTGGTTAAGATAAATGTAAGTCCCTTTCAGTTAGAATCAGGTGAATTCATTGTGGACAACAAAGAGATGGCAGATGACATGTTGAACAAATATCTTGGATCTGTTTTCACTAAGGAGGACAGAAAAATAACCTTCCCAAAATGCTAGGGGTCAGAGGGTCAAGTATGCAGGAGGAACTGAAGAAAATCCTTATTAGTCCGGAAATGGTATTGGGAATATTGATGGAATTAAAACCCAAAAAGTCACCAGGGCTTGATGCCCTGCATCCCAGAGTACTTAAAGAAGTGGTCCTAGAAATAGTGGTTGCTTTGGTGATCATTTTATAGACTTCTATACACGCTAGACATTCCATAGACTCTAGAAGAGCTCCAGCGGACTGGAGGGTAGCTAATGTAACCCCACTTTTTGGAAAAGGAGCAAGAGAGAAAATGGGGACTTTTAGGCGGGTTAGCCTGATGTTGGTGGTGGAGAAAATGCTGGATTAAGGGTGTAATAACTGAGCAATTGGAAAGCAGTGACAGGATCAGTCTAAGTCAGCGTGGTTTCACTAAAAGGAAATCATGCTTGGCAAATCATAGAAACCCTACAGTGCAGAAACAAGGTCATTTGGCCCATCGAGTCCACAATGACCCTCTGAAGAGCATCCCTCGCAGTCCCAAATACCCCTCCCCCATCCTACCCCTGTAACCATGTACTTTATTTCCCACGGCTAATCCACCTAGCCTGCACATCTCTGGACAAAAAGGGCAATTTAGCACGGCCAATCCACCCAACCTACAGATCTTTGGATTGTAGGAGGAAACTGGAGCACCCAGAGGAAACCCACGCAGACATGGGGAGAATGTGCAAACTGCACACAGACAGTCACCCAAGGGTGGAATTGAACCCAGGTCCCTGGCGCCGTGAGGCAGCAACGCTAAACACTGAGCCACCATGTTGCCCTTCTGGAATTTTTTGAGGATGTGACCAGTGGTGTGGACAAGGGTGTAACTGGACTTTCAAAAGCCTTTCAACAAGGTCCTATACAGGAGATTAGTAAGAAAAATTAAAGCTCATGGTATTGGAGATAAAGTATTGACATGGATAGAGAAGTGGTTGGAAGATAGAGAGCAGAGAATTGGAATAAACAGGTCCCTTTCAGAGTGGCAGGTAGTGATGAGTGGCATACCATAGGGTTCAGTGCTAGGACTGCAGCTGTTCGCAATATACATTAATGATTTGGATGACGGAATTGAATGCAATATTTCCAAATTTGCAGATAACACTAAGCTGGGTGACAGTGTGTGCTCTGAGGAGGATGCTAAGAATCTGCAGGGTGACTTGGGCAGGCTGGCTGAGTGGGCAAATTCTTGGCAAGTTTCTCCTGCTTTGCTATGCAACAAAACTCATTTAGTCACCAATGGTATTTCTATCTGAGTTAGTGGATCGAGCAGTGGAAACTCTGAAGAAGCTCTCTCCCACTAATTTAAAATAGTTTTATGTGAAAAAAATCTCTGGCAGTTCAGTGATGTTGACATGTTGGCCAAATTCTTTTCCTTTATTTTTAATGGTAGGCAAAAAAAATTAATCTAATTTTCACATTACAATACACTGATTTTACAGTTAACTATGAAAAAACAAAGCTCAACTGGTAAAACTAGTATGGATCCAGGATACAAAGACCAGGAGTTTACAACTTTAATTTATCTCAAGGCAGTGTGACAGAAGAAGCACACTATGTTTAGTTCAAAACTCCCTGGGCTGGCTTGGAGAACATCAAGCAGAGATTCCTGCTGTTGATTGTTAATAAATGCTCATGTCCATTAGAAAGTGAAAGGATTAGACTTTAGTTACACTTTAAAATGCACATCTGATGCCCATCTTCTAGGCTCGTATCACCAGATCATTTGAATGAGATATTGGAGAGCCACAATCTGCAGAACTATACTCCGTAGCTCAAGACAGAAGATGATTGTTTTTAAGTGCAGAGTTCAACTGCATACCAGGAAGTGTCATTTTGGTTTGTAAGTCCCAAGCCAGAACTCCTAAATGTTAGGAGATAAATATAAACACAAACTAAGTCCTTTCATATATCTACATCTGCCCTAGGGGATTTAAAATACCAATTTGACTGCATTTTGGTTACATTGAGAAGTACAAGGGTCCTCATTCTAAGCACTGCCAATGGAACACTTATCAACAAGTTCCACAAAGATACAAAAAAAGCTTCAACCTGTCTGCGCACCATTCAATCAAATAAATTAAATTAATAATGACTTTAATTTACATTTAAGATATTTAATGTCTGTGTACCAACATGTCATCTTACTGATCAGAGGGATACAGGAGCATCTATCAAAATAAAGCTCAAATTATTTTCAAATGTCCATATAAGAATACTGGACTAGAATACAGTAGGCTTTGAAAACATTTTTCACGAATGCTGTAGTGTCATAAAAGTTGTGGCTGTTTCACTTAAATATCTTGTGAATATTGTCACAAATCAGGATGTAACCTCAGCTGTATATTATCTGTTTTCATTAAGCCTATTTATTCTATTCCTCAAACTACACAAAATGAAAAAGGAATTCCAGCAACAAGTCTAATGAATTTTGGATTTCTGTTTATGCACAGGAAGCTGCTCAATGATAAACAGAACTGCTACATTTTAATAAAATATCTTCTCTAGTATCATTAATACAATCTGTTTCACAGATTTTAGTTTCCACCTGTTTTCTTTTTCATTTCTTTGTAATTGCCTACCTATAGGTATCAGCTAACATACTCTAACTGAGCCACTTTCTTCGCATTCAAAAGGAAGATTATTTTCCTTTCCCATCTCTGTTGCAGCTCAACAATAACTGGTAATGACCTTAGAATGTTTCAAAAGTGCAAGACAGCATTTGACTGAAATGGGAGGTAAAGTGGCCTTAATGGGCAAAAAAATGGGAGTGAGTGCAGAATAATTGCATGGGTTCAGTGGTTTCTCGATAAATGAAGAAACTTTAATTGTATCTGAGATTTGTTATCACAAGCATAGCCATGGGGAAGTTTTCTCCTGCACTGAAGCAGCTGGACCCTGAGAGATAGAGCTGATAGGAGGTGTGCTATCAGGTAGCAGGCTGAGTAATTACAACTCTCTATTTGGACTGCTGGAGTGATGCATTTGATAAGCAGAGAAAAATGAAGAAAAAAGAGCTGTGATAATGCGAAACTAAATGGCTGAAAATAGTCTATCATAGCTTCAGCCCTGAGGGAGTCTGTGAGGACTTTAACCTAGCTTCTACAGTTTTCAACCAGGAAACAAAGAAAGACATTTGCCTTCTTCATTCTTTTTGCTGAATTTACGCCTTGTGGGACCATGGCAAAATTTGAAGAGGAATCATTGAGATGCGTCATGAATGTGATTTATGACAATCATTGAAGGTCATAACACAAGTTTTCTTAGAACTATTATCTTGATATTTCATAGAATGAAAGGGCACATCTGGATTCTTCAGTACCTTCCAGCAACAACCTCCAGCAGTTGCCAAATAGTTTTCCACAAAATTCCCACAACACGATCAAAAAAGGATTCCACTTCATAACATATACATCATCTCTGATAATTGATTCCTAGAAATCTAAGCCAGGAAATCTGAAAGCTACCACGATGACTATGCCCTTGAGGGCTCAAGTTCCTGCTTAATTTCAAGGGCCTAATCCCTGAAAAATATAGTTATTGGGAGGCAAGGACTAACTTCTTCAGCTATGGCTGAGGCCTCTATTACACAATCACCTGCCTGAGACCAAATGTAGATATAACGCTACCCATTCATCAACCAGTACCCAGATGAAAGAGCAGATGACAGAGACATTGAAAATGGGTGCAGGAGTAGACAATTTGGCATTTCGAGCCTACAACCAATTCAGTATGATCATGGCTGATTACGCAATCTCAGTATTCCATTCACACTTTCTCTCCATACCCCTTCAGCCACAAAGGGCCATGTCCGGCTCCCTTTTGAAAATATCTAATGGTCTGGCCCCAACAGCTTCCTTTGGGAAAGAATGGTTTACGCCTTATTCTTAGACTGCGACGTCTAGTTCTGGACTTCCCCAATATCAGAAACATTCTTCCCACATCTGGCCTGTCCAGTCCCATCAGGATTTTATATGTTTTTATGAGATTCCCCCTCATTCTCCTAAGTTCCAGCATGTACAAGCCCAGTCAATTCAGTCTTTCTTCATACATCAGTCCTGCCATCCCTGGAACCAGTTTGGTAAACCTTTGGTGGACTCCTTCAATAGCAAGGATGTCCTTCCTCAGACTAGGAGACACAATACTCATGGTCCCATGGTATTCATATCAGTCATCAAGCATATATCTATTTGAGTCCCATTTTCCATCCTTGTACACGTAACCCTGTATGCTATGGTAACTTCAACTACAGTGCCACATTAAACGTAACTTAAATGTGTGAGGGTTCATTTATTAACAGTAAAAGCATTGCTTGAAAATCAAGAAGCAGTCACTGTCTACTCCCAGAAGCGAGTGCAGTTTTCTTTCAGTTTTTCTTCTCTCTCAACATTAGAAGTTAATGTTTTCCAACATGTGATGCTCCCACATTGATTGATGAAAACATGTTATATACACTAGGCTTTAAGGGCAGAGTAGCACTCCCTTAAACAGGTTTCTAACATGGTGTGGTGCTCAGGGCTGTAAT
The DNA here is from genome assembly GCA_024137785.1 of Ginglymostoma cirratum. Taxonomy (NCBI): domain Eukaryota; kingdom Metazoa; phylum Chordata; class Chondrichthyes; order Orectolobiformes; family Ginglymostomatidae; genus Ginglymostoma; species Ginglymostoma cirratum. The sequence continues at coordinate 772,665 of JAHRHZ010000176.1, forward strand.
CAATGTAGCTTCGTTCTTGACATTGCAGTTAGTCAGTCCGGGAGGTGATGATATAAAACAGCAATTTATTTTAAATATGAATTTGTAATTCCAACGAAGTGCCATCCGTGACCATGGAAGGCCTATAGAGAAGACTTAGGAGCAGAAATAGGGAATTCACCCCAAAGAATTCTGCCATTCAATGAGATCATGGCGTATGCGATAATCATAGAATGCTACAGTGAGGAAACCAGCCATTAAGCCCTTTGAGTCCACACAGATCCTCCAAACAGCATCCATCCAGAAGGCTCCCCCGCCCCCACCTTATCCCCAAAACACTGCATTTCCTGAAGCCAATTCACTTAACCTGCACATCTTTGGCCTGTGGAAACAAACCAGAGCAAACCGACACCAACACAGGGGAAACATGCAAACTCCTCAGAGAAAGTCACCCAAAGCTGGAATTGAACCCTGGTCCCTGGCACTGTGAGGCAACAGTGCTGTTCATTGGGCCACCGTGACGTCAAACTCTGTTTCCTGCCATTTTCCCCAAAACCTTGACTCCTTTACTGTCTGTCTGAGCCTTGAATATACTTAATGATCCAGCCTCTACAGCCCTCTGTGGTAAAGGATTCCACACATTCACCACCCTCAGAAGAAATTCCCCCTCATCTCTGTCCTAACCAGGCAATCCCTTATTCTGAGATAATGCCCACTAGTGCTACACTCTTCCACAAGGGGCAACAACCTGTCCATGTCTACCCCGTAGGTCCCCTAAGAATCTTGTATGTTTCAATGAGGTCACCTCATATTCTAAACTCGAAATGAGTACAGGCTCAACCTACTCTCTTTATAAGAAAATCCCTCCATTCCCAGAACCAATCTAGTGAATTTTCTCTGAACTGCCACCAGTGCCAGCATATCATTAAGGGGACTAAAATTGTTCACAGCATTCCATTTATGATCTGACTAGTGCCTTGCACGGTTTTAGCAAAACCTCCCTACTTTTATACTTCATTCCCTTTAAAATATTCCACTTGCCTTCCCTATTACCTGCTGAACCTGAATGTTAGCTTCTTTGTGATTAATGCATGAGGACTTCCAAATCTATCAATGCTGCAGTTTTCTACAGCCTTCATTCACTTAAATAATATTTTGCTCTTCTATTCTTCTTGTCAAAGTGCACATTTTCCCCATATTATATTCCATCTACCAAGTTTTTGCCCAGTCCCTTAATTTTTCTATGTCCTTCTGCAGTCTAATTCTGTCATCTTCACTAGATGCCTTCCCACCTATTTTTGTGTCATCTGCAAACTTTATGATACTGTACTCACTTTCCTCATCCAAATCATGAATATATGTTGTAAATAATAGTGGCCCCTGCCCTGATTCCTGTGGTACACCACTAGCTACAGGTTTTCATCCTGAAAATGCCTCCCATTATCCTGACCTTGTCTTCTATTAGTTAACCAATCCTGTATCCATGTTAGTGTATTACTCCCAACACCATGGGCTTTATCTTATTAAGTAGCCTAATATCTGTTACTTTACTAATTGCCTTTTGGAAATCCAAATATATTACATCTACTGGTTCTCCTTTATTTATTTTGATTGTTACCAGCTCAAAAAAACCGTAATGCATTTGTCAGGTATGATTTCCCCTTCATGAAGCCATGCTGATTCTGCTTGTATTTCTAAATGATCTGCAATTATATCTTTTATAATAAAGCCAAACAGTTCCTTGGTGACAGATGTTCAGCTTATTAGCCTATAGTTATCAATTTGTTTTTGTCTCCCTCCCTTTTTGAATAAGGGAGCTTTCCAAGCCTCTAGGATTTTTCCACCATCTAAGGACTCTTGTTCTCTCGTGATAGTGACTGTGTTTATTTCCTCACCTGTCTTCCTTTTGAAACTTTCATTATTTAGTATTTTGGGAATGCTATTAGTGTCCTCTACCATGAAGGCTCAACTCTTCTGTCATTTCCTGGTGCCTCACTATTATTTTCCCAGCCTCTAATATTCACTTTGGCCTTTCTCCTTCTTTTCATTAATGTCAGTTTTGATATTACTTGCCAGCTTGTTCTCATAGTTTATTTACTCCCTCAATTTTTGATCATCTTTTATTAGTTTTTAAAATTTTCCTTATCCTTGGCTTACAACAAATCCTTTCCACATTGAACGTTTATCTTTCAATTTGATACCATTCTTAATTTTCCTGAAAAGTCATGAACAGCTTATCCCCTTTCTGGAATCCTTCTTTTGCACTAGGGTATTTCTTTGCTGTGAGCCAAGAATTATTTTCTTTAACATCTACCATTGTTCCTCAGCTGTCTTTTCAACCTCAGAAACTGTTCTTTATCACTTCCTTCCCACCCTGTACACTGTGAAGGGCTTTTTGTGCCAGGCAGTACCTGGCCTGATGTCCTTCAGGGCTTTAAATATGATATTGACAGAGGGAATTCCAGAAAGATCTGGCAGTGGCGAGTACATTCGCTGCTGGTGAGCGCATGATAGCATGAGCAAATGGCCAGAAGGGGAGTGGTGTATAAATGATGAGGTGAGTAATATAAAATACCATGAGAAAACACGCTAAAAGGGAATGCCTCCACAAAACTCTTCAAAAATAACACTTAGCCAACTTATGATAAAATTCTGCCCCATCTGTTTATCTAGGACAAAGAACTAGATTTTTCCATCAAAATAGTGGTGAAGCTAATAGCAATCACCACTGTTTAGGAATATATGATAGAGCCAACTTCAGGCATGGAAGTCAGTCAGGCCTTCAATGACTGTACTCAGCAAATGCCATCACCACCTTGAGGCACTGGACACTGCAAAAGCTACGCTCCCTGACAACATTTCTGCCAATAGTACTGAAGTTCTGTTCTCCAGAACTTGACACACCCATAGCCAAGCTGTCCCAATACAGCCACAACACTGGCATCTACCCTTCAATATGGAAAATTGCCCAGGTACATCTGACAAAAAGCAGGACAAATCCAATCTGGCCAATCAGACTCCATCAGACTATTCTCGAACGTCAGAAAAACAAATAGAAGATTTCATCAACAGTGCTATTAAGTAACACTTACTCAGCAATAACCTGCTGAAGCACAGTTTGAGTTGCACCAGAGACACTCAGATCTTGATCTTATTTCATTCTTAGTTCAACAATGGACAAATGAGTTGACTTCCAGATGATTGGGACAGCTATAACACCAAAGCCGCATTTGACTAAGTATGGCAAATCTAGAGTCAGTGGAACTCATGGGAAAATTATCTGCTGGTTGGAGTCATAACTGGCAAAAAGGAAGATGTTTATGGTTGTAGGAGATCAGTCATCTCAGCTTCAGGACATCACTGCAGCAGTTCCTCAGGGCAATGTCCTTTGCCGAATCATCTTCGGCTTCTTCAACAATAACCATTCCTCCATCTTAAGGTCAGAAACGAGGATGTTTGCTGATGATTGCACAACGTCAGCACCATTCACAACTCCGTAGATACCTGAAGCAATCTACACTCAGATGTAGCAAGAGCCAGACAATATCCAGGCTGGGTCTGATAGGTGGTAGGTAACATTCGTGTCACACAAGTAACAGGCAAGGACCATCTCCAATAAGAGAAATTTCAACCATCGCTCCTTGACATTCAAAGGCATTACCATCACGGAATCCTCCTGAGGGCTACTACTGACCAGAAATTGAACTGAACTGGTCATATAAATACTGAGCTACAACAGCAGGTCAGAGGCAAGGAAGGCTGGAGCAAGTAACACACCTCCTGATTCTGCCAAGCCACAAGTCAGTTTGATGGAATAATCCCCACTTGCCTGGACGGGTGCACCTCCAGCAAAACTCAGAAAGGTTGACACCATGCAGAACAAAGCAACCACTTTGGCATCATATCCACAAACATTCAATCCTCAACCCTCACTAGCAGCAGTGTGTACGAGCTACAATACGCGCAATATGCAGAAATTCTCCAAGGTTCCTTAAACAACACCTTCCAAATTCATGGCCACTTCCACCAAGAAGGACAAGGGCAGCAGATACAGAGGAACTCAACCGCCTGCAAATTTACCTCAAGCCAATCAACATCCTTCAGTGTCACTGAGTCAAAATCCATTAGACAAACTAACAAGACTAAAGGCAGATAAGTTCCTTGGGCCTGATGACTTGCATCCTAGGATCCTAAAAGAGGTAGGTACAGAGTTAAGAGGATGCATTGATTGTAATTTTCCAAAAAATATTGGATTCTGGAGAAGTACAAGAGGATTGCCAATGTGATATCTCTTTTCAAAATCAGACAGAGACAAAAAGTTGGTAACTACAGGCCTATTAGCCTAACATTTATTGTTGGAAAAGTACTGGAATCAGTTGTTAAGGATTTAGTAGCAGATCATTTGGAAAGTCATAATCTAATCAAGCAGAGTCAGCATGGATTCATGAAAGGGAAATTGTGTTTGACTAATTTATTAGAGTTTTTGAGGAAGTCTCAGCCAGGGTGGATAGAATGGTAGGAGTAGATGTATTTGGATGTCCAGAAGGCGTTCAACAAGACACATCACAAAGGCTAAGTCATAAGATAACAGCCCATGGTGTTGGAGGTACTATATTGGAATGGATAGAAATTGGCTCATAGGCAGAAAACAGCAAATGGAGATAAGGGGTTCATTTCCAAGTTGGCGACTTGTGACCAGTGGGGTTCTGTAGGGTCAGTGGTAGGACTGCAACTGTTCATGACACATATCTTGGTCTTGGAGGAAACAGCAAATGTACTGGAGCCAAATTTGCAGATGATTTGTGAAAAGGCAGGTTGTGACAGGGACATAAACAGTTTACAGAAAGAAAAATGAACAACTGTAGATGCTAGAAATCCAAAAAAAACAAATTGCCACAAAAACCAGCAGAGGTAGTAGAGGCAGGCACGGTAGATTCATTTAAGGTGCGTCTGGACAGATGCATGAGTAGGTGGGGAGAAGAGGGATACAGATCCTTAGGAATTGGGTGTTAGGTTTAGACCGTGGATTTGGATCGGCACAAGCTTGGAGGGCCGAAGGGCCTGTTCCTGGGCTGTAAGTTTTCTTTGTTCTTTGTTCTAAAACTCAGTAGATCTGTGGAAAAAAAAAGGCAGTGTTAACACTTTGGTCCAGTGGCCCGTCTTCAAAACTGGGGTACAATTTGTGAAGAGCATTAGTCCTGCTACAGATTAATCGAGCTGAAATGGTACTGCTGGCTAGGCCACCAAATGTTATTCATCACCCCCAGTTGTTACTCATTGAACTAAATGCTTGCCCAGACATTTCAGAGGGCAGTCTTAGCTCCAGATTGGGAATCTAGAAGGGGCCATGGTGGGACCTCAGTCACAATCTTCCCAGGAATGGCCAATTAAGAAGTCCCAAGCTGTTAAGGATGGAATAGGAGTGGAGTAAATTTTATCCTTGTGTGCGTCTCTCCTTCTTTGTAGATACTATTTACCCCAGTTGACTATTTTCAACACTTCCTGTTTATCTTACATATTTAACTGAAATTGCTCAAGTTGCTGCAGATGTGTCTATCCTCAGCCACATTGGCATCCAGAAGCTCCCACATGTTTGTTTTAATTCATCCTTGGATGTGGTTGTTACTGCTAAGCCAGCATTCATTGTGTCTCTCTGATTGCCCAGAAGATAGTTAAGAGTCAACCATATGCTGTAGGTCTGGAGTCACATGAAGGTTAGACTAGGTTAAGGACAGCATGCATTAGTGAACAAGGTGGGGTTTTTAAATGTCAGTTGGTAGCGATTACACAGTTGAGATTAACCCAGTTTTTAATTCCAGGTTTGTATTGAATTCAAATTTGACCATCTGCCATGGTGGGACTTGTTGAATTACTAACCCAGTGACATCACTACTACACAATTGCTTTACTACATCTTGCCATCCTTATTAATTTATTTTACTAACTATTTTATAAATTAATAAAATCTAATACTCCAAATAGGATTATCGCCAATCAATTACAATAATGAAATCTTACAATGGCTAATATATTTTCTGGCTTTAAAAGATAAGGTAGGTCACCGAAATATTCACCAACTAATCACTTACCCATCTCCTTGTTATGACACATTTAATTTTTATCCAAATGTGATTTGGAGGTGATGGACTACACAGAGCTGAGCTCCCCTTGGCTCTTTGTCACTTCTCAAACAACTTTTCAACTCCTATTCCCCTGGATAAAGTTAACAAAAAACAAGGTAAATGAGCAGCCCACTTCACTCCTCACTAAACATCCTTACTCACCACATACCCTTGTTGATCAAGAGATAGTAGGTTGATCAAACTCCCTTACTCACCAAACTCCTAGGACTGAATCATACGGTCTTTTTGGCTAAGTGAAAATTGCGTCAAGTTTGTTGGAGGGATTCTTGCCATGAGGTTGAATGAATTTATTTGTGAAATTTTATCTAACTTGTTGCAATAATTGCTGTTGCTGAACTGTGGCATGTATTATGCACAACGTCCACTCCAGCTTATTGTCCATCATGCCCAGAACAACTCGCTACTCACTGGATACCCCAGAATGCATTGGTAACCTGTTGTGGACCCAGGCAAGATTTGTCAATCCAGAGCTGCCCTGCATGGTTTCTGACATTTGCCCTTGATATGACAGACAGGGAGAAATTACCACCCAGCTTTCCCGACGGGGTCCTGGAGCTCCCGCAGGATGGGGTGGTGCAGACACAGGATGTCCTCTTCCCCAGGCCAGAGGTGGATGCCACAACAGATCATACCAGCCTGCTCTGACATTCCCACTGGGTTAGTGCAGTCTCAGCCATCTGGAGGAATGTCCAGCACCATGGGAAGAAGTTCAATGTCCTTCTTCAGGGTAAGTACATCCATCTGATATCTAACACTCACTGTATCTCTGCTACTGCTTCCACTGCTTAACACTTGCACCAACAGTAACAGCTCAAACCCACTTACATCTTTCATAATACCTGCCTCTCTCTCATTCCAGGAAGAAAACAACTGCAGCAAAAAGAGTCAAGATGAGTTTTCTCACCCCTTACGACAATATGATCCTGATTCTGACTGCTTCAACCAGGCCCTGGACTGTATTGGAGACTGCCCTTGACTTACTGGGCTGGGTCACCAAGAGGGAAGATTTGACTTTGGAGGCTTGCTTACAGCCATGACAAAGTTCCTGGCTTTGTGTCTGCGTGAAACAGCAAGGCAAGATAGTTGTATTATGAGCCAGGTATCTCTGGTCAAGGGAGCAAAGTGCAAAAAGGCATGGCAATGCAAGGCAGAGATGATGTGAGCTTCCAAGTTAGGCTCAGAATGAGAGAGGATCAGGATAGCAAGTGAAGAGCACAGAGGTACAGTGTGATCCAGTCCAATTTGTAAATGAATTGGAGGCAGACCATGACTGGTCTTAGGGGCTGGCAGACATTGATTGCCATTGTCCATGGACATGGGATATATGTTGCCGGTGCCCAGAGAACATGTCAGGTGCTGTTCATCAAATATGGAGGTCATCTGGAAAAAGCAGCAAGCTTAACCTGCTAAACACCTGCTCCAGTTTCCATATTGGGCTTCCCCAATGTTTAGTTTGTTGGATGACTTTGGTAAATTCGCAAATGGAACATTAGGTAGTTCAATCAAGTTAGGATTGTCAAACTGTGATGCATTAATTAATTAATGCAGAAAGAAAGAAAAACACACTACACTTGTTTCTACACAAAAATGGGTTCATTTCAGAGGATAATGCCCTAACCAATCAGAACCAACCTGCCTGGTTTAAAAATTAAACAAAGCTTGGTACTTAAATGTCAATGAACACAGTGTTGCTTTCGTGCAGGAGACCACTCAGCCCATTGTACTTGTACAGCTCTATTTTCTAGTCTGGCTCTATTATCTAGTGCCAATCTCCTGCCTTTTCCCTGTGACACTGCACACCATTTTTATCCACAAGACCATCTAATGCTCACCTAAATGTCTCAGTCTGACCTGCCTCTACCACATTTTCAGTCATTGCATTCCATGTCATAACTCACTCTGTAAAAGACCTTTTCTCTCACCTCATTCTTGCTTCATTTGCACATCATTTAAAATCTTTCCCTCTCATTTTGTTTCTCTTACAAGCAGAAATAGCTTCATTCTATCTGTTGGGTTCATTCTCCATGGCAATGCTTCTTCCAGAGCCCACTTACCAACCTATCAGTGCTCTCTTCCTATGCAGTATAAATGTTGATTTCCCCAATAATTTGCATTTTTGTGAAATGTCCTGAAGAGTGCAAGATTAAAATCTTCAACAAAATGTGTCTTTTGTGAGCAATAGTCATGTGATAATTCTGGTCATTAATCTTATAACTTCATGAAAAGTGTGATATTTGACAGAAAGTTTTAGTATAATCCATAATCTTGGGGCAGAATCCAGGTTAATAATTCAGTGCAATACTGCCAGATGAGATATTAAACCAAGAGGCCTGTTGGCTTTTTGGGAAAGACGGAGATATAACGATACTGTCACTGGACTGGTAACCGAGAACCCTACAATGATATTCTGATGACCAAGTAATCATTGACGATAGCTGTAAAAAAATCTATCTGGCTCATTACTAAATAAAAACTGAAAGAACTGTGGATGCTGTAAATTGGAAACAAAAACAGAAGTTCTGGAAAAGCTTGAGGAAGGGTCATCAGGACCCGAAACATTAACTCTGATTTTTCTTCACAGATGCTGCCAGACCTGCTGAACTTTTCCAGCAACTTCTATTTTTGTTCTATCTGGCTCATTAATGTCCTTTAGGGAAGGAAATCTACCTTCCTACATAACGCGTAGACGACACCAAGACCAGTATACGTGTGGATGGTGTAGAAGGTTGTCAAAGGATACAGCAAGATATAGATCAGTTGCAGATATGGACAGAGAAATGACGAATGGATTTTAATCTGGGTTAAGTGTGAGGTACTACACTTCAGAAGATCAAATGTTAAGGAAGAGTATACAGTTAAAGGCAGGACCCTGAACAGCATTGATGTACAGAGGGATCTTAGGGTTCAAGTCCATAGCTCCCTGAAAGTGGCCACACAAGTAGAAAGAGTGGTAAAGAAGGTGTATGGCATGCTTGACTTTATTGGTCGGGGAACTGAATGCAAAAGTCAGGATGTCATGTTGCAGCTTTTTAAGACTTTGGTTAGACCACGCTTAGATCATTGTGTTCAATTCAGGTCACTACATTACAGGAAGGACGTGAGGGCTTTGGATAAGGTGCAGAAGAGGTTTACCAGAATGCTGCCTGGATTAGAGGGTATGAACGATAAGGAGAGGCTAGAAATACTCCAGTTGTTTTCTCTGGAGTGACGGATGCTGAGGGGACACTTGAGATGCATTGATCGGGTTGACAGTCAAAATCTTTTTCCCAGATTTGAAATGTCTAATATTAGGGGAAATGCACTTAACGTGAGAGGGGTCAAGTTCAAAGATGTTTTGAGGGGCATATCTTTTACAGAGAGAGTGGCAGGAATCTGGAACATGCTGCCACAGGTGGTCGTAGAGGCACACATGACCAGGGTGTTTAAGGAACTTTTACATAAGCATACAAATATGCAAAGAATAGAGGGATATGGACCAAGGGCAAACAGAAGGGATTAGTTTAATTTGGCGCCAAGTTAGACACAATATCATGGGCCAACGCGCCCATTCCTATTTTGTATTGTTCTATGTTCTCTGTTCTAACATGGTCAAGATGTGACTCCAGGCCCACAGCAATGTGGTTAATTTTAACTGCCCTTAAAATTACCTGGCAAGCCCTTCAGTTCAAGGTAGGGATGGACAACAAATGCTGGCTTTGCCAGAAACAACCAATCCCATTTATCTCAATTCCATTTACCTTGCCTAGTCCAGGATATCTTTGCCTGACAAAATCTTTGGCAATTTTTAGCCTGTAACAGTTGATCATTTTTGTGAAATGTTTGTACTATACTGTGCACAACTACAAATGAATGGAATGCCCCATTGCTGAAATCATTTGAGTACCAGCTGAGTACAAACTTAATTACAAAATTGTATTTATGTAGGGCTTACACTAATTTCCACATACTATTGACATTCCATAGGTTTAATGGTGCTTTAATTTAGTTGTGAACCATAATGATACTTGTTGTAGTTTTATCACAGACCTTGTAAAAAGGTATGAACTCCAATAATGTGGATGATTAAGCTAGTGTTAGAAACAATTCACAAAATCCATTTTAAAAATTCAAAATTGATTCAAAATTTCCAATCTTGATTCATCAAGTCATGTTGTTTAGCAGGCTACTAGTCTGCTTGTAAAACATCAAGTGGAAAAACCAGTAAGTATAAACAAAGTACTGCCTTTGACCCAAATCAAGAACAGGGACTAAACTACTGAAACACATTCATCATCCACACTGAGCTATACAGGTAAAGTTTAAGTGTGCAGGTTGTACACTATACAGAAACAAACACACACAGTCTCTATTCATACACTCCACCCACCATGAGTTGAAGTCATGGCTATATCTATTGGGCCTCAGTATTGTCTGGCAATAGTCCAGGTTGATTTTAATTAAAATATCCTCACGTAAGAACTTTTGCCTGCAAAGTAGAGATATCTCTTTACCATCCATTCTTTGACACAAGTCGACACACTTATTCCTCTGTTACAATGTATAATTGAATGATAGCCAAAATATATCATTTAATAGTTAAGTAGTTTTCTGACTCAAGAACAACCACAAACTGTTCAATATGACTTGGAAATCTTGCAGAATCAACATTTTAGGAAAATCTTCAATTATATTTCACCTTTTTGATTGGAGTACAATCAAGGACACTCCCCACACCCAAAACAGCAAAAGTTTATATTTTATTCAAAATTGCTATGTTTAATTTTAACAGGAAATATTCCCAGATCATGATAATCCTAAATTTTGACTGTCATGGTCAAAGGAACAGAAAGAATGAAAATGAAGAAAGCAGGTAAAACATCAGATATAATCAGGAACTCTGATAACGTCACTGTTTAGAAATTACTCCCAGATAATTGACTGTCATTATTTTTAGCCTCAGCTTATCATGATTTCCCATGTTTTTGAAGTGGTTAAGAAATGCATGTTGTTATTTAGAACTTTTGTCATTTCTTTTAAACTTTAAGCTATCACAAAAGCCTGCAGAGAATTCTTCTGGCTCTTATTTCAGGGAAAGTCAAGGAGACAGTTAAATATTTCCTATCATTGCAAGCAATTTCCTTTCAATGGTTGATACTATCACAAATCCAATGTATATGAAAGCTTATCACGCAATTTCTAAATGAAGTGCCAGTCTTTGAACTGTGTTCAGCTGGCACCATAACAATTCTTTTGCTATTGGGCTGGACATGCGGTAACCCAGACGAATTTGGTGTTGCCTTTCCTATCAGCCTGAAAGAGTGCTTTGTCTTCAGAATCAGAATGACACCCCCAAGGGCCCAGATGTTCCAATGGCCAGACAGTCTTTGAAGGAACATAAACTAGAGTTGTGCATCAGGACCATGCAGAATCCCAGACTCAGAAGACTGTGGAAATGGCCTGGGAAATTGAAGACACTGATGGGCAATTCCCTGTACCTAGAATTCTCCAAAAGACTTTAATTAGAGGTGGAGAATTCAGAGTGTTTCCCTTCAGTTACCTTAATAGCTGCTCAAGAAATATTACACAATTAAAAAGTGAATCTCACCAGGGCAGAATCTCACCAAGCACTAAGTGATGTGGGCTATGCAGTGTTGTGTGCTAAAACCAGGTGAGATGTTCGGCAAGGTCTATCTCAACAAGATCATCTCGCTCCATATTGTTCACTTTTGTCAAGTGGTATGGTGAGATGCTCACTAGGTAGTGGCGAGTCCACAATTAACGATCATTATCCTTTATTAAACATTTGCCTTCATTAGCTAAGCATGAAATAAAGGAGAAGGAACTTATTTTGCAACTTTATAGAGCAATGATTGCACCTCAAATGGAATACTGTATGCAGTTCTGGGCACCACATTAATCAGAAGGAGGTAATTTCTCTAGAGAGGGTACGAAGGAGATTCTCCAGGACATTGCCTGAGAAGGAAAATCTCAGTTATGAGGACAGGCTGGATGGACTGGGTTTGTTTTCCTTGGAGCACAGGAGGTTGAAGGGGATCTGACTGAGGTATACAAAATTATGATTGGATAGGTCATGAGAATCTTTTCTCCATAGCAGACATATCTAAGATCAGAAGTCATAAGCTTAAGGTGAGGAGATATGAGAAAAAATATTTTTTCACCCAGAGGGTGATAAAAATATGAAACATGCTCCCTTAGAGCATGGTGGTAGCAACTACTCTTTCAACTTTCAAGAAGTATCTGGACAAGCACTTAAAATAACAGGGCACAGTATGTTATGGACCAAGTGCAGGTAAATGGGATTAGTGTAGTTTGGTGTCTGTTGGTTGGCATAGACATGGTGAGCCGAACGGATTGTTTCTATGCTGTATGACTATGAATCTATGACCTTGTTAGCACCCCAACTCATCATATGTTGCAATCTTACCAAACATACCACACAAACTAACTGTCAGGAAAAGCACAACAGAGAAACCAGAGCAGGTTGTTGGCAGGTTCCACTCACTGCTTGTTCCAAACAACTTCCATGGTGGACAATGTTGCTGGGCACCAACATCTTGGGCATGCTCAAAAGGCAGGGACTAAACGTACATATGTCCACGCACTCTGGCATCCAACATGCGCCAACCTCTATGAACCCTCATGACACATTTCCAATCCACTTGAGATGCTTCTTTACTTCAATGCTGCAATGGCAGCTGTCATTATAAGGACACTGTGCACACAGGAACACAAGTCCAGATCGTGGACTGGTCCAGGCTACATCTGTGGGCTTTTCAGTTGTTGTCATAGCACCCAGTTATTCTGAGCCTACTTGGATGCTCTGCACATCCCTGTCTTGCACCTTCTTGTGAATTGCCCCCTCAGCCAGAGATACTAAACTGATAATTGTGCTTTCTTTCCATGCAGTTTAGTGCAGACAATGGAAGGAATCCTATCACACTGGCTTTCCCAGCACACCTAATCAAGGACAGTTTCCAATAAATGCACACGCCCTGCTTGAGGCAGTCAGAGTCAGGATCCCATTTCTTAGACTGTGAGGACTTTGACTCTTTTTGTCCGATTGTGCACTGTTCACCTCCTGGAATGAGAGAGGGGGCCAGGTATTAAGGGAGATGAAAGTGGGTGGTACTGCTATTACTGTTCATGCAGATGAGAAAGTGTCCCGAGTGAGTGAGTAGGCAGCACAGATGGAATGCCAAGTTAATGGTATCAGGTATTCAGGTGGGTGACAGTGAATGACGGAAGATGTTACAGACATTAGTGACAGTGGTAGAAGCCTTGGTGAGAGGTGGATGCAGTAGCAAGTCTGAGTGAGTGTAAGGTATTGGAGAGAAAATGGCAGGTTTTACCCTGGCCAAGTGGAGAAGGTCATTGCCCTTCCTCCTATGGTGTTGAGCAATACTCCAGATGGCTGAAACTGTTCCAACCTGGTTGCAACCTTGGACCAGGTTGACATGGTCTAACATTATGGCTACCACTGCTGGTCCAAGGGAAAGAGAGCATGCCGTCTGTACAAGGTTCTATCCAGCAGGACCTCCAGGGCCCTAGCTTCTCTCTATCTGCCATGTCTGGGACCAATGTCAGGAACTCTGCAAGGCAGCACCTGACACGTAGTGCCTGTTCAGGTCCACAATGAGCTTTTAAAGATGGTGTGGACACAAGGGATACTGGTGAATCCCAAGATATTGAGTGATTGTGAGTTGCTCCAGGTGGCATATGGTAAGACATTGCAGAAATCAGACATAATTTTCGCAGTAAGAGTTCAAAGTTTGATGCAATATGCCAGGAAAACTCACCTGGCCTCACAGTGAGAACCACTCTACCAAACCTTAGGATAGCCTTAGATTATAGGGGAATATAGATGGGCAAATGAAATTCAATCCTGTTCAGTGTGAGGTGATGCATGCGAATACATGCTGAACTGTCTGAAGCACTGAGGATCAGAGGGACCTTGGTGTGCACGTCCACTGGTTCCTTAGAGTCATGGGATGGATAGATAAAATGGTTAAGAAGGCATATGGGATACTTGCCTTTCATAGTTCAGATATAAAGTTTGACAGCAGAGAGATTATGTTGGAACTGTATAAAATGTTGGTAGGTCACAGCTAGAGTATTGTGTGCAGCTCTGGAATACACATAATAGGAGGGGTGAGACAGCACTGGAGAGGATGCAGAGATTTACCAGGATGTTGCCTGGGCTCAACATTTTTATTTATGAACTTATGTAAGGCATTCAACAAGGTTCCTCATGGTAGACTGGTTACCAAAGTTAGATTACATGGAATACAGGAGAACTAGCCATTTGGATACAGAACTGGTTTGAAGGCAGAAGACAGAGGGTGATAGTGGAGGGTTGCTTTTCAGACTAGAGGCCTGTGACCATTGGTGTTCTACAAGGATCAGGGCTGGGCCCACTGCTTTTTGTTATTTATATCAATGATTTGAATGTGAACATAGGAGGTATGGTTAGTAAGTTGCCAGATGATACCAAAATTGGAGGTGTAATGGACAGTGAAGAAGGTCACCTCAGAGTACAAAGGGACCTTGATCAGATGAGCCAATGGACCAAGAAGTGGTAGATGGTGTTGCATTTTGGAAAGAAAAATTAGGGCAGAACTTATACATTTAATGGTAAGCTCCTGGGGTGTGTTGCTGAACAAAAAGACCTTGAAGTGCAAGTTTATAGTTCCTTGAAAGTGGAGTCCCAGGTAGGAGAGTGAAGAAGGCTTTTAGTATGTTTGTCTTTATTGGTCAGTGCATTACGAATAGGAGTTGGGAGGTCATGTTGCGGCTGCACAAGATATTGGTAAGGCCACTTTTGGAATACTGTGCTCAATTCCGGTCTCTCTGCTATAGGAAGGATGTTATGAAATTTAAAAGGGATCAGAAAAGATTTACAAGGATGAAGGGTTTGAGCGATAGGGAGAGGCCGAATAAGCTGGGGCTATTTCATCAGGAGAATCAGAGGCTGAGGGGTAACTTTATAGGGGGTTTATAAAATCATGAGTGGCATGGATAGGGTGAATAGTTGAGGTCTTTTCCCTGGGCTGGTCCAAAACTAGAGGGCGTAGGTTTAAGGTGAGAGCGGAAAGATTTAAAAGGGGCCTAAGGGGAAACTTTTTCATGCAGAGGGTGGTGTGTGTATGGAATGAGCTGCTAGAGGAAGTAGTTGAGGCTGGTACAATTACAACATTTCAAAGGCATTGATATGGGAATACGAATAGGAAGGGTTTAGAAGGATATGGGCTAAATCCTGGCAAATGGGACTAGATTAATTTAGAAAAACTGATCAGCATGGACAAGCTGGACCAAAGTGTCTGTTTCCAAGCTGTATAACTCTATGACTCTAAGAGAGATCAGATGGACTGGGATTGTTTTTCCTTCGAGTAGAAGCGATTGTTCAGGGACGTGATTGAGATGCATAAAATTTTGAGGGGGCATATGTAAGGTAGAAAGGAAGGAACCCTTTGGCAAAGGAAACAATGACCAAGGGCAGGAGGGTTAGAAGGGATGAGAGGAAATTAATTTGCACCCAAAGGGTGGTGGGAATTTCGAACTCACTTACCTGCAAAGATGTAGAGGCAGAAACCCTCATGACACTTAAGAAGCATTCAGAGCCATAGAGAGTCATACAGTTATACAGAAGAGGCCCTTCAGACCAGAATCTGTACCAACCTGTTCACACTAATCCCACTCTCCAGCATGACATTTCAAGTGCTTATCCAAATACTTTTTAGAAAAGTTTGTGAGGTTTCCCAACAGTAACACCCTCCCATTCTGTGAATTCCAGATTCCCACAACCCTTAGGGTGAAAAGGTTTTTCCTCAAATCCGCTCTAAACCTCCTGGTCTTCACCTTAAAATTATGTCCATTCATTATTGACTCTTCAGCTCAGGGAACAGGTGCTTTCTATCGATGCTGTCCATGCTCCTCATAATCACCTGCAGCTCAATCAGCTCCAATGTAACATGCCTGCATTTTAAATCCATCCAGGAATGACAAAGGTGTTTCCTGTATGCCTTTTTAACCACCCTATTAACCAGTCCTACCACCTTCAAGGATCTGTGGACAAATACCCAAGGTCACTCTGTTCCTCTGGACTTCCTAGTGTCCAGAACCAGAGGTCACAGTCTGAAGATTCAGGGTAGGCCATTTCAGATGGAGATGAGGAAACATTTCTTCACCCAAAGAGTGGTGAGCCTGTGGAATTCATTACCACAGGAAGTAGTTGATGCCAAAACATTGAATGTATTCAAGAGGCAGCTAGATATAGCACTTGGGACAAATGGCACCAAAGGTTATGGGGAGAAAGCAGGATTAGGCTATTGAGTTGGACGATCAGCCATGTTCGTGATGAATGGCGGGGCAGGCTCAAAGGGCCAAATGGCCTCCTCCTGCTCCTATCTTCCATGCTTCTATGCCATTCATTATCCTGTTACTGCTTCCAAAGTGCACACCTCATACTTGTCAAGGTTAAATTCCGTCTGCCCATCTGACCAATCCGTCCATATCTTCTTGTAACCTATGACCGTCTTCTTCACTGTCAACTACCTATCCAATTTTCGTGTCATCTGCAAACCTACTTATTACCCCTCCATATTCTCATCAATATTGTTTATGTATATCATGTACAACAAGGGCCTCCAGTCAGACAAACAGCCTTCTATCACAATGCAATTTTGCATCCAACTTGCCAAGTTACTCTGGATCCTACATGCTTTTACCATCTTACTGTTCTTTCTTGTATGATCTTGTCAAAGGCTTTGCAGAAGTCCACATGAACTACAACTGCACTACTTATATTGCCCTCATCTACATACTTGATCACGTCCTAAATAAATTCAAATTTGTTAGGCATGACCTTCTTCTGACAAATCGATGCTGACTATCCTGGATTGAACCTTGCCTCTCCAAGTGCAGATTAAGCATCTCCTTCAGAATCTTTTCCAACAGTTTCCCTATCACTAATGTCCTCTGACACATTCCAAGCAGTCAGACAGGAATTGCTTGATTCAACCAAATGATTTGTCCATTTTCAAGTCTGCCAAAACCTCCAATACTTCCTCACTCCCTCCTAGAAACAAAAGTTATAAACAGGAAAAAAAAGCCAAGACCCCCAGCAATTAATGCATCCCCCACCCCCGCAACACTGCCCCCATCAGACACTCCTAGGCTAACGACGGCACCGGTGAAATACAGAGTAAAACCCCACTCTACTCTTTCAAAACGGAAACTAAAGCTTCCTGGACTTTCTTAAATGAAAATAAAGTCCCTGTTACTCTGGGAGAAAACAAAAATAAACTGGCAGACAAAAATGGCTCTTCCTCGACTCCATCCCCACCAACTATTCTTCAGGCAGGAGCCACAAGAGGCCAAAACATAAAACAAACATTCGCCAGTTCATTTAAAATCAAAGGAAATAAAAAAAAGAATAAATTCCCTCTGCTCCACTCCCACCGAAATGCTACTGGAACAGGCACAACTGGGTTTCAAATCCATAGGAAAATTCCTCTACTCATTTCAACTAAAAGTACAATTCCCCATACATTGACCCCATCGAGCACATTTGGGAAAGGGACAGTACAGGCTTGAAATAAAGGTGCTCTTAGCTGTTGCAGCAAGTCCAAAATCAATACAAAAGAAAAATAAAACAAACCTTTTCTGAATCCTCACTCCCTATACCAATCTCCTCAAGAACCTCACAGTCCATCTTCTCAAATTGTGGACCTACTTCCTCCTTCTCCCAAGTGATCTGAAGTACTTATTTAACATACTACCAACACCCTCTGACTGCACACCCTTTGATCCCTATTATTAATATACTGATAGAATTTCTTGGGTTTCTCCCACCAGTGATTTTTCATGCTCACTCTTTGTTTTCTAAAGCAGGGTCCTGACCCAAAACGTCGACCTTCCTGTTCCTCTGATGCTGCCTGGCCTGCTGTGTTCCTCCAGCTCCACACTGTGTATTGTCTCCAGCTCCAGCATCTGCAGTTCTCGCTATCTCTTGTTCTCCTAATTGCTTTCTTGAGATCCTCCTGTGGTTTCTGTGCTCCACTCAGACCTCTGTTGATTTGTTCTCTTTGTACATGTTAGAGGCATCTCTTTTCCTTCTAATCCAGTCCTGAATATTCCTAGACACTTAGGATTCTGTGGTTTTCTTGCTGCTACATTTTACCGAAAGGGAACACATTGGGCCGGTATTCTCCCACTTCCTTTTTAAACTGCTCCCATTGTTCTGCTGCAGATTTTCCCACAAGAAATTTTTCCCACTCCACTTTGGTCAGATCCAGCCGTATTTTAATAAAACCTGCCTTCCTGCAATCTAAATCCCTTTTTTGCAGACCATCTCTTTCCTTTTCCATAGCAACCTTAAAATATACCGTGCTATGATCGCGATCACTAAAATGGCCTCCCACTGCCACCTCGAGCACCTGTCTATCTTCATTCCCCAGAATTAGGTCCAGCAGGGCACTGTCCCTTGTTGAATATTGAGATGTATATTCACAAAACATAATGACTATGGGCTGAGTGCTGGAAAATGGGATTAGGATAGTTAGATGCTTGCTTTTGACTGACACAGGCTTTATTGGTGAAAGGACCATTTTTTGAGCTCTGACCCTATGACTGTCTGAAACCCAAGATAATTTAAACTTGTCCAAAAAAAATCGTAAGATCCAGCCTCTCATCTAACTTCTCGGCAACTATGAAACTGACTTCCTAACATACCACTCATTCCCCATCTCCACTTTCTTAACCCTTTACAATGCCTGCATTCCAATGACATTTCCTACTCAAGCACAACTAGAACCACCAATCCAACACAATTCTTCCCTATCCCCTCATTCCCCACCTCAAAGATGAAACATGGTCTGCACTGCAGGCCTGAATCCCTGGGACCTGATTAATCTTCTCCGTGCTAGACCCAGCATTCTCCCCCACCACCACCACAACCCTGTCCCATACCACCCCACTCTATACCATAAGCCCACCCAGCCACCCCTACCGTCACTACTTCATTCCACCCCCACTACCACCATTGCATCCTATTCCTATTTCACCACTCTCACACTTACATTAGCCTGCCCCACTCCACCTCCACCATCTCACCCACACCCACTGACTCTCACTTTCACCCAAGCAACCATCTCACCCCAACCCCATCACTGCCACTAGCCAGGCCACACTCCAATGCCACCATCTCAACAAACCTTTAAACCCCCACCACCATCTCAGCCCCACCAACAAATCCCGTACCCGTTTTGTTTCAAAACGTAAGGTGTTTCAAAATGTAAATGAGTTTACATTTGGAGAGGGATGCCAGAAACGTTTTGCAAACCACCTATGGTTTGAAAATGGTTCCTGAAGACAGACCATGAGTATGGGATTATATAGCCTAAACTAGCAGTGTTTTTGAAAGTGGGGTACATACTAAAGGGTGTGGGTCTAGTACACCATTTTGCCACTCATGCGACAGATATTTCCGAATCAACCTTTCAGAAATGTTTCTACACACTTGCGGAGCAGGCGGACTTTAGAAGTGTGCCCTGGCTCAGAGAGAGCGGCGTCGAAATCAGCTAAGCAAAAATCTGCATATACTGCAAACCTAAAACAAACAGAAATAACCGGAAAACTCAACAATACAATCTCACCAAAACTCTGTTGTTGGGAGTAGGCTTTTTTCCTTTAAATATCTAAAATAGTGGTAAGGGAAAAAGGATTACATTCGGGGGGGGTGCCATTTTTTCATTAGAGGCATCCCCCAAAGAAGATAGCAGTGCCCTTCTTTCGTATCCACCTATACCACAACACCTGGCCCTTCACCCCTCTTGTCTCCCTCCTTGAGAACCATTAGCCTCTCTGCCTAAAGCCCCAGTGAATTTACCTCAATCCGGAAATCGGTGGGGCCGACCACTGTCAAGGGCCGCTCTCGGAGTTGCCGCTATTACAGCACGTTCACGGGGTGGGCGTACCTCCTAGTTAGGGTCAGATATCGCACCATCATCAACATATCTCATTCTCAGCACACTGCATGAATGTGGGCAGGTATCTTCGCGAACTCAGTTCGCACCCCACCGTGTAAAATGTTCCGCCTGCTGAAGAGCGACTTTGTGAAATATCACTGATTAGGACACGATGGAGCTGAGCTACAGTGCTGTTTCATTCAAGAAATAGCAACACTCGCTGAGAAAGATATAAAAATGATTACTCAGGCCGGTGTTGCAAGATCCGTTTCCCGCAGCAATAACCAGTAGAGAAAAATGGGCAGAAAATTAGAAAAGAACAATTTGCTTTTCAAAAGTGCGTATTATTTCCACGTGTAATAATTTCCAAACTTTATGAGACGATAACTTTCAATGTTTCCCTGCTCAAACTCTACTTAACCTCAACTCCTGATTTCTGGAATAGGATCAATCTGAAGGAACAATATTTATATTCAGGGTAAATCTCTGTATTTGGGGGATATGCTGGACAGTTAGTACAAAGTATTAATTCCTATACAGCCAGCGGCTACATTCTCAGAGGGCATAGTAATTCACAATGGGTGGTAATTAATACTCCAGGATCTTAAATGTAAAGTTAATTGTGCTTATATAGCAACTAGTTTGAACTAGTTGTATATTTGACAAAACTTCCTCCTATAAGTTAGTACGAAGGAGGCCATGTTCAAAACATAGAGGTTGGACATCAAATAGTCATGAATACATAAATTATTCTTAATATAGTCATTTTTTTTATCGTAAACGTTACTGCATCTGACAACAATACTTTTACCACTTTCAACAAAAAGTGAAAACTTTATGTGTGGTTCCTTGACGCTATGGACAGTTTCTCATAAATATTGTAACCATTTATCTCTCATACAGATATTAGAAAAAAGATTAATCATCTGAGATTTGACCCTAACAAATGCAGTGCCACACAGATTCATTTTTTTCAATACTTCAGACATAGATCTCATTTTCGGCATTCATACGATTTGTGAAATGTTGCAGAACAATCAACATGCATACCTGAGCCCTGGGTAAACTACAAGAAATCTGCGTAATATTTTATTTGTAACATTTTACTGTTGACATTTTCGCAGCTCAAGCACAATACCTCATTCTACGGAAAATACAAACAATGTTGCAGCCTCCAGGATATCCAGAAATTCACATTGTTATATTTCTTCCGCACACCTTTTTCTTTCTCACTCTGAGTATTTAAATGTTGAGCATTTAATTACATGTCTGATATTTTGTGCTTTTTGTGTCTTTTAAACTGTGTTCTTTCCACCTCCTCTATTATCATGCTTCATGGTTTTGTTTGCACAAATAGTATTTGGGGGGGAAAAATTACACTTTTTTTTATAAAAGCAATGCATCACTCAATATCAGAAAATTGTAACAGAGAACAGTGAAAAAAAGTGAAAAGATGCAGGAGAGCACAAAGTGGTCATCGTTTTGCATTATTATACAAAGGTGAATTGCA
The DNA here is from genome assembly GCA_024137785.1 of Ginglymostoma cirratum. Lineage (NCBI taxonomy): Eukaryota > Metazoa > Chordata > Chondrichthyes > Orectolobiformes > Ginglymostomatidae > Ginglymostoma > Ginglymostoma cirratum. The sequence continues at coordinate 794,261 of JAHRHZ010000176.1, forward strand.
TTGAGTGAAATTTTTCATTTGTGGGCCAGGAGTGTCGCTGGCTGGTCAGCATTTTTTGCCCAACCCTAGTTGCCCTTGAGAAGGTAGTGGTGAGCTGCCTTCTTGAACTGCTGCAGTCCACCTTCTCTTGACTCACATGCCATTAGGGAGGGAATTCACGCATTTGGACCCAGCTACAGTGAAGAAACGGTGATATCTTTCCAAGTCAGGATAGTGAGTGGTTTGGAGAGGAACTTGAAGGTGGCATTCTCATATGTTTGCTGCCCTTGTCCTTCTAGATGGAAGTGGTCATGGGTTTGGAAGGTGCTGTCTAACGACCTTTGAAGAATTTCTGCAGATGCAATTCATCTTCTGCTACTGAGCGTCAATGTCGGAGGGAGTGGATGCATGTGGATATAGTGCCAAATCAAGCAGGTTGTTTTGTCCTGGATGGTTTCAAGCTTCTTGAGTATTATTGGGGCTGCACTCATCCAGGCAAATGGTGAGTATTCCATTACACTCCTGACTTGTGTCTTGTAGATGGTGGACACTTTGAGGAGTCAGGAGGTGAGTTACTCGCCACTGTATTTCTAGCTTCTGGCCTTCTATCAATGCCCCACCCCCTCTATTTATTTCAGAGCCCCGTTCCCCTTCCCCATTTCTGAAGAAGGATCCAGACCTGAAACGTCAGCTTTCCTACTCCTCTGACGCTGCCTGGCCTGCTGTGTTCCTCCAGCTCCACACCTTATCTCAGACTCCAGCATTGGCAGTTCCTACTATCTCTGAGTGAGTGACACTCCCGACTGTGCCTTGTAGATGGCGGACAGGCTTTGAGGAGTCAGGAGGTGAGTTACTCGCTGCACTATTCCTAGCTTCTGGCCTGCTGTTGTAGCTACTGTGTTTATGTGGTGAGTCCAGTTGAGTTTCTGGTCAATGATAACCCCCACAATGTTAATAGCAGGGGATTCAGTGATGGTAACTCCCTTGAATGTCAAGGCATGGTGGTTAGATTGTCTGTTATTGGTAATGGTCATAGCCTGACATCTGTGATGGCATGAATATCATTTGCCACTTGTCAGCCCAAGCCTGGATATTGTCCAGATTTTGTTGCATTTGAACATGGATGCTTCAATATCTGAGGTGAATGGTGTTGAACATTGTGCATTCATCAGCAAACATCCCCACTTCTGACCGTATGATGGATGGAAGGTCATTGATAAAGCAGCTGAAGATGGTTGGGCTGAGGACACTACCCTGAGGAACTCCTGCAGAGATGTCCTGGAGCTGAGATGATTGACCTCCCACAACCACAACCATCTTCCTGTGTGTCAGGTATGACTTCAACCACCGGAGCGTTTGCTCCTGATACCTATTGATTCCAGTTTTGATGCCGCACTCGGTCAAATACAGCCTTGATGTCAAGGGCTGTCAGTCTCACCTCACCTCTGGAATTCAGCTCTTTTGTCCATGTTTGAACCAAGGCTCTAATGAGGTCAAGAGCTGAGTGGTCCTGGTGGAACCTGACCTGGGCGTCACTGAGCAGGTTATTGCTGAGGAGGTGCCACTTGATATCACTGTAGATGATACCTTCCATCACTTTACTGATGACTGAGAGTAGACTGATGGAGCAGTAATTGGCTTTGTTGGATTTGTCCTGCTTTTTGTATACAGGACACACTTGGGCAATTTTCCACAATGCCGGGTAGATACCAGTGTTGTAACTGTGCTGGAACAGCTTGGCTAGGGGAGTGGCAGGTTCTGAAGTACTATTGCCAGAATATTGTCAGGGCCCGTAGCCTTTGCAGCATCCAGTATCTCCAACATTTTCTTGATATCACATGATGTGAATCGAATTGGATGAAGACTGGTATCTCTAATGCTGAGGACCACTGGAGGAGGCCGAGATTGATCACCCACTTGGCACTTCTGGCTGAAGATTGCTGCAAATGCTTCAGCCTTATCTTTTGCACTGATGTGCTGGGCTCTTCCATCATTGTCGATGGGGATATTTGTGAAGCCTGCTCCTCTAGTGAGTTGTTTAATTGTCCACCGTCATTCACGGCTGGATGTGACAGGACTGCAGAGCTTAAATCTGATTTGTTGGTTGTGGGGTCGCTTAGATCTATCTATCACTTGCTGCTTTTGCTGTTCAGTGTGCAAGTAGTCCTGTTTGGTGGCTTCACCAGATTGACACCTCATCTTCAGGTATGCTTGCTGCTGCTCCTGGCATGCCCTCCTGAACTCTCCAAAGAACCAGGGTTGATCCCCTGGCTTGATGGTAATGGCTGAGTGGGGTATATGCCAGGCCATGAGGTTACAGATTGTGCTGGAGAGCAGTTTTGTGCTGTTGATGGCCCACAGTGCCTCATGGATGCTCAGTCTTGAGTTGCCAGATCTGTGTGAAATCTGTCCCATTTAGCATGGTGATAGTGCCACATAACACAATGGAAGTTATTCTCAATGTGAAAGCAGGACTTCATCTCCACAAGGACTGTGCGATGGTCACTCTTACCGATACTGTCATGGATAGATGCAACTGGAGCTGGCAGACTGGTAAGAATGAGGTCAAGTATGTTTCTCCCTCTTGTTGGTTCCCTCACCACCTGTTGCAGACCCAGTCTAGCAGCTTTGTCCTTTAGGACCTGACCAGCTCCATCAGTAGTACTGCTGCTGAGCCACTCTTGATGGTGGACATTGAAATGCCCCAGCCAGAGGACATTTTGTGCCCTTGCCATCCTCAATGCTTCCTCCAAGTGTTGTTCAACATGAAGGAGTACTGATTTATCAATTGAGGGAGGACAGTATATGGAAATCAGCAGGTTTCCTTGACAATGTTTAACCTGAAGCCATGAGACTTCGTGGGGTCTGGAGTCAATGTTGAGGACTCCCAGAGTAACTCCCACCTGATAAAAACCACTGTGCTGCCACCTCTGCTGGGTCTATCAGAAGTTTCTGCTGAATTGTCCAAACACTAGGCTGTAGCACCTACCCAAGAACCAATCAAGAAGTTGTTACTACACTGTGCTCTCCTGAATCCACAGATCTGGTGTTAATTTAAAAAATTTCAAACAACTCTCTTTGACCAGAATTGCTCTGGACACACACACAGACACACACACACACACACACACACACACACACACAAGAGAGACACAGACACCCTGTTGATTTGCTTAGCATTCTCCCTTACTGTCCCAGGAAAAGACAACATTGTTTATAGAACTCACAATGCATTTCAATAACTCCTTTTAAAAGTCTTCTTCCACTGTTTCCTTCCTTTAAAGCAGTATTTTTTCTTTTTAATTTCGTCCACAGTCCAAAATAAAAGCTGTCTTTATAATGTTTACAGTAATGCAATAAATAAATCTGGAATATCAATCAAGTTTCAGTGACGTTGACCATGGCAGCTATCATTATTTGTTGTTAAAATCTATCAGGGTCACTAATGTCACATCAGGTTTACAATGTAGCACGGACAGCCAGGTTTCTGGTACCGAGACTAGCTCCACTATCATGAGGGGTATATCAGGTTCCAAGTGATTGATTGCAATAGGGGACTCGCTAGTCAGGGCACAGATAGACATTTCTGCAGCTGACAGTGAGACTGCAGAAATCATATGTTGCCTCCCTAGTGTCAGAGTCAAGGACGTCTCGGAGAGTGTGCAGAATATTCTCAAAGTGGAGAGTGACTAACAAGAGGTTATCGTGCACATTTACACCAATGAAGAGAAAGGGTCAAGATTCTGAAAAGAGAATATAGGATGTTAGGCAGGAGGTTAAAAAGTAGGTCCTCAAGAGTAGTATCATTTGGATTACTCCGTGTTCCACATGCTAATAAGAGCAGCAATAGGAGGATACAGCAGATGAATGCATGGCCGAGAAGCTGAGAAGAGGTGCAAGTTAAATAGTCAAGGCAGGCAAGAGGAAGGCAGAGAATGAGGCAAGACTGATAAATTAAACTGCATTTATTTCATTGCAAGAGCCCTGACAGGTTAGGCAGGTGAACTCAGGGCATGGTTGGGAACATGGAACAGGGATATCATAACTATTACAGAAATGTGGCTCATAGCATGACAAGACTGGCAGCTTAGTGTTCCAGTGTATAGATGCTATAGGAAGGATAGAAAGGGCAGCAAGAGAAGAGGGGAAGTAATATTTATGGTTGTGGATAACATTACTTTGGGAGGATATTCCTGGGAGTAAACCCAGTGAAGTTGGGTGGAACTAAGAAATAGGAAAGGGATGGTCACCTGATTAGGATTGTACTATAGGCCCCCAATACTCAGCAGGAAAGTGAGGAACAAATTTGTAAGGAAATCTCAGATATCTGTAAGAATAATAGGGTTGTAATGGGAGGGGATTATACCTTTCCAAGTCTAAACTGGGATTGCCATAGTGTTAAGGGCTTGGATGAAGAGAAATTGTTGTGTGTACAAGAAAAGTTTCTTATTCAGTATATGAATGGACATACTAGGGAAGGAATAAAACTTGACCTTCTTGTGGGAAATAAGGCAGGGCAAGTGACTGAGTTGTCAGTGGAGGAGTATTTTTGAGCCAATGATCAAAATTCTATTAATTTTAAAATAGTTATGGAAAAGCATAGACCTCATCTAAAAGTTAAAGTTTTAAATTGGAGTAAGGCCAATTTTCATGGTATCAGACAAGAACTTTGGGAGATTGGAAGAAGCTATTTGCAGGTAGAGGGAGGTTTGGAAAATGGGAGGCCTTCAAAAAATGAAACAACAAGAGTCCAGAGGCAGTATGTACCTGAGATAATAGGTACTGCAGATGCTGGAGAATCCGAGATAACAAGGTGTGGAGCTGGATGAACACAGCAGGCCAAGCAGCATCATAGGAGCAGGAAAGCTTGATGTTTCAGGCCTAGACCCTTCATCAGAAATGTACCTGTTTGTCTGAAGGGCCAGGCTGGTCGGTGTAGGGAATAGTGGATGATGAGAGAAGTTGACACTCTGGTGAAGAAAAAGAAGGAGGCTAATAACAGGTAGAGACAGTTGGTGTACTGATCGGAACCAGCTAGATCTTGTTGACCACGAGATCCTTGATTGGGGTTGCTAACCTGGGCCAATCAGGAAAGCCCTAGCTGAAAAGATATAACCAGGAGATTTAAAATCTCCTCAGTTTAGGGGACTGACTCTGAGGCGGCTGGCCACAGCCAGTGTACTGTGTATAAGTAAATAAAGAGTGACTTGGTGGCGGGATACCATTCTCCATGCAGTTCTTCCAGTGGTGACAAGAGAAAACAGGACATGGTTGAAGAACATTCGCTTGCAACAGTCATCCTGGAGTTGGGGTATTTCTGACATCATGCAATGATTTGGGAAGCTTGATTTGTTTGATCCTCGTGGCGAAGATTGGGTCTAGTATGTGGAAAGGATGCAATATCTTTTCCAGGCAAATGACATTAGGGCAGATGAAAAGCAACTAAAAATCCTCTGACTGCTTGTGGACCATTAATATTTTTAGTTATAATGAGCTTAACTTTCTCAGAGGTACCAGACACTAAAACCTTCCAATAATTGACAGAGTTGGTTTAACAATATTACGACACCAAACCTCCTGTAATTCTGAGGTGCTATCTATTTTATTCAGCTGTTATAGAACCAGGGGAATCCATATAGGGATTTTTGACGAGGTTGAGACGACTGGCAGAGGCATGTGATTTCGGGTTAACCCTGAATGAGACACTAAGAAACCATTTGGATGTGGGATTAATGACATAACTATGCAGAAGAACCTATTAGCTAAAGCCTAACTGGACTTCAAACAGGCACTACAACTGGCTTTGTCATTAAAAAATGTGGCAAGAGGAGCATGGGAGCTACAGGGCTTCCAATGGAAGTGGACACGCTCACTTGTCCAACTAAGCTAAGGAACACCACTTGAGTATAGGCAATTGCAGAGTTCACGCAGGGCATATCCTGAGCAGAGAGACCCTAGTCCACAAGCAGAACCCCACAACAAAGCTGAGCGTCAGCCAAATGGCTAAAAATTTCTTCAGGGCCAGCAAGCCATTGTAGTTGCTGTCAATATGCAAACTCGAGAAAGCAAAGAAGTCTTACAAGCCCTGACTTAAGTAAGAAAACTCATAGGCTGGTACCCAGGAGAGTGCATATTCTTATAAGTGCCTCTGCATGTGGGTTGGAACAATTAAATTCCTTAGTGATATACAAATCAGAATCGATTAAAATTAATATTTGTTTAAATGGTCACCCAGTTCTCATGGAAGTTGATACTGGCACAGTTGTATCTGTGGTTACAGATTCTGCCTTTAACAAGATTCGCTTGGGATTCCAACCCTTAAGTTTGTGCGAGACCTCAGCCAAATTGAGAACATATACTGGGGAATTATTGCAGATTAAGGGAACAACTTCGGTTCCAGTCTCCTATGAGAAGCCATTGGTGCAGATACCACTGATGGTAGTAAAAGACTCAGGCCAGAGACTATTGGGGTGGAATTGGCTGAGAAAGATTCACCTAAATTGGCTCAACATTTTTTGATTAGAAAATGGTTGCTTAAGTGAAGTCCTCGTGAAATACCCGAGAGTATTTCAGGAAAGGTTTGGGACTAACAAAGGGTCCAAAGCCATTTTACGTATTGAGCGGGAAGCAGTTCCATGTTTTTGCATGGCCCACCAAGTGCTATTAGCTTTGTGGGTAAAAGTAAAGCTGGGAATCAGAAGGCTGGAGAGTGAAGGAATCATCAAACCAGTGCAGTTTGCAGAATGGGCAGCACAGATTGTACCGATTGTGAAGCCTGACAGCTCAGTTTGCCTTTGTGAGGATTTTAAGCAAATGGTAAACCGTTTCTCACAGCTGGATAAATATGTGGTCCCTCGCATAGAGAACCTGTACGCAAAGTTGGCGAGTGGGGCTATCCTTTACGAAGCTGGACATGAGCTGCGCTTACCTGCAATTGTGATTGGAAGAGGAGTCCCAGAAGTACGCCACAATTAATACAATTAATTAATACACAATTAAGGGTATTATAATAAGACTGCCATTTGGGGTCTCATCAGCCTGTGCCCTTTTCCAGTGGACCATGCAGAACATTTTACAAGGGTTACCCCAGGTTGCCATTTATCTGGATGACAAAGAACAAAGAACAAAGAAAATTACAGCACAGGACCAGACCGTTCAGCTGTCCAAGCCTGCCCCGATTCAGATCCTCTATCTATACCTGTTGCCTATTTTCCAGGGATCTGTATTCCTCTGCTCCCTGCCCATTCATGTATCTGTCTACATACATGTTAAATGATGCTATCATGCCCGCCTCTACCACCTCCGCTGGCAACGCATTCCAGGCACCCACCACCGTCTGCGTAAAGAACGTTCCACGCATATCTCCCTTAAACATTTCCCCTCTCACCTTGAAATCGTGACACTGAGTAGTTGAAACCCCCACTCTGGGAAAAAGCTTCTTGCTATCCACCCTGTCTATACCTCTCATGACATTTTAGACCTCAGTCAGGTACCCCCCTCAACCTTCGTCTTTCTAATGTAAATAATCCTAATCTACTCAATCTCTCTTCATAGCTAGCGCCTCCACACCAGGCAACATCCTGATGAACGCCTTCTGCATCCTCTCCAAGCATCCACATCCTATTGGTAATGTGGCGACCAGAACTGTACGCAGTATTCCAAATGTGGTCACACCAAAGTCCTATACAACTGTAACATGACCTGCCAACTCTTGTACTCAATGCCCCATCCAATGAATGAAAGCATGCCGTATGCCTTCTTGACCACTCTATCGACCTGCGTTGCCACCTTCAGGGTACAATGGACCTGAACACCCAGATCTCTCTGTGCATCAACTTTCCCCAGGGCTTTTCCATTTACTGTATAGTTCGCTCTTGATGTGATAATAACAAGGAAGTCCAATAAAGAACACTTGGAGAACGTGGAAAAATGTGTGTTCCAGGCATCCCAAGTGACCTAAAACATAGAAAAGAGAACATAGAACATGGAACAGTACATGACAGTTCAGGCCCTTGGGCCCACAATGTTGTGTCCACCTATTATCCTACTAAGATCAAACTACCCTGCGTACCCTACATTTTACTATCCTCCATGTGCCTATCCAAGAGTCGCTTAAAAGTCTCTAAAGCATCTGACTCCATTACCACTGCCGGCAGTGCATTCCACACGCCCACCACTCTCTGTGTAAAGAACCTATCTCTGACATCTCCCCTATACCTTCCTCCAATCATCTTAAAATTATGCTCCCTCATCTTAGCCATGTCCGGCCTTGGAAAAAGAGTGGAAAGTCAGAGACTATCTATGCCTCTCATCATCTTGTCCACCTCTATCAAGTCACCTCTCATCCTTCTTCGCTTCAATGAAAAAAGCCCCAGCTTCCTCATAAGACTTGCCCTCCAGTCCAGGCAGCATCCTGGTAAACCTCCTCTGCACCATCTCTAAGTCTTCCACATCTTTCCTATAATGAGGTGACCAGAACTGAACACAATATTCCAAGTGTGGTCTAACCAGGGTTTTATAGAGCTGCAGCATAACCTCACGGCTCTTAAACTCAATTCGCCCGCCAATGAAAGCCAACACGCCGTACACCTTCTTTACAACCCTTTCAACTTGGGTAGCAACTTTGAGGGATCTATGGACATGGACCCCAAGATCCCTCTGTTCCTCCACACTGCTAAGAATCCTGCCATTAACCCTGTATTCTGCATTCAAATTCGACATTCCAAAGTGAATCACTTCACTAACTTGGGTTGGACCAATTAGGAGATAAAATGAAGGTCATCAAAGGAGACCTGACCTCCACATCTGTACCAGAACTTGGGTCTTTCCATCGATTAATGAATTATTACAGAAAATTCATGCGTAACCTGGCCTCCATCTTAGCACCCTTCCATCTGCTATTGAAAAAAACATTAGCCTTAGAAATGGTCACGTAGCCAAGAACTAGCCTTTGGAGAAGTGAAAAAGCAGCTATCATCGTGTAAGGTGATGGCCCACTACAATCTGAAGGGAGAGGTGATGCTAACATGTGATGCCTCCCCGTACTGTATCAGGGTAGTGTTGGCTGGAGGATGGCCCAATGGAGAGGAACACATATTAGTGTATGCTTCCCAGATGTCGACTGATGCTGAACACAAATATACCCTGACAGAGAAGGGAAGCTTGGAGGTCATCTTTGGTGTGAGGAAGTTCCACCAGTACCTTTATGGATGGGAATTTGTCATAGTAACAGATCACAAACCTTTGCTAAGTCCACTGAAGGAAGATAAGGCGGTGCCGCCCATAGCTTCCAGTAGAATTCAGTGTTGGGCCCTTATTCTCAGCATGTACAAGTACAAGTTAGAACACCATCAAGAAGCCAAGTGGCTGATGTAGATGCCTTGAAATGCCTCCCACTGGCAGATACTCCACTGGAGGTGCCTCCTCTGAAAGAGTCTATTTTTAGTTTTAAACTTTGTGGACACTTTTTCAGTCACTTTTGACAATATCTGACTGTGGACACAGAAAGATTCTGGTCTAGTGTAACTAAAACAGCTAATGGTAATGAGAGAAACAAAATGGCCATCACAACTAGAATTGAAACCTCTCTGGACCCCATAAAACCAGATTACCATAGAGGATGGCATATTACAATGGGGAGCAAGGATAATTGTCCCGAGTAAAGGTCACTGCCTATACTGGCCAAACTCCACCAAGGTAAACCAGGAGTTTCCAAGATGAAGATGCTAGCAAGAAGCTATGTCTGGTGGCCAAGGTTGGATGATGACATAGCTGTGTTAATAGGGCAGTTCCCGAAGTGTCAATAAGGGCAAAAATTGTCATCAGCAGCTTCCTCACATTCACAGGAATAGCCGGGTTAATCCTGGACTCTGTTTCGTGTCGACTATACGGTCCCTTTCATGGTCTCAATGTTCCTGGTCATTATAGATGCCCATTCAAAGTAGTTGGGCATGAAGGGTCTACGCCCGAAACGTCAAGCTTTCCTGCTCCTATGATGCTGCTTGGCCTGCTGTGTTCATCCAGCTCCACATCTTGTTATCTGGGCGTGAATTAAGCTCATTCAGCAAGCTCAGGGATGACAATTGAGAGACTGTGAGCATTGTTCGCAATACACGGTCTCTTGGAAGTATTGGTCATGGACAATGGGACGTCTTTACCAGCTCGGAATTTGAATATTTCCTAAAGTCAGTTGGCATTTAGCACAAAGGGGCAGCTCAATACCATCTATTGTCCAATGGTCTAGTGGAAAGAGTGGTCTAAGTGTTGAAGGCAGGCTTAAAGAAGCAGCCTACAAGGTCACTTGATATTAAACTGCCCCAGTTTCAGTTTCTGTTTGATTATAGGACCACCCTCATGCAACAACAGGGATAGCTCCAGCAGCGTTGCTGATGGGGAGAACATCTGCACCAGGTTAAAACTAATATTTCCATACTTGGGTGGGGGAGTGAAATGGCAGCAGGAATGCCAATGCCAGCCACATGCCTCCTCTATGTGAGAGAGACAATTTAATTCAGGGGATGAAGTTTGGTGCTGAAACAATGGAAATGGCCCTGTATGGGAGAGATTTATATGAGGTCAGGTCCTATGACTTACAAGGTTCAGGTTGGTGATGCAGTTCAGAACAAACATGTGGATCATCTGGATGCTGTTGCCTTGCAAACAGGGCAGGAGCAAAACATACCTGGTCCCTCAGAACAGCCAGAGGGCCTGTCAGAACAGTAGGTTCTCCCCCTTTGTCAAGTGTCGATGAAACCTCAGAGTCTGAGGAGGATGCAGCCTCGAAATCGTTACCAGTGGAAGAAGAGGAGGAAACTCTCCTGGCCCACTCCAAATGCAAGAGATGGGTTATGGTCCCGAACTCGCTACCCATGTCAGAGTCTGAGTCAGAGGAACCAGACCTGGGGTCAAAACATCGCAAGAGAAGCTACAAGAGAAAGACTAGGCCAATATCCCCAGACTTTGAGGTGGTGTGGGGGGGGGAGGATATAGTGATTGGAACCAGCTGGACCTTGTTGACTATGAGATGCTTGATTGGAGCTGTTAAACTGGGCCAATCAGGAAAGACGTAGCTTACCAACATAACCAATCTCCTCAGTTCAGGTGACTGACTTCAATCTGTTTGGCTACAGCCAGAGTACAGTATACAAGTAAATCAAGGGTGACGGGATACCAGCCTCTGAGCAGTTATTTCAGTTGGGAATGAGTGAATCCCTCAAGGAGTATAAGAGAGTAGGAATATACTCAAGAGGGAAATTAGGAGGACAAAAAAAGGACATGAGGTAGCTTTGGCAAATAGGGCTAAGGAGAATCCAAAGAGATTCTACAAATACATTAAGGGCAAAAGAGTAACAGGGGAGACAAAAGTGCCCTTTAATTATCAACAAAGCTGTCAATATGTGGAACTGCAGGAGATGGGTGAAATACTAAACAAGTATTTCGTGTCAATATTTATTATGGAGAAGAATATGGAAGCTTGACAACTTGGAGAAATAAATGGTGATATCTTGAAAAGTGCCCATATTTGGGGGAGGATGTGCTGGACATCTTAAAACTCATAAAGGTGGATAAGTCACGGGGACCTGATCAGGTGTATCCCAGACTTTGTGGAAAGCTAGGGAAGTGATTGCTTGACCCCTTGCTGAGGTATTTGTATAATCAATAATCAATATGGGTGAGGTGACAGAAGATTGGAGAGTGCTTAATATGGTGCCATTATTTAAGAAAAGGAGTAAAGCAAATCCAGTGAACGATAGCCTGATGTTAGTGGTGGTTAAGTTGTTAAAGGGGTTTTTGAGGGATAGGATTTCCATGTATTTGGAAAGGCAAGGACTGATTAGGGATAGTCAACATGGCTTTGTGCACGGGAAATCACGTCTCACTAACTTGATTGAGTTTTTTGAAGAAGTGACAAAGAGAATTGATGAAAGCAGAATAGTGGACGTTATCTATATGGACTTCAGCAAGGCATTCAATAGGTTCTGCATGGTAGACTGGTTAGGAAGGTTAAATCACGTGGAATATGGGAGAACCAGCCATTTGGATATAAAATTGGCTTGAAGGTAGGAGACGGAGGTTGGTGCTGGAGGGTTGGTTATCACATTGGAGGCCTGTGACCAGCAGCGTGCCTCACGGATTGGTGCTGGGCTCATTGCTTTTTGTCAATTACATAAATGATTTGGATGTGAATATTGGAGGAATGCTTTGTAAGTTTGCAGATGACACCAAAATTGGTGGTGTAGTGGGCAGTGAAGAAGATTATCTCCGATTACACAGGACCTTGATCCAATGGGCTGAGGAGTGGCAGATAGAGATTAATTTAGACAAATGTGAAATGTTGTATTTTGATGTGGCAAATCAGGGCAGGACTTATACTTAATGGTTGTGTCTCGAGGAGTGCTTCTGAACAAAGAGACCTTGGGGTACAGGTTCATAGCTCCTTGAAGGTCAAATCATAAGTAGACAGGGTAGCGAGAAAGGCGTTTGGTACACTTGCCTATATTGGTCAGTGCTTTGAGTGAAGGAGTTGGGATGTCATGTTGCCACTATGCAGGACATTGGTTAGGCCACTCTTGGAATATTGTATTCAGTTCTGATCTCCCTGCTATATGAAAGATGTTGTTAAACTTGAAAGGGTGCAGAAAAGATTTACAAGAATGTTGCCAGGGTTGGGCTATAGGGAGAGGTTGAATAGGATGGGGCTGTCTTCCCTGGAGCATCGGAGGCTGAGACGTGACCTTAGAGGATTATAAAATCATGAGGGTAGTGGAGTCAGCCTCATTCGGGGCATTTAAGCGACTATTAGATAGGCATATGGATGATAGTATAAGGTAGGGGTGGAGGTTAGATAGACCTTAGGTTTAGGGTAAATGTCCGGCACAACATTGCGGGCCAAAGGGCCTTTACTGTGCTGAACTGTTCTATGTTCCATATTCTACGCTCTATGCTCTGTGTTCTAAGGTGCTTCACAGTAAACAAAGCTTTAACATGGATTACTAACGGCCGAATGTTTGATCAAAGGTAGGTTTTAAAAAGCAGCTTAAAGGAGAAGCGGGAATGTCAGGTAATGAGATTTGAGTGTTAGGTGATGAGATTCATGGCAAGGATTTGAGTGCTTGTTGCTAAGCTAGCTAAAAACATAGCTGCCAATTGTGGGGTTACCATATGCTCAAAAAGCTGAAAGAGGGTTCTGTAGCAAATGTTTTTTTGGCAAAATTGATGATAGTTTCATGTTCACAATCACAGAGATAGGCTTTAAGTTCCAAATTTATTAACTAAATTTAAGTTTCATCAACTGCGAAACCAACATAGGAAACAGGAGCAGGAGTGGATCTTGTCAAGCCTGTCTTGCCATTGTGTAAAATCATGACTGATCCAACCCAGGCCTCAAAACTTTGTTTGTGCTAGCTTGTCATAGTGCTCAACTCCTGAATATTTCAAAAACCTATCTGTCCCCTATTTAAATACTTTCAATACTGTCCACAACTCTCTGTGGTAGGGAATTCTATACATTCACTGCTCTCTGGGAAAGAAATTCTTTCTCATCTCTGTTTTAAATGAATGTCCCCTTATTCTAAAACTATATCCCTTCGTACAAGATGCTCCCACTATAAGAAACACCTCCTCAACATCTTCCTGATCAAACCCCCTCAAAATCTTGCCTGATTCAATAAGATCATAACTCATTCTTCCAAACTCTGAGTAAAGGCTTAACCAGGATAAGCCATTTTTGATAAGTCAATCCCTTCATTCCCAAGAACCAGGCTAGTGAATCTCTTTTGAACGGCTTCCAATCCCAAGATATCCTTTCTGAAATATACTTCAGCTATAACCTCATCAACATCCTGTCCAGTTGTAGCAAGAATTCCCCATTTTTTAAACTCCAACCCTCTAACAATAATGGCCAAAATTCAATTTGCCTTCTCAATTATTTGTTGCACCTGCATGCTAGCTAACAGCTCATACACAAGATCACCCAGGTCCTTCTATGCTATACTTCTTTGGAGTTCCATTCCATTTAAATAATTGTCTGACTTTTGATTCTTCTTATCAATGTCCTCTCACTTTTCTCTGTTAAATTCCATTGGTTGACCTTTTGCCCACTCACTCAACTATCTACATTCCCCTTGCAGGTTCTTCATGTCCTCATCACAACATGCACTATTTTTGTATCATCAGCAAATTTGGACACAAGACACTCTGAACCCTTCTTCAAGTCATCAATGCAGATAGTAAATAATTGAGGCCCTAAGGCTGATTTTGTGGTAACCACCAGCTACATCTTTCCAGCCAGAAAAAGACCCATTAATGCTGACTCACTTTCTTCTATGTGTTAACCAATCCTCAAATCATGCTCATACATTGCCTCCAATTCTATGAGCTCCTATCTTTTCCAATAATATTTTATGTGGCAATTTATTGAATGCGTTCAGAAATCCAAAAAATTACATCTACTGGTTTCCCGTTGTCAAATCTATTTGTTATACCTACCCTAATGAATTTGCCGAACATGACTTTCCTTTCCTGTCTCCATTTTTATTAGCTGTTTGATTCCAGACATTGAATGGTGGATGGGAAAGTAAAGAGGTCAGTGATTGTGAATGTTTCATTGGGTTTCTAAAAGATGTTGGTAGCTTTCAGAAATACCAGACAATTAGTATGTAACACTGTAAGTTTTCCTGCATTGACGTCAGAAGTTGTTTGCTTTAGTTCCATCCTTTAACATGAGCACATTAATGACACATTCTTGAATAAGAAGTGGGGAAACATCAAACTAGGGACATAGTTTGAGTGACCCTCTATTCTGTTACTGACATGCAAAGGAATTTCTTCTCCAAGAGCATAGTGAATGTCTGAGAGTTGTGGAGGCGAGATCAATGAAAGACTCTTCAGAAGAAGGGTCTAGACCCGAAACGTCAGCTTTCCTGCTCCTCTGATGCTGCTTGGCCTGCTGTGTTCATCCAGCTATACACCTTGTTGTCTGAGTATGATGCCAATTGGCTGAAGTGGGTCAGGTGTCAGTTAGGTGAATGTGTAAGGTGCCAAGAAGGTGAGGGAAGGTGGATAGGTGAGATGTGTAGAGTGTCAAATGGGTGAAGTCTGTACGGTACCAGTTGGTGAGGTGCGTAGAATGCTAATTAGGATCTCAGAATGCGAGGAGAACAGCCATCTGAGGAGCATTGTACATCACTGAGATGCCTGTGGTCATGGGTAGATTCACCACTTCGTAATCAGATTCAGAGTACCATCCACCTCCTCAAGGGATAGTTTACCTGTCCCTATTCCCATCTCTATTAAAGTCACATGGGTTGGGAATTTGATTTTGAAAATGTTAAGCTTCCTCCCCAACCCGGGAAAATCTGTATTTAGTTAAAATTGTTCACCATCATACAAAGTGTCTATGGTATGATTTGGGACATCCTGAATATAAGATTAAGTATGATATAAATACAAATTATTTCATTTTCTGGTGGGGATATTACAACATGGGGAGTCGAAAATGAATACAGGAAAGAACAATTCTGCTCATATTTATCTGCTGACTAAAAGTTATGAACTGAGAATAAGTGCACACTTTAAAATATACAAAGTGTTTTTTCTTGAAGCAGTTACACACACAAACATATATTTAACAGCTGAATACATAAATAGTGTGATATAGGTAACTAGATTGATATACAGGATTGGCAGAGACCATCTTAGGTTCACTTGTTTCAGCAGTTTATAGCATCATTTAAAAGTCTTAATTAGATTGTTGCTTTACAATTACTTCCTGGTATTCACTATTATCGATGTGACGGAAGAAAAGTATCATAATTGCTTTATCAGGACATGTGCCTATAATATGTATTTATTACTAATATAACAGAAAATTCTATTATTTAATATTTTAATTGTCAATTTGCCAACACGGTGCAAAAATACGGTGCAGAGGACAATGCTGCAAGAAAGGTTCAAAGCTGGATACAGATTATTGCTAAAAGACTAGCCATTGTTGTCAATTAAGATAACTTGTTTTAGAAGTAAAATGATATTCCAAAAAGCTACAAAGGGAATCTTTGTTGAAATGGCAATGTGCACCATTTAGGCAAACTCCAACTGCTTTTTCCTGAGGCAGATGCCTCTAAAGGTGTTCTGTTTTCTTTCTGTGTTATGAGTTTGAAGATTTGCCTGGAGCCTAATTTTCCAAACATGGCTAACTTGGTGTTAGCAATCTACAGTGAGCCAAACCAAATAGAGTGTGATTCAATGTATCACTAATATCCTCATGATAGTTAATAGTTTCAACTACTTGCAAAATTAAGCATTCCAATAAAGGATAACATTTAAACTGCAGCATTTGACCATTTAATTATATTCACTTTGGCTTTTACTTATATTATGGTTCACTAAGGAGGAATCTTTGAAATTAGCTTGTAATTCTGTTGGTGTAATCAAAGCTACAGCTCATTATTTTAAGAAATTTAATGTCAATCTCACTCTACGAAGATGTATTAACAACAGTTATAACATAACTCATTTGGTAACACAGAACTTGAATACTGCTGAAAAAATATATTTTGTGGAAGGTTTTGTCTTGTATTCATTGGGGCAATTCACATGAAAACGTCAATTCAAAGGGAAATCAGCATTTATAAAGTGTGAGAGGAGAATGTGGATTGGTGAGCTTTGACAAAATGTGTCTTTTCTCAGCCACATAAAGTTGTAAACGTTTGTTGGGCACCACTGTAAATCTCACCCAAGGGTTTGATAGGCTTCTTACCTGTAGGTTAGCTGAAGATACAAGCTAATGAAGATAATACATTTGTATGTTCACTTAGCAATTCATTTTTAGGGCCCTTGCGCATTTTCTCCCCCCGAGTGTTTCAAGTGCATCAATAAGCTGAATTGATTACACTTTAGCATAAAGACTACTTTATTTTGAAAAATTATTTATATAATGCAAATGTAATAATGAAACAATTTTGAAAACCTTTCCCAGAAAACTAATTTACATTAGCTGTTCAGGGATGAACAACTTATATGTGACAAAGCTGATACATTTGTTGCAGTTTCCATCCTTGATTTTTAAAAAAAGTTGTTGATGTTATTAAGTTGCTGTGAAAAATGGATTAAAGTTTCCTTCTCAGTAATTTATGTGTGTGTGGATTTGTTTCCTCTGTTCATGTTTTGAGCCAAATAAGAGGTTGCATTAATGAAGCTGCTGAAGACTCGAATGATTATATAGAAGAAAATATGGGAAATGTTGAAAAGAGTGTGGGAGGACCAAACATAAACTAAGAATAAGTCCCATCAGCGGAAGCGAAGAATAATGCAAAACAAAATAGAATGTAAATCATAAATGGTGCCAGTAGACTAAAACCTGGAACTGAGCTTAAGATGGTGAATTCTGATCCATTATTTTCTCCAATTATTAACAAAAGGAATAATTGAGCACACTGTCCTCCCAAAAAAGATACCCCATCTAAAATCAATGGTTTTGTTACAGATGAGGCAGAAAAGAGACAGGCAAAATAGGCTCTCTACAAAAGAAAATTTGGCAAGGTGAGATGTCACCCAGAGTATTGTGAGAGCCAAGGGAGGAAATCAGTGTCACAGTTACAATATTCATGAAGAAAGAAATCAATGGCAAGGTGTCAGCAGATTGGAAATATTTTGACGTGGTGCCTATAATCAAACAGATTGGTAATATAGATGCAGGTAACAATAGACCACACTTAATTGTCCCCTCACCCCAGTAGAAATTTTAACTGTGAGGTGACTGTCTTTAACAAAAGGCAGCCCTGCTATGGTATTGTACTGTAGGCCACCTTAACATGTTCAACATGGAGCTTCCTTCTCTCACAGGAAGAAAATCCCACTCTCAAGATCAGCTAACTTCTCTGACTGGCATCAGTCTTGACAGCGCTGGAACTCAGCAGAAGGGTGCTGGGAATTTTCTATGAGAAGGGTGGGAAAGAATTAGGAGCAGGTGGTTGGGTTTTGAAGGATAGGAGTTGAGAGTTTACTCAGAGAGAGCATTCTCAAAGAAGATTTTTAAAAGTCTTAAGGAGTACCTGGATCTACAACTTGAGTGCTGTAAGCTACAGGGCTATGGGCCATGTGCAGGAAAATGGGTTTAGAAAGGTCATCTGAGTGTGTTTGGGTCAGCGTGGAATATGGTGGGCCGAATTACCCCCTACTGTGCTATATCATTTCTATGGTTCTATAGAGATATGTTCCCTGCCATTCCATTGGCATTATTGATATTAATCAGTTTATTTTCCTTTTAATGAGTTCTTTTATGGCAGGATTTATGCATATTCAGGATGGCCATGGTCCCGAGTTCCCCACGAAAAATCCACCACTGTGAATTTTACTGCCATCCCATACTAATAATGGATTATGTTATAAATAAGTGTGAACATTATATGCATATTAATAACTTGAAATTTGCTGTGGTTCCAGAAGACAATGGCAGCTCTCTCATAACAGAGAGATGACTGGTGGTGAGTTTAGCCTGTGGATCATCACTTCTTAGGTGACAGGCAAGATTGAGACATTCATGGTAACTCCAACCAGTACAGCAATTGGATCTTTGATATTGGTATCACACTGCATCATCGTAAATCAGCTATCCAGCCAATGGGTTAACCGATCCCTGCAATAGTTAGTTACAGTCATGGTTTCATGAAGTTAAATGTCATGACTTTGAGTGGCATGGTGGCTCAGTGGCTAGCACTGCTGCCTCACAGCGCTAGGGGCCTGGGTTTGATTCCACTCTTGGGCGACTGTCGGTGCGGAGTTTGCACATTCTCCCAGTGTATATGTGGGTTTGCTCCGGTTTCCTTCCACTGTCCAAAAATGTGCAGGCTAGGTGGATTGGCCATGCTAAATTGCCTATAGTGTTCAGAGATGTGTAGATTAGGTGGGTATAAGGGGATGGTTTGGGTGGGATGCTGTGAGAGTCTGTGTAGACTTGTTGGACTGAAGGGCCTGTTTCCACACTGTAGGGAGTCTAAGTCATCATTTATTAATTTCCTCAGTCTCTTTGAGGAATAACAACCTAAACAACCATGGCACCTCCTGTAATGCAATGAGTCTTAACTTAGTTTTGATAAACTCCCACATATAAAGCTGTAACCAGCTCACAGTTGAGGGGATAAAGGATAAATTCTAAGAATGAATAAAAATAATTAGCTGCAGAATAGAATGCAATGAACCAGAATTTATAGTAAAAATCATGGTGAGGCTAACAATACTCACTAGTATCTATTCACAAATCAGACATGTGTCCGAAAGAGGGCACACCAACATTTCATCCCCAACTGTGGCAACTTATTCTGAATTTTTAACAGGGAAGACCATTTATGAATTCCAGTAATTTATGATCGAACACATTTTCTTGAAGGAATTACATTTGAGTTGGTGGGAGGGGCGGTGCTCTTTGTGGGATGTGTCCAGGCCCAGTACTGGGAATGTTGCTTCCTCCAACTTACATAAACATCTTAGCCTCAAAAGATCCAGTCAATGTTAGCAATGGCACCATTCTTAGAGAGCAAAGAGGTGATGCTGAACTTGTATAAGACACTGTTTAGACCTGAGCTGGAGTGTAATGTCCATACTACTGCACTTGAATGCATTAGTGAGAGCATAGAAGTGGTTTGTGGGAATGATTCCAAGGATGAGCAACTTCAGTTCTATGGATAGATTGAGGAAGTTAGGACTTATCTCCTTGGAAAGAAAAATCTAAGAGGAGATCTAATAGAGGTCTGCAAAATTATGAGGGAGCTGGATAAAGTAGATAGGGAGAACTGTTCCCACTCATAAAAGGATCAGTAATGACAGGACATAGATATGGAGTGTAGTCCAAATGTAACAAACAAAGAACAGAAAAGAAGTACAGCACGGGAACAGACCCTTTGGCCATCCAAGCCTTTGCCAATCATCATGCCCTGACTAAACTAAAAAACAAACCTTCTGTCCTTATTCGTTGCGTATCCCTCTATTCCCTATTCATGTAACCATCCAGATGCCTCTTTCATGTCACCAACATGTCTGGTTCCACCACCTCCTCTCGCAGTGCATTTCAGGCTCCTACCACTCTCTGCGTGAAAAACTTTCCTTGCACATCTCCCTTAAACTTTTGCCCTCTCATCTTGAACCTGTGCCCCCTTGTAATTGAAATTTAACCCTGAGAAAAAGCCTCTGACTATCCACCCTATCTATGCCTCTCATAATTTTGTAGACCTCTATCAGGTCTCCTCTCAGCCACTGTCTTTCCAGTGAAAACAATCCTAGTCTTTTTAATGTTTCCTCATAGCCAATGCCCTCAAGACTGGGCAACATCCTGGTGAACATTCTCTGCACTCTCTCCAAAGTTTCCACATCCTTCTAGTAGTTTGGTGACCAAAACTGCACACAAATACTCCAAATGAGACTTAACAAGGATTTTGTATAGCTGCAACATGTTTTGCCAACTCCATGCCCCAGCTGATGAAGGCAAACATGCCATATGCCTTCTTGATCACTTTGGCCGCCTGTGTTGTCATTTTTAGAGAACTGTGGACGGGCACACCCAGATCCGTCCGTAGGTTGAAAAAGTGACATAAGAGAAAACTTTCTCACACAACAAATGGTTGTCATCTGGAATGCACTGTCAGAACGTTTGGTAGAGACAGGGTTCAATTGGGGCATTCAAGAGGGCACTTGATGATTATTTAAATAGAAACAAAATGCAAGTAATGGCAAAAAGGGAGGAGAATGGCACTAAGTCATGATGCTCATTTGGAGAGACTAATGGCACCTTCCATGAGTCAGACAGACAGTGAAATCAGATGAAGCATCTCAATACCTGCAGT
Organism: Ginglymostoma cirratum; assembly: GCA_024137785.1. Classification (NCBI taxonomy): domain Eukaryota; kingdom Metazoa; phylum Chordata; class Chondrichthyes; order Orectolobiformes; family Ginglymostomatidae; genus Ginglymostoma; species Ginglymostoma cirratum. The sequence goes on from JAHRHZ010000176.1 coordinate 815,077, forward strand.
TGGAATTGAACAAGATATGTTGAGAACACAATAAATGGCAAATAAGATTCAATCCAGACAAGTGCACAGTGGAGGGGCAAAGGGCATGACGTAAGTTCTTCATAATGAAATGGATAAATAATAAAGAGCTTTAAGAATTTTATTTAACTGAAAACTGAGCTAATCAATGTACAGCAGCAAATATTAAAAGCAACAGGATGTTGCGCTCTATAGGCAAAACAATAATGTTAAAGTCAGGTGAAGTAGTGATCAATACTCATAATAAACTGATCAGACTGTATACTATATTGCATTCGGCCTGGTCTCCAAAGCACAGAAAAAGCATTCTATTGCTAGAGATCCCGCAAAGAATCACAAGACTGATTCCTAGTGGCAGGCTTCTGGGTTATGAAGGAAACTATTCTTTCAGACTTAGAAATAAGACATCTAAGGGCAGACTTATACAGATGCATAGAAAAAAAATCTAAAAAATTGAGGAGGTAACAAGCAGGATAGACAATGAGGAAGCAGTGGAAGAAATACATTTAGAATTTCAGATACATTTGATAAGGAACCATACACTAGGCTATTTAATAAGTTAAACCCATGGGTTGGAGGTAGTATGCTGGTACAGATAGAGGATTTACTAACCAAAAGAAGACAGGGATTGGGATTAAGAGGGAGATTTGGTGTATTGTGTCAAGTTTTGGTCATCACACTATAGGAAGGATGTGATCAAAAACCGAAGTTGCTGGAAAAGCTCGACAGGTCTGGCAGCATCTGTGAAGAGAAAATCAGAGTTAATGTTTCAGGACCCGAAGTGTTAACTCTGACTTTTTCTTCACAGATACTGCCAGACCTGCTGAGCTTTTCCAGCAACTTCTGTTTTTGTTCCTGATTTACAGCATCTACGTTTCTTTCAGTTTTTATAGGAGGGACGAGGAGGCCTTGGAGATGGTGCAAAAGAGGTTTACCAGGATGTTGGCAGGATTGGAGTGTATTAGCTACAAGGAGAGGTTGGACAAACTTAGATTATTTTCACGAGAGCATTAGATGCTGAAGGGGTAACCTGATAGAAGTATATAAAATTATGAGAGGCATGGTGGATAGTCAGTGTCTGTTTCCAAGGTCATAAATGTCAAATACTGTGGGGCATGGTTTAAGGTGAGATGAGGGAAGTTTCAAGGAGATGTACAAGGCCAGGTTTTTACGCAGAAGATGCCTGGAAGGCATTGCCAGGGGAGGTGGTAGAAACAGATTGATAGCAATGTTTAAGAGGCATTTAGACAGACACATGAACAGGTAGGGGTACTGACAATGAGACAGGTCATGATTAGCATAAATATGGTGAGTCAAAGGGCCTTGTTCCTGTGTTGTACTGTTCTATATTCTATGTGGCATTTTCAGAATGGCAATCTGTAACTAAAGGAGTGCCACAGCATTTGGTGCTAAGATCGCAATTATTTACGATACACATTAATGACTTGGATGAAGACTGTGAATGTACTATGGCTAAATTGCAGATGACACAAAAATAGATGGGAAGACAAGTGGTGATGATGTCACCATGAATCTGCAGAGGGAATAGACAGTGGGTAAAAACTTGCTGAATGGTATCTAATGTGGGAAAATGTGAGGTTTTAACTTTGGCAAGAAGATTAGAGGAGCTGAATATTATTTAAATGGATAAAGACTGCAGAAAGTTACAAACAGAGAGATTTGGGAATGTTTGTCCATGAATCACAAAAAGCTAGCATCCAAGTTCACCGAGTAAGAGGAAAGGAAAGAGATGTTGGCTTTTATTTCAAATAGAATGGAATATGAAACTAAGGAGCTTTGGCGAAAATTAAAAGACACCAGTCAGACCACAGCTTAAATATTGTGATCTGTTTTGGGCTCCTTATCTAAGGAAAGATATACTGGTATTGAAGGTAGTCTGGAGAAGGTTCACTCGGTTGATCCTGGGTATGGTGGGATTGTTTTATGAGGACATGTAAAGTAGGTTGGGCCTGTTCTAATTGGAATTTAGGAGAATGAGAAACACCTTAATGGACCTTACAGGACTTGCAGATGTACAAGAAACATGCGTAGTGTTTCTATACATACATAAAAACATACATGAAGAAAGTGAAATCAATAGAATGTAAATTATTTACAAGTGAAATTTCAATTTGAGGAAGATCCGTGATGCCATTGTGCTTACAATAATTATTTTGTTAGTGACAAGGGAGTTAGGCAGGAATTTTTTTTAACATTCTTTCATGATGTGAGCAAGGCCAGCATTTGTTGTCCATCCCTAACTGTACTTAGAACTGAATGGCTTGTCAGTTATTTTTAGGGGCAGTTAATAGTCAACAATTTTGCTGTGAATCTGGAATCAAATGGAGGCTAAACTGAGTAAGGATGGCAATTTTCTTCCCTAAAGGACGTCAGTGAATCAGAGGGTATTTTTTGAAATCGTTCTTCATTTCATGGTCACCATTACTGAGACTATTCATTAATTGAATTGAAATTTGACCAATTGACATTGTGGGATTTGAACCCAGATCCACTGTCTGGGCCACTTGGATATGAAAATGCTGGTGTTGGAGTGGGGTGGACAAAGTCCGAAGCCTGACTTCACCCGACGAAGCAGCAGCCCACTAAAAGCTTGAGATTTTAAATAGCCTGTTGCACAATAACCTGATGTTGCGAGATTTCTGACTTCATCCACTGGATTACAAGTTAAGTGACAATAATGTGACACCATTATAAAACTGGATGGGTTGCATGGCATCAACCTAGGCACCAGAAGCAGTAACAGAAAATTCTGCCCTGTGAACCCTGCAAAATGCTCCTTTATAACATGTTGGGGCTAGTAAAGCAATGGGAGAGCTGTTTCAAAGATGAGTCATACAGCAGCCTGGCATAGTCATGTCACAGAACCATACCTTAGAGACAATGTCCAAGACACTACCATCACCATCTCTGGGTTTGTCCTGTCCCACTAGCAGGACAGAATAACAGGAGTGGAGGTATGGTGGTATAAAAATAGGAGGGAGTTACCCTGCAAATCTTCAACATAGACTCTCTGGAAGCAATGAAATCTCATAGCATCAGGTCAAACCAAAGCAAGGAAACCTACTGATTATCATGTACTGTGCTCCCTTGGTTAATGACTCAGTGCTTCACTGTATTAAATACCACTTAAAGGAAGCACTGAAGGAGGCAAGGATACAAATGGTTCTCTGGGTGGGGACTTCAATGTCCTTCACCAAGAGTGAATCATTAGCACCACCAATGACTGAGCTAAAGGACATGACTTCTACACTGGATCTGTGGAAAATTGTGAAGGAATCAACAAAAGGGAAAAAACATACTTGTCCTTGCTCTATCAATTTACCTGTCATAGATTAATCAATCCATGAGAGTAATGGTAAGAGTGACCACCATACAGTCCTCGTGGGGACCAAGTCCCATCTTCATATGTAGGATACTCCATTGTGTTGTGAGGCACCATCACCGTAATAAATAATGTCAAACGGATCAAGAAACTCAAGGCTGGGTATTAGTGAGGTGCTGTGGCTATCTGCTTTTGCAAAATTATACCCCAATACAATCTGCAACCTCATGGCATAGCATTTGCCATTTTCCATTACCATTAAACCAGAGGTTTAACCCTGATTCAATAAAGAGTGCAGGAGGACATGCCAAGCCTATATTAAAATGAGGTGTCAACCTGTGAAGCTACAAAACAGGCCTACTTGAATACCAAACAGCACAGGCAGCAAATAATAGAGAAAGGTAAGTAATCTCACAGCCAATGGATTGGATTTAGATTCTGCAGACCTGACAAATATAGTCGTGAATGGTGAAGGAGATTAAGCAACTCACTGGAGTAGGAGGCTCCACAAAAATTCTCATTCCCATGGATGAGGAAGCCCAACACGCCAGCACAAAAGATGACAATGAAGCATTTGCAACAATCTTCAGCCAGAAGTGTTGACTGCATGATCCATCTCAACCTGCTCCAACTATCCCCAATATCACAGATGCCAGTCCTCGGCCAATTCAATTCACACTATGTGATATCAATAAAGAGCTGAAATCATTAGATACTGCGAAGGCTATAGGCCTTGACAACATTCTGGCGTAGTACTGAAGACCTGTGCTCCAGAACATGTCGCACCCCTAGCCAGAATGTTCCAGTACAGCTACAACACTGGCATCTACCTGACAATGTGTAAAATTGCCCAGGCATTTCCTGTACACAAAAACAGTACAAATCCAATCCAGTCAAATACCATCCCATCAGCTGCTTTTGATCATAAGTGATAGAAAGGGCCATTGACAGTACAATCAAAAGATACTTGCAAAGCAATAACCTGCAACTGGGTTTGAGTTCCACCAGGCTCACTCAGCTCCTAACCTCATTACAGCCTCGGTTTGAACATGGACAAAAAAGCTGAATTTCAGAGGTGAGGTAAGATGAGAGTGAGCTCTTGACATCAAGGTCACATTTGACCAAGTGTGGCATCAAGAAGCCCTCACAAAATTGGACTGAATGGGAGTTATGGGAAAACTCTGTTGTTTAGAATTATATCTGACAGAAAGGAGGATGGTTGTGGTTGATGGGGGTCAGTCATCTCAGCTTCAGGATATCTCTGCTGTAGTTTCTCAGGATAGTGTCCTCACTCCAAACATCGTTGGCTGCTTCATCAATGACCTTCCCTTCAACATCAGGTCAGAAGTGGAGATGTTCGCTGATGATTGCACAATGTTTGGTGTCATTTGTGACTCCTGAGATACTGAAGTAGTCCAATATTAAAAGCAGCAATACCTGGATAATGTTTAGGCTTAGGCTGACAAATGGTAAGTAACATTTGTGCTATACAAGTGCCAGGCATCAACCATCTGTCATGAGTGGGAATCTAACCACCACTCCTTGACATTCTATGACATTACCATTGCTGAATTACCCTGCCATCAACATCTTGGAGTTACCATTGCCCACCAACTGAACTGGATTAATCAAAAAGTACATTAGCTGCAGAATATAGCCAGAGATTGATGACCTGCAATGAATAAATCACTTCTTGACTCCCTAAAGCCTATTTACTATCAACAAAGCACAGTCAGGAGTATGATAGAATTCTCCCCATTTGTCTAGAGGAGTGCAGTGCCAACAACACTCATCAAACTTTACACCATCCAGGACAAAGCGGGGTATCTTGATTGGCATCCAACCACCAGCTTCTACATTCATTCTTTTCACCACTGATGCACAGTGGCAGCACTGTGCACCATTTACACGATGCATTGTATTAACTCAACAAGGTTCCTTCAATTACATCATTCAAACTTACAACGTCAACAGAAAGAAGGACAATATGCATGGAAACACCACTTGCAAGTTTGCTTCCAAGCCATCCAAAATCCTCATTTGGAAATACATTGCTTTTCCTTCAGGGTTACCAGTAAAATTCCTGCATCTCCCTTCATAACTGCACTGTGGATGTCCCTACACAAGACAGACTTCAGTGATTCAAGAAAGCAATAAAGAGTGGGCATTAACTACTGGCCCAGCCATTGATGCCCCACATCCAATGAAGAAAGAAAAACTGACGGTGGATTTCACAGCTGAAAAGTTTCCTCAGCACATGATACATACGTGTCCTGGAACTTCATATTTTAATTGAAATCATATGAGGAATGGCAACCACTTCCTGAACAGCCATCGGCAAAATGACATGCTACAGTTAAACTATCACCCTTGATTACATTGTAACTTTTAGAGATGGTTTGTGATGTTACAAGTTGCATTAACACCAGAGGAACTAATAAGCCTGATTTAGCCAGTCAAAGATTTTATATTATCCAATTGAATATTGACTCCGTACAAATTCCGGACAAGAGATAAACACAAGATTAATAAAAACCTTTCAGGATTTTGCAACAAGAACATAAGGAACAGTAAGACAAATTCCTGTTTTTTTAAAATTAATTTATGGCATGTGGCCTCCCTGGCTGAGTCAGCATTTATTACTCATCCCTAATTGCCCAGAGGGTAGTTAACAGTCAACCATACTGGAGTCACATGTATGCCAGACTAGGTAAGGTAGGTAGTTTCCTTCCCTAAAGAACATTAGTGAACCAGATGGGTTTTTTCTTCAACAATTGACAATGGTTTAATGATCATCATTAATGATCTTAATCACAGACTTGTGTTAAATTCAAATTCCACCGTCTGCTATGGCAGGATTAGAGTCCAGGTCCCCAGCACATTACTTGGATCTCTAAATGAACAGTCTATTAATATTTTACTAGGCCATTGTGTCTCTCTTTTAGAGGTGCAGGCATTGCAAAAATCTTGCTGAAAATATGGAAATCAGTCTGGCTGCATGTTACGGTGTTAAAAGTATATCAAATTATTATTTATGTTTAAATGTAAATTATTATTAGGTTAAATTATGTTAAGATTATTGTCATGGTCAGTCTACATTGTGCCAGTGTGAAACAGAATTGCTTCGTATCATAGATATTTGTAAAGGAAAATAGTGACTGTGCTTGCATCAACTTTTCCCCTTTCATCCTGTTTCTCTGAAAATGCTGGCTGCTTAATGGGAGTGGATCCACAGATATCACTCACTCTCAGTCCCTTGCCTAGATGGCCTTTTGCCTCAATGACATTGACATTTAATGTTTGTATTTTGTGGGGTGATAGTGTCCATGACTGGACGTCAAAGTGAGGACATTACAGCTGAGCTTGATCCTGTCCTCAAATAATGCCAGCTGACAATCCTAAATAGCAATCAGGAATGAAAACCACCTAACCCTACACAGTGAGCCTATCTCCACTCCAGTGGAGATTACATAACACAGCACAAATTGAGGATTAAATCTGAAAACCTCCTGGATTTGATGATGTATTCACCTAGTTGTTTATCAAAGGGGCAATTGATAATTTAATAGTAACAATATATATGACAGATGTGCAACAAATATATTAACTTTTATAACCTCAAATCCATTGTTTGAGTATGAGGATATTTTACAGAAATATATCTAAGATAAAAGCAGATGCTTAACACTTGGAAAATTTAAAATGTTCAAAATAGGAAAACATAAAAGCCACGTTTGAGACTCACAGCTGGACTGTAAAGTATAATGGATAACAGATAATATACTACTGTAAATGATATGTAATTAACAGAAATATAGTGCAAAATCCCCTCTCAGTATCAACATTTTATGCTTGACTTGAAAACCCAACACAGAAATTAAAATACTTGAGTCTTATGGCTGAAATTTTCATCTTACCTTGCAATTATTTTCATTTTGAAACTGACTTTAACTATGATCAAGATCATGGTCTAACAAGCAGTTTCAGTTTTTGTAACATAAGGCGAAACTGCTCTAGAAATTTCTATTGAAGTTCAATGTTGCACTCAGGCTCATTGCTGCAATTCAGGTATTTGAAATAAGGGCAGTTAGTTAGTTTACATTTCTGCTTCATAATAGAAAACAACATTATTGTAATTTGAGTATTTGATGAGATATTGAAATACGGTCATTAAACTGAAATATGTAACAGGTAGATGCAGCAAGCATTATGGAAGTAGAATGATCTCATGCATGGAAAATTAACTGTTCAAGCACAAGCCTAAGATCATGTTACACTGTCAAGTGTCCACATAGGTACTGATATAAAACCATAATTCCAAAATGGTTTCCTTTATATTCAAATAGATTCACAGCTCACTTTCACTGAGAGTTAAAGTAAATCAGAGTCCAATCTAACCAGCATCTCAAACAAGATAACCATATAACAGAATATGTGTGATGTCTCCAAAGTAATGCATTCTGTTTTACCAAGATCATCTGTGGCTGTGGTACACAAACTAGATTACAAGATTTAATTAAGGATCCTGCATTTATTTTAATCAGGGGTCTAGACTTCACTTTATGTTGATGTCTGCTCTGAAATTCATTGTTACTTGTAGAACACGTAATATATTGCACATCATTTTATTGAAGTTCTACAGTGTGAGCAGATTTGTGTATGCAATATGTGATCAAATTTTCTGACAACCATCAGCATGTAATTATTTTAATATGTAGCATGTTCTTCATTGTCAATCTGTTTCTGAAGTTGATAACTGAAGGCTAAGAGATTGTGATAGAAGGATGTTGCAAAATATTTACATACTAAATATTGGATGTCTCCAGAATGAAGAATGAGGTTGCTTGCAGAAAAATTATAGTTATAGTTTATGTTTTTGTAAAGAGAGAAAGTCTATTTGAAACTCAGCCTGGAGTCAGTCAGAGGCATGGGCCCAAAGAGGTAAATAAAATATGCTGATCAGCCTGCGGTCTATATGCAGCATTTTCTCTTTTTAGTTTGGACTTTAATTTGTCAATGAGATGTGGATGTAGCTGTCAAGGCCAGTATTTACTAGGGAGGGAGTTCTAATAGAAGATTAAGAGTATTACATTAAAACATGGATAACGTTTTGGTTTGCAAAGTTAACAAATATGGAAACATGAATAGGGAAATATAATCAAAAGACATACCAGGATTTTTTAATTAGCTAATTTGGTTACGTTTGCAATTTCCTGCCAATCTAAAGGACATGGCAATGACGGCGTTGCATGTAGCAAATGGTTTAAATACACGATAAAGTGTGTATGTGGCCAGTGCTTCATGCTGTGAAACGGCACTTATTTCTACTCTTATCTGTACTTACTCCAAGCAACAGAAAGCGACGTAAAGGAATAAGCTACGAGTATTATATATGTTATAATGTTGGGGCGAGGGAGGAAGGGGGAATCATGTTTGCAGGTTTTTGGCGTTTTTTGTATCATCTGTCAAAACGTTTCTTGCTGGTTTAAAAAAGCATTCTTCACCTTATCTGGCAACGGCCAATGTGATGCTGCCGTTCCAAGTGAAATGAGCTTTCACGAACGAGGCGACTGTTTCCCTGAATAAAAGAGAAGTATTTATCTTGCTGTTAATGCTTAATTAATTTTGAAAATGTATCTTACACTGAAATAAAAGAGAAAAGACCAAGGTAGACAATGAAGTTAAAATGTCCCCTCAGAGCGGGTTCCATTTAGTTCTTCCAATGTCATTCAAAACACAGATAACTTCTCTTCCATCAATTGTTCTCATGAATGATTTATACGTGTCGTGTTATCTGAAGCTTTTTCGGCGTCCCCTTGTGGATTCAGACAGACATTGGTTGCATAATTGTTAATTTTAACACCATAATAGCTTTTGATGAAGAAAAGATTAGACGATTGTGGCAGAATTAATTGAAATGTATCTTCCAATCACAAGGGCTCCATGATTACTTACCTCCTCAAGAAAAAAGACCTACATTATAGTCAATACAAAAGGATGAGAAATAAATTTTCATTACTCCCGCAGGGCTTTATGAGACTTTTATTTCATTTTTTTCAATTGAAATGAATTGTTCTCTGTAAGTCAGGTAGCTTTTTTTCAAAAATTAAAACGTGTACTAAAATCATTGTTTCATCTTTTTATTTGCTATCACGCTTGGCCTTCATGATAGCAGCTTTGCGTTATAGCGCAAATGAACTGACCACTGCTTGCAGATCAAAGTGAGGCAGACACTCGGACAGGGGAGGTTGCAGATACATCCATGATGGTACCTGTTATTACTGGCAGAAATAGGACATTACAACACAATGATATAATTTGATTTCGATTAATACACTCAGATATAAAACATAAAACATAAACAGTATAAAACATAAATAGATCCTATTCGGTGAAGTTAAATCATTGTCAGGTTCTCTCATCGGATGTCACCAGCCTCCAGCCTGATCCTAATTAAGCGCACCCGCTTTTTTTTTAATCCATCTGTGTCTCGGCAGTTATTTTCTTCACTTGTCTGTAAAGGACTGTCCCTGAAAGTATTGAATGGTTCATCACTGCGTCGGTTGTTAAAAAAAGTGTTTTCGGTCTCTACGAAAACTAACCTGCAGTAACTCGTGTATAGAGTCATAAAGGGTGGTGGGGAGCACACCCACACAGAAAGGTGTAAATAAGAAGTACCCTCAGGCACTCGAAATAATTACAAGGATCTAACCAGTGAAACTACACCAATAGATTGACTCGATAAGCAAATTCGGCTTTTAAGTGTTTCTGGAATCAATGAACTACCTGTTTCTTCTGAACAGCAGCATTGTATTCAACTGGACTCCGCTTTACGAACCGCGAATGTTTTTAATGGACAACGAAATGGTTTTATCTTTTCTCCTATTCAGTATAAAAATGTGATAAATCAGGTTTCTGCTCGGCGTAACAATGACTTGATTTAGATTTACCGAGCCATTCCATTCAAAGAAGGAACAAAGATATCCTTTAGAGGATACTTTACACTTCACCTGGACACAAGAGGCCAATCCAGACACAAATCGCGTTACCGAGACAAGGATTCGATTTTTTTCCTCTTTCCTTCTTTATTAAAACGCTGTGTTCAACAACTGAACAGGGTAGCAATCAAACCCGAAAAATACAAGAATTTTCAGCGTATACTATTAAATTAGAAACAAAAAATACCGGCACTGTTTTAAACTTCATAAAGATTCGCAAAACGCGCACTTTGAATTTTTTTATATGTTAGAGAAATGGCAACTTTATTTAGAAAACGTCAAAACATGCTGGGCCCACGTAACACTCGAATTATAACTAACACGCCAGAAAGTAGATTTACGGCAATGATACAACCGCTGCGCCGAACTTCGCAGCAAACTCCATCAAAACTGTTGGACTCTGCTGATGTTAACTTTAATACTTGCATGTTTCAATGGGAAATCTTGCCGACGTCTGCCTATTATGTGCAGCTGAAGGTCACACTTTGTGAACACAGTTCTTTGTCATAGACACTTCTTCAAGTTAGCAGTCGTCACCGGTTGTGTGCTCCTCTCAGTAGAGGAAAATAATCGACGGTTGCAGCAACTCGGAGGATTCGGAAGTTGATTTTGTCCCGCCAGTAATACTAATGCTAATTAACAATGACAAGCTAGCACCAGATGACCGCGTCAGTGGTCATTCTGGTGCGCTCTACACAGTTACTCGGTGAAGACATGTGACCTATTGTACTGTCTACAGTGCAGCTGGTATTCTATTAACTTGTACTTTATTTTGCGTTTGATCCTTTAGACTGAACGCTGAGGTCAGATATGACTTGTTTCATGTGCAAATGTTACTCGAAAGGACTGACAATAGTCCAATGTCTGGCCGGAGGCGGGTGAGGGGTAACTAAGAAATTCAGTCCAGCTAAGCAATAAATACAAACAGGCAAAATAGTGACCGCTTCACCCACGGCAAGAATTTCGCTCTGCTCCCTTTGTTTTTGTTTATTTCTTGCCTTTGGAGACAGGTCACATCTTCGGGTATGTTTTCATTAAATCCAAGACGTCAAGCAGAGAGCAAGGCCGTTGTGGTAAGGGGAAAAATTAGACAAAGTGTGAACCAATCATGCAGTAACAACTTTCGAAGTGTACACATTTACAACTGTTTGGTTTCCGCTTTCCTTTCCCGCAATCCGCGTTTGTTTGGAACAAAAACGGAAGTTGCTGGAAAAGCTCAGCAGATCTGGCAACATCTGTGAAGAAAAAAAATCAGAGTTATCGTTTCGGGTCGGGTGACCCTTCCGCGTTTGTTTGGGATGGGGTTAGTTACAGGTCTCCAGCATCACTTTCTTGGCGACGTCGGATGGTGGAGACATCTAGTAACAAATAGAAGCTACATCTACAAATGTACTGTCTTCCTCGGGGCGTTTCGCGGATACTGGCAGCTATTCACAAGAACAATTGTGATTTTGTCTTATACAGCCTTACAATTTGAAAGTCTGGAATGCAGGTTCTATCAGCCGGGTAGTTTATTTCATAATCTCCATGTGCAATATTCGGGATTGCAGTGGCTCCTTGTGCACAGACATTTACATCAATATCTCCTTTGAAATAAGGTAAGGTGACTGCAGCAAAAGGAAACCGTCGTCTAGCTCGTCCAAGTCCGTGGTCGGCAATGTATTTATAAATACACACCGAGACACACACATGTAAGTTTGAACAATCGATTAGAATCGGCTTTCCTTTACAAACAATTACAGTCAATCCCCGTCTACTTCCCTCGAGCACCTTCGCCCCCACCACCCCCCGCAAAAAAAAAACAGTTTGAGACAAGTTGCTTCCAAGGTACCCGGTAAACAGGTAACGCCTGACTGAATCACAACTTCCAGTTCCAAGTCTCTGAAGCTTTTTTTAGGGGGAGGTGATGTTCCGGGGTGGGTAAGTAACGAGTGCGATCCTGTTTTTGAATTAAAGGAAACTTTGTCATTTTGTTGAGGCTGTCGTCATAAGGCAGCTGCATAAGCGGCAGGATATGGTTCTATCGTGGGTTTGTTCATCCCGGGCAAGAGGATGTAAGCCAGGGGCGGCTGCAGGGTTGAGGGCGGCCAGGTGCTGCAGTTACAAGGCAGGATGTAGCTGGGGTTCCCGGGGGACGGGTGACTGTGAGTGTGAGCTCCGCCGAAGGCGGCGGCCGCCGCTGCGGCCGCGGCCGCCCCGCTTTGGTAAGCCAGAGGCGACCCGTACGGCAGCGAGCCTGAGGACAACTCACTCAGCTTGGAACCCAGCGGGCTGGCGTCGAAGAGCGGGTACGGACTAGCGGGGTGCGGGAACAGCAGCCGGGTTTTGTCGGCCGAGCCCAGCAGAGAGTCCGGCAGCCCGCTGGGCGGCAGCCCCGCCGCCGCCTTCAGGCCGTCCTGATCGGCTAGATAAGGCAGAGGGAAGGCGAACTTGTCCTTCTTGAGCAGAGTCTTGGGTTTGCGGCGGGGCCGGTATTTATAATCCGGGTGCTCTTTCATGTGCAGCGCCCGCAGCCGCTTGGCCTCGTCAATGAAAGGTCGTTTCTCGGACTCGCTGAGCAACTTCCACTCAGCTCCTAGCCTCTTGCTGATCTCCGAGTTGTGCATCTTGGGGTTTTCCTGGGCCATCTTTCTCCTCTGCGCCCGGGACCACACCATGAAGGCGTTCATGGGCCGCTTAACGTGATCCGCGGCTTTAGACATAGTGACAAACCACCCCAGGTGGAGTGGGGTTCGGTGGTGATGCACTAGGCGAGCGAGAGAGGAATCAGTAACAGTCGCAGTTAACAGTCCCAAACTTCAGCTCCAAAACCAGCAACACACACCAGGCAGCTGTCTGCTGTCCCCAAACTTCCGCTGCAACTTTCCTTTTTTTGAATTCACTTGGTTCACCAGATCGCAGTCATGACAATTGCGTTCTCCCAAAGTGAGAGTACCCTGCAGCAGTCATAGACACCCAGCCTCAAGGCAGATGCCCCAAGTTATGTGACTAGCTGGCAGTCCCCCCTCTCTCTCTCTCTCTCTCTCCGTCAGTGTTTTCGTTGCTCCTCGGGAAGGCAGGCCGCCGTCTCTCCTTAGGCACACGCTCTGGTTGCTTCGCAGTGAAGGAAGGCTGACGATCACTGGAGACCATGTGAAGCTCAGTCCGAAAGCAGGTAAAAAGACTTCGGCACATGCGCAGTCTTTCGCACGCAACCTTACACAACCAGTCAAGGCGTTGTTCCTGAAATGTTTACCCAATCGCTACAGGTCAAGCAGATCGGCTAACTTCTCTCTAATACACAATTCATGTGGAATGGTCAGATTTCCTTTAGTTTCAAGGCTGCCCTGACACTATCTCGCTGACTGTTTGGCTCCTGTTTTATTGCTGCATTGTGAGCTGGCGTGTTGTTTAAGCGAGAGTAATCAAGGACTTGATTGTAACCGATAAGTCTTATCGGAAGTTATTATTTAACAAACTAAGCCGGTCATGCACAGATTCACTGGTAACCATTACAGCCCATTTCTTTGTTTAAAAAAAAGTCGGACGGATACGAAATATTCTTGGTACCGTCTGTAAAGCGAAAGGTAATTTATCGCGAGATCGTGATTGATAGATTTTGAGAGATATTCTCACGAGTCTGGGAATTGATCGAAATAGCAGCACAATTGCCTGTTGAAGGCGACCAACTCCTGATGAATGCGGAAGTCGTTTACAGGGGGTAAAGTATTTCTGCCTAAACGCGAAGTGCACATCCTCTGGGATTGGCATGTAGAAACTGGGTACATCCGATCCAATGTCAAAACATCTTTCTACTGTTTCAATGCATTCAATTTCAAAAAAAATTAAAACGGTTCCCTTGTCCTTTAAATAACAGCATAACCGGCATTGTTAATTGTTTCAACGCTACCATCTTAACCATGTTTGAATTTGTGTTTGTTAAACTCTCATGAATGAAATGTGAAATGTACCGCTATTCTCGCCGCTGAAACATGTTGTTTGAACGAGCGGAAGAAAGCTGACTGCACAGCAACGAAATATGCAACCTGGTGCAGCACTGTCGGTAGCTAACGATATTGTGTCACACACCGCGAACACTGCTATCCTGTCCGTCCCTTTTGGGATGTGGAGAACTTTAAAGAGAATTGTTACACCTCACAGAGAGAACGAGATCACTTACTTCGCTGTGACAAAAAAAAATTGTAGGGCGTGTTGACGTACTACTCTCCCAGTCCAGGTTGGACGTGAGCAAATTGTAAACTCAGTCCCTGAAACAGGCACTGTTTCTGTCCCTCTTCTTAGAAGGAGACTAGAGACTGTTTCTGTCCCTGTTTAAAAGAGAGATTAGACCGGCCGAGTTTATGGCTGTCGCCGCCCGATGTCTGGTTCTCACCCTGAAATATTAGGTCTCACAATTTAAAGTCACGCAGGACAGCCAGGCTTGTGCGGGATTTGAGATATAGGGTGTAGAGTTTCATATAGTGTAGATTTTAAGAACAACTACGGTCGCTCCTATTTACTAACACAGGAAAGGTGCAACCGAAACTGAGCGCTGGATTATGGTGAAGTTGAAATGTTGAGATTTCTCCGATCATGAGTTGTTTGTTTTTTTTTGTTTGGTGACTGTAAGCATAACAGTAAACACACAAAACGTCCGCAACATATGAGATGCGCTTGAATCGTTCTAAAATGTATATTGCTGAGCACCCAAAATCCCACTGCCGCCTTGGACAAATGCTTATTATTATCGGCGGGATGCTTATGTACGTTAAAATACTGAAATCAAACGGATGCAATTTGGTCATAAAGCGCAGGAGAAAGCATAAAAACCATTTAGCTAGTCGCACTGACATTTCTCCCTGTACTGTTGTCAGAAAAATGTGAACTTTAAAAATTCTAAGCAAATTCTATTGCTTAAACCCTCAGAGTGTAAACACTGCCTTAAGCATCCAAATACCCAACGGGTCGTGTTTTCCAGGCACTCCTGTCAGTTGCTCAACCTCTTAACTGAGCAGCAAGCTGTAACGCTGTATAGGTTTATGTTGACCTATTTTTGCGCAAACTGTTTATTCTTACTTTCTTATTTTTTTCTTATTCCTTATTTCTTTTTGTATTAGCAGTGTCTCCATGCAGATTGTGTACTATCTGACCAACTCAGTTAGTACACAGAGCCTAGAACAACTCCACACTATAGCCAACAACCTCATATTACCAAATGCTAACTCATTTTTTCTTCAACTAGCAGGTTTAGGATCTCTCCACGTCATTGTCTGTTTAATACATAAACCTTTCCGATTTTAGTAAATAAGAGAAAAAGGGTGTCAGAGAAACCAAAATTAGCAAACTTGCATTACAGTGGTCATTACTTTTCAAGGCGTAATGTTTTAGTTGGCCTGATAGAGAGAGGGGGAAATATTTGAAGACTCGAATGAACAGATGTGTGTGAGAAGATTGATGGGACAGGGATGTTGGGGCTGGGAGGGGAGTTTAAAGGATCGGCTGTGTGCCTGCAGACCACAGGAAATCGGCACTATGACTGAACGTCTGGTCTCGGAGCGGAGGATGCTTGTGGTATTGGAAGAGATGGGTTGTGAGTGGACTGAGTGCGAAATTTCCAGCTCCTTACTCTCACGCAACACAGCATTCCATTGCCACATCATTGAATTGTGAGTTCTTTTACATTAGAATCAGTGTTGAAAACTTCCCATCTCGGAGAATGCGAGATTCAGTGTGCACAGCCCACTTTGAATCCACGAGTATGTTTCAGAAATATGCGATTTTTTTTTGACAATCATGCTTCTTGGCTCAGTTTTATACCTGCGGTCCCACACAGACACTGTTCAACCTTGCACCACAGTCCAGTCAGAACTGAACTTTACTGAGCTTCATATGGCATCGGCCAGCTCGAAAAATCACCACCACAGAGAAAGCTGGCTTTTAAATCGATCTCTCGGGTTATAACCAAAATGGAAAGGAGGGGACAAAAGTTCAGTCAAATAAAAACGGAAAGATGTTCTCGTTGTTTAGTTGTCGAAATGATGGTTATCCATCGGTTCCACCGAAAATCAGGACTAAATATTAGTGAGTCATTCAAACAACCGGAGATCATCTTATTGAAGCTGGCATTAAATTCCGCAGTATTTTACAAACTGCATTTTTCGTTAATTTGGAATCTGTTCTCTTCAGAAATTGTTAGATCTCGTAGCTTGCCAATGGACTTTATATACATGACTCGTGGATCATGTTTCGTGTTTATTTTATACCTACATAATCATGCAATACACTTGATTCACAAATATATTTCAACAGGTATTCAGTCCATATCATTTTCGTTTTGTACAATGCGTTTTAACAAATGAGTTGGTAAGAATCTACAGCTATTTATTTCCTGGTTTCTCTTGCCCCTGTTATTGCTTGTGATGAACAGTCATGGAATGAAATGAACTGACCCTTGACCTGTTTAATATAGAGTTGGGTGATCACAGTGAACTAATTTCTCTGTCCACAGTAATTATCTTCGACATGGTTAATTAAACCTATCAATTCCTTGCCACTTTGCAGTTGTCATACACAAGCACTTCGCCGCACGCAACTTCCCCTTTCCTGGTGGGAATGCGAGTGCCGGGCGAGGAGAGGATTGCCTCCAGCTATCAGTGACTGGCAACTATATACAGTATGATAATATGCCCACACCAGAACACCCGCCTACCTCAAAACACTGACGGGAACTACAACTTGAAAAAAAACCTTCTAACTAAGGAACTAAAGAAAAGATACACTGCATTTGACAATCTCCCGCCTCAGCAGCAATTGCAGTCCTTGTTTGTCCACAGTTCATAGTGGGAAGTTGGGAAATCAAAATGAGGGGAAGGCACATTTACTTGGCGAAAGCTTCTGTCGGACGCTTGCTTGTGTTTAAAACTCCCTTACATAACTGAATCCGAGAGGGTATCTCGTGGGGAATAACTCCACCATATTCCCCCCACACCATACTGCCGAGTTGAACGTGTCCGGTGCCATTCTCGTAGCAAGGGTGTAAAGCGAAGGTGCAGTTTTGGAGAATAAACCGAACCTTCTTTGTCAATCTAAAAAACTAGAGGTCGTGGTTGATATTATCATTTTGTTATTTTTTTTGAAAAATAGCTTGAGAGAGAGGGATAGATGGATGGTAATACAAAGAGAGATCCTATCCGGATTGGATTGATACGAGCATTGCCACTTTTACATGTCAGACACAGAAACAACCTGTTTCCCCGATTACGTTGAAAGCCAAAAGAACTGTCTCTGCTGCTGTCTTCTTTCCCGAAACAAAAGTGCAGATAACAACCAGAGTAGAAAAGCCGGCAATAATTCACCGTTCATTCCTCCCCGCCGCCCCCACTACTCCCACCACCACCACTTCTCCCCACCCCCCCGTTTCACTCACTCTCTCCCTTTTTCTTTTCTACTGCAGACGTAGAAAACGGATCTGAAAGGAACTTTCGTTTGGCGCGTTTATCCAGTCGAGGAGGTTTTGTGCTCCAACAAACCCCTGGGTTGGGAGGTTTTGTGAGAGTGTTGTTTGTTGAAGTGGACAAAGAAAAAACGGCGGCTTTTGCCTCATTGTGTGGAAACCAATCAGTGGTATTTGGAAAACTGTTAGCATTGTGCAGTCATTCTCGTCTTTTGTAAGGGGCTCTCTTTTCACAAGGTTTTTTTTACAGCCCATCCAGCTGGCCAGAGTGAAAAGCAATGCAATGTGTACACGCTTTGTCCCACTACCTCTTCAAGTAGCCCGTATTGAATAGAGTGAGTTGACACTGCATGACAGTGAAACAACATAATCAAAAATACATGAGCGCTGAATAGAAGCAGGCGCATAAATAAATAAATGGGTGACCAAAACTGGATAAACTGAATAACAAAACGGTGAAAGGAGAACAAAAAGATATTTAACACGCTAGATTAACATGAGAATGCAATCTACAAGCCAGAACAATTGATGAATAGGTTTACCGGCCAAGAAAGAAATGGGACTAAATGCCTTCTGAATGGATCTGCTTTGCTGGATTGAATGAGAAAAGGCGGAGTTCGAGTTATGCAAATAACTGACTGAGGGAACTTTTTTCTAAATTAAATGAAAAGGACAGGGAATGCTCTACTTCAAGGGGTACACTAAAACAAATAACCACCGAACAACTGACTAAAGTGTTGTAAATTCAGCAATTCCCGCGGGATAACCAATCTTTCACCGAAACGTGATGTTACCAAATCAAAGCGAAGAACCTCGGCCGCTGGAAGTCTGAAACAAAAACAGACATTTCTGGAGAAACTCAGCAGTCTGGTGGCGCTCTAAATCCGTTTTCTCTCCACAGATGCTGGCAGGCCTGCTGAGTTTCTCCAGCAATTTCTGATGATGTTAATCACTCTAGTTTCTTTATGGAAAGCAAAGGATACAGGAAAGTTGCATTATTAAATGCAGTGGAAATATTATCAAACGTGAGCCTCAAAACGTCAATGGAAAATGCCAGCCAAGTTGAATTCTCTCATCGCAACTACAGATTTTATTGAAATGTCCCAGTCACCCGGACATGGTACTAAACAAATACAACGTGTGCGAATCATCCTGTATTTAACTCGGGGATCCTAATTTCATTGAGATCGGGAGGGGTATGCAGGAAGCTAGCGAACCTTTGGCAAACCGCTCATTTCTATCGCAAATTCATCAGATAAATTTATAACAAATGTATGTCACGGTGGATTTAAAAGACGGTCACAATAGTACCTGGTCAATTTCTCACTAGGATTCCTTGGGCAGAGACGAGGAGGACTATACCTGAGACAGCGCGGTTGGGGAGGGCGGGGTGGGTTTCTACTGTGGGGAGTGTAGAGCCTGCAGGACAGTATAGCTAATATTTCGTTTAATCAAGCTATTGTATACAGAAGCAGCTGAACTACACTCGAGTGTTGGACTAAAATCTTATGATGACACTTTCACAGCGTTTAAAGTTTTGAGAAGTCAGAAGAAAATTTGCCAAAATCCTTCCCCAAGGTTCCTGAGAAGTTTCAATATAACAGCACCTCGGCTTTGCACGAACACACCGTGTCTTTAAACAGGAGGTAGGTATGCGTTGTAATGGCAGCTGCCGGTGCGGGACAGATTCAACTTCCACTATTACAGAACACATTACTGCGCCGGTCGTACGAATCCTAAAAGGGGTTTCTACCATTCCCTTTCAGTTTTTGGAATGGTCCGTGCCCAAAACAGCAAATTAAAACCACGATAAAGTAAACTTTCTTTACTCCCCTCATCAGACTGAGAACGGCAGGAATTCCCGTGTTTCCATTTTCATTTTGGCAAGAAATCAAACGTAAAAATAGGGAGGGTCGAAATATTGCTTCAGCCATGCGGTTGGGTCATTTGCATATTTAAACTTTTTTAGATACAAGTGTATGTATACAATATACAATGTGTACAAACTTCCATGTCAGTAAATGGAGATCAAATATTAGCCAACTCTAAGGTTATAGCTTGGGTCATTTTCTGCTTTAAACACAGATTTGTTCCTGTAAATTGATAAACTACTTCATGCTTTTAGTATACTTAAAGGTGTGTTTTCTCATATGAATTGAACTTTGCATGGGTTGGGTACATTCCTAGTGTGTGCTAAGTTATAGTTAGGGCAGGCATGATTGACTTGTTCAGTGTCATTGGAAACATGAAGGAGAGTTAAGGGGCAAAACTAACTTGCGCTCTTTAACTTATTGGAAGATACTTGTGGATATGTAATTTAAGATTACAGGAGGACAGAATAAGTTGCTCAACCGTAATTAGTTGAATTCTACAGGCATTGCATTCACTTAGCAACACCTGGTTATAAATTAAGAATCACCGATGGTTAATTAGGAACTGCTCCTCCTCTGCCTACCCACTGTGGACATGTTGGATAAATTCACCGATTGATTATTCACCTTTTTGGACATGTCACAAGCACTGCTCCAACAAGTCCTGGAGTGCAGACTCAAACTGAAAATAAAAAGCACAGAAGCATTACTGCTACCCACTGAGTGACAAGATTTGCCCTTGCTAGAATATATTCTATATATAGTACAGGAAATGGCCCTTTAGCCCACCATGTCTGTGCCAATCATGATGCTAATCTAAATTAATCCCATCTATTCTCTGTCTGTTCATGTGGCTGTCTAAATGCCTCTTAAACATTGCTATTAGAATAAAGAACAAAGAAAACTACAGTATAGGAACAAGCCCTTCAGCCCTCCAATCCTGCACCGACACGCTGCCAATCATAACTAAAACCCCCTACCCTTCCAGGGACCGTATCCCTCTATTCCCATCCTGTTCATATATTTGTCAAGATGCCCTTTGAAAGTCACCGTAGTATCTGCTTACACTACCTCCCTGGCAGTGAGTTCCAGGCACCCACCACCCTGTGTAAAAAACTTGCCTTGTACATCACTTTTAAACCTTGCCCCTTGCACCTTAAACCCATGGCCCCTGGTAACTGACTTTTCCACCCTGGGAAAAAAACTTCTGACTGTCCAGTCTGTCCATGTCCTTCATAATCTTGTAGAACTTTATCAGGTCACCCCTTAACTTCTGTTGTTCTGGTGAGAACAACCTAAGTTTCTCCAACGTCTCCTCATAGTTAATGCCCTCCATACCAGGCAACATCCTAGTAAATCTTTTCTGTATCCTCTCCAAAGCCACCACATCCTTCTATTAGTGTGGTGACCAGAATTGAACACAATATTGTATTGGCTTTCCTCACACATCTTCAAAGTTTTTCCCTCCCACCTTAGACCTATGCCCCCAGTAGTTGACATTTCCTCTGTCCTGGGCAAGAGACCCTAACTATCCATTCTATCCATGCCCCCCATAATTTTATACACTTCTACAACTACTGTTTTCCAGCATCAAGCCAATTTTGTATCCAACTTGCCAACTCACCATGGATTCCATGATTTGATCTTCTGGACAAACCTACCATTAGTGACCTTATCAAAGGCCTTGCTAAAGTCCATTTAGACAATATCCTCTGCCTTACCTTCATCTTTGTCACTTCCTCAAAACACCCAATCAAATTGGCAAGACAAGACCTCCCTTGCATAAAGCCATGCTGATGATCCCTAATCTGTCATTCTTCTCCAAATGCGAGTATAGTTTCTTCTTCAAATGCAAGTATATCTTGTCCCTAAGATTCTTCTCCAATAATTTTCCTCCATTGATGCAAGGCTCACCAACCTATAAACTTCCTGTATTATCTCTGTTGTCCTTCTTGAACAGAAGGATAACATTGGTTATTTTCCAGTCTTCTGGGACCTCATCTGTGGCTAAAGACAATACGAAGATCTCTGCCAAGGCCTCAGCAATCTCCTCTCTTGCCTTCCTTGGAAAGATCCCATCAGGCCCTGGGAATCTATCTATCTTAGACACCCAGCATATCCTCCTTCTTAATGTTGACATGACTTAGGTTATCAACAAACCCCTCTCTAAACTAACCATCATCCATGTCTTTCTACTTGGTGAATACTAATGTTAAGAACCTCACCCACTTTCTCTGGCTCCACACCCAAATTCCCTCATTTGTCCTTGCATGGACCTACCCTTTCTGTAGTTACACTCTTGCTCCTATTATATGTATGGAATGCCCTGGGATTCTCCTTAAACCTACTTTCACAGGCCCTTCTAGCCCTCCTAACTTCTTTTTTAAGTGCTTTTCTGCTTCCTTTATACTCCTTAAGGGCATTGTTTGATTTCTGTTTCCTAAACCATACAAATGCTGCGTTTTTCTTTTTAACTAATCTTACAACATCTCTGCCAAGGTAAGTGCAGGATGGACTGCTTTTTACTTTAGTCTTAACAAAATGGAGATCACACACTTGGCAGGACTGAGAAGATCCTACAGAAACAAAAGCAAGTCATTTAGCTGAAAAAGACTACTTGGACATTTTCTGAGCTTGGTTTGCTCTATATAATCCTGTTATATGACTTTTCTCCATAATTCTTTACAGTGTTGGCCCTGGTACGCATGTCTTCAGTATTACTGCTGGATGTTTTTCAGGCCCAGAGCCTTTGCAGTGTCCAGTGCCTCAGTCCTTGATATCATGTAGAGTCAATCAAATTCTCTGAAGGCTGGCATCTGTGATGCTGTAGATGTCAGCAGCAAAGATGTCAGATCAAATTAGAGTATTCATTTGACACTCATGGGTGAATATTGTTGCTAATGCTTTATCTTTTGCACTGATGTACTGAATTCTCGCATCATTGAAGTTGAGGTTATTTAGAGTCATAGAGATATACAACACAGAAATAGACCCTTCAGTCAAACTCATCCATGCTGACCAGCTATCCGATATAAAGCTCGTCCCATTTGCCAGCATTTGGCCTATATCTCTCTAGACCCTTCCTCATCATATACCCATCCAGACGCCTTTTAAATGCTGTAATTATACCAGCCACCACCACTTCCTCTGGCAGCTCATTCCATACATGCACCATCCTCTGCATGAGAAGAAAAGTTGCCCCTTGGGTCCCTTTTATATCTTTCCTGTCTCACCTTAAAACTATGCCTTCCAGCTTTGAACACCCCACCCCAGGGAAAAGACCTTGCCTAATCCATGCCCCTCATGATTTCATAAACCTTTGTAAGGATCACCCCTCAGCCTCTGATAGTCCAGGGAAAATAGTCCCAGCCTATTCAACTTCTCCCTATAGGTCAGACACTCCAGCTCTGGCAATATCCTTGTAAATCTTTTCTGAACCCCTTTTAGTTTCACAACATGTTTCCAATAAGA
The DNA here is from genome assembly GCA_024137785.1 of Ginglymostoma cirratum. Lineage (NCBI taxonomy): Eukaryota > Metazoa > Chordata > Chondrichthyes > Orectolobiformes > Ginglymostomatidae > Ginglymostoma > Ginglymostoma cirratum. Next base: position 838,210 of record JAHRHZ010000176.1, read on the forward strand.
TGGAGACCAGAACTGCATGCAATACTCCAGGCCAAACCAATTACCTGTACAGCTGCAACATGACCTCCCTCCTACTATACTCGATGCACTGACCAGCAAAGGCAAGAATATCAAACACCTTTTTCACTATCCTATCTATCTGCAACTCCACTTTCAAGGAACCATCAATCTGCACTCCAAAGTCTCCTTGTTCAGAAATACCCTCCAGGACCTTATCATTAAGTCTATAAATCCTGCCCTGATTTGCCTTTCCAAAATGTAGCATGTCACATTTATCTAAATTGAACTCCATCTGCCACTCCTTGGTCCATTGGCCCATCTGATCAAGATCCCGTTTTCCTCTGAGGTAACCTTCTTCGCTGTCCACTACACCTCCAATTTTGGAGTCATCTTCAAACTTATGTTCACATCCAAATCATTTGTATAAATGACAAAAAGCAGTGGACCCAGCATCAATCCTTGTAGCACACCGCTGGTCACAGGCCTCCAGTCTGAAAAGCAACCCTCCACCACCACCCTCTATCTTCTACCTTTGAGCCAATTCTATATCCAAATATTTAGCTCTCCCTGTATTCCGTGTGATGTAACCTTGCTAACCAATCTACCTTGGCGAATCTTGTTGAACACCTTACTAAAGTCCATATAGATCACGCCCATTTGTCGAGCCTGTAACTCCTGTTAGTTGCTACTCTTCCATCACCATTCACGAGTAGATATGGCAGAACTGTAGAGCTTAGATCTGATTAGTTGGTTGTGGAATTACTCAGCTCTGTCTGTCAGCAGCTCCTGCCAGCCTGGCCTGAAGTTGACACCAGAACTTCCCCTAAGATCAGTGTGGCATCCATGGTCCAGAGAAAAGTGCAACAATGAGGTAAGATGGTACAATGATCTTCCACAGCCTCACATGGATAAGCAACCATCTGTTCTCTGCTGGTTTACATGCACTCTATCCCTGCCACTGTACCCCATTTCCCACCAAGGTTCATGGTCTGCCATTCTCACTGTTGCAGATAGCATCTTAGCTCAGCTCTTAGATCTCCATTTTATCAAGACTCTTAACCTTTCCTGCCTTCTCTGCTTCCCATTCACTCACTTGGGACACTTCATTTCCTTTCCCTCCCCACCCACACCAGTTCTAACACCCATGGCAGCCACTTTCCTCTCACTCAATTCTCTCTTTGTCACATTCCAGGAAAAAACAGGCCATAATGGGTGGTGGGGTGTCCAACATTCATCTCTTCAACCTCTAGAAGGAAAGGACCATGGCTTTGCATGGTTATGCTGAAACCTCTGTGTCCCAACAGTATGATTCATTGTGAAGTGCTGTGCTCTTGCATCACCACTGTAAATGTGTTCTTAACACGCCCAAACTTTTACCCTAATTTCACAACTCTTGTCTGCTGCAGGATACCAGCAAGATCTGCATAATCCCTGTCTTTTATAGTGTCACCCTGAAAGACATCTCCTTCTCCACCTTGGAAGAAGCTGCAGACCCATCATAGTCTAGCCACTGCTCCCTGTCTCCCGCACCCTCCAACAGGTCAGGTGCTGACACTATTATGGGCACTTTATCTAGATTAGATTCAGGAGCACTTTCTCTGTGAGCACATTACTGATATGTGCCCACAACTGATCAAAAGGGGAAATGCCCCAGCCGCTGACACATGGACGATTGTCAGAGATGAAGCACCTGCTCCACAGCAGACAGGAGACCTTGTTGTGTCGACTATGTGCAAATGCACAATCAGACCTTGGAATAGTAGGCAGAATTTTTGAATTTAAATGGTAAAGTGGATCAAAGATTTGGAGTGTCCAACACTGTCATCAGTACTGTGCTGGCTTTGATCTTATGTACATCTGGTAGTCCTCCTGAATATGCTGGCAGCTGCCATGGAGAGCCAGGTCCAGTAGAGACCTGCACTCCATTATTATAGCTATTGGTGGTCAGCTCTGTCAGGTGACAGAGGGATGAGGAATCTTGCGCTCATTCCTAGCCCATGATGAGTTATATACAGGTTCCATTGAAGACTCTTGGCAAAATACTCCACAGATGCTTGGCCCCTCAATGTTTGTTCTATTACATCTCTCAACACTGTGAAAGTTCAAACCAAGGAGGATGCACCTGTCTCTGACCAGAGAATGACATGGCCCTTTAGCTACAAAACCCCCAGGTACCATCTACCTAAACCTTTAACATACTCCACGGTAGGGCATGTTCACTCCATCCCAGCTTCAGACCCCAGAACTGTACCTAGAAGTAGTGGGAGGGGAAAAAAAAAAGCTTTACGAGGGAACTTGGTGGCACAGGTGAACTTTATTGTGCATAGAACTTCTCATTTTTAAATGCATTTTCAATTTACATCATCACCTACCAGTTTGACTGTCATTTTAGCTGCAACTAGAAGAATGAAGCAAGACAGACTACCCCTTTCTTAGTATCATATGATGTTAGAGCCCAGCCCAAAGGGTGACACTTTGTCTAATTCAAAGTCTAGGAGGGAACATTGTCATATTTGAATGTTAACGTTGTCTTTTATTAAATGACAGGAAAAGCAAAGGAAAAAACAAACAAAATATATCAGTGTTTGCTTTTGGGGTGGAGTGAACTTGCCCTACTTGGAGCATGTTGAAGGTTTAGGAAGCTTTTGGGATTAAAACGGGCATCTTGACTTTCAAGCGACAACCAATTTATGGGTCAACAAATAATGTCTTCAACCAACCCTGTCCCAAGTGTCAATTAAATGCTGTCCAACTTCTTGCTCCTGATGCAGCGCTCTGTCACAATGAAGGTGATGCTTCATCTGGTCAATGTCCTCATCTTCCTTCTTGAAACACTGCTGCTGCTCTCCCAGCTCCTCATCACCCATTACCCATTACATCGCCCTTTTACCTGCTCCAGTTGTCTACAGCACAGTATATATGGATAACGCAGCACACCCTGAAACGTTCTGCGAGGTACCTTCGGGTTACCCCAGCTATCAAGGTAGCGCAGTTGATGAGGTTGACATTGACAAGGCCTAACATGGAAGGCTGCCCCAAAAGGTAAGAGCCCATGGGATCCAAGGAAAGTTACCAAACTGGATCTAAAATTGGCTTGCAAATAGGAGACAAGAGATGATGGTGGAGGAAGCCTGTGATCATGAATGTATTACAGGGACTGATATTGTCACTCTTGCTGTTTGTTATGTACATTAATAACTTGGATATGAATGTTGAAATTAGAATTAATAAGTTTGCAGATGACGAGAGAATTGGTGGCATTGTGCTGTCAATAATGAGGAGGGTGGTCTACAGTCTGACATTGATCAGTTGGTAAATTTTGCAGAGCAATGGCAGATAGATTTTAATCCTGATATGTGAGGTGGTGCATTTTGAAAGGTCTAATAAGAGAAAGATTTACACAATAAATATTTGGTTCCAAGAGAGTGCTGAGAAACAAAGGGATCTTGGTGTACAAGTTCGTAGATTACAGAAGGTGTCAGCACAGACAGATAGTGATGAAGGCAGCATATGGAATGCTTGCCTTTATTAGTCAGGGTGTAGAATATGGGAGCAAAGAAGTCTTGTCGCAACTTTATAGAATATTGGATAGGCAAACAGATGGAATACTGCATGCAGTTCTGGTTACCATGCTCTCGGAAGGACATGATTGCACTGGAGAGGGTGCAGATGAGATTCACGAGGATGTTGCCTCGGATGAAAGTCTCAGTTATGAGGAGAGACTGGATAGGCTGGGAAGTTGATGGTGATTTTATTGAGGTAGACAAAATAATGAGAGACATAGATAGGGTAGCTCATGAGAATCTTTTTCCCTGGCAGACATGTCTAAGAACAGGGGTTATTAGTTTTATGGTGAGGAGTAAGATGGTAAGATTAGGGAAGGGTATGTTGATATTCTAGGGCATATCAGTATTAAGCAGGAGGAAGTACTGGGTATCCTAAAAAAAAATTCAGGTAGATAAGATTCCAGGGATCCCAGGATATTCAGGGTGATAAAAGAAGAGTTTGCTGGGGCCTTGACAGTGATCTTTGCATTCTCTTAAGCCGTAAGCGAGCTCCCAGAAGCCTGGAGAATAGGTAACGTTGCTCCTTTAAGAAGGGCAACAGTGATATTCCAAGAAATTATAGACCAATGAGCCTTACATCAGCAGCAGGGAAATTTGAGAAGGTTCTTAGGATTTACTTGCACTTGGAAAAGAATGGAGTTATTAGGGATAGTCAGCATAGCTTTGTGTAGGGAAACTCTCATCCCACAAACTTAATTGACCTTTTTGAGGAAGTAAGATGATGATTGATCAGGCATGGCAGTGGATGTTATCTCCTTGGACATTACTAAATCAGAAGTCAAACATTAGGTTATAGTCCAACAGGTTTATTTGAAATCAAGTTTCCTAGCGCTGCTCCTTTGTCAGGTGAAATAGAGGAAAGTGCACAGGTACAGAATCTATAGGCTAGAGATCATTGCAAGATACTTCCAGGTAATTAAGAGTGTCATGAGGTGTGAGTGGAGTGTGGACAGGCTGTATGACAAGTGTTTTCAGGTGATCAATAAGTGTCAAACGGTGTGAGTAAAGTGTCAACAGCTGAATAGCAAATGATTAATTGAGGCAGAGAGATAATTACAAAAAATTAAAAATAAGATGGTGCTAGAGACAAACTAAATGGCTAGAATAACATGATAGCTATAAGAGTCGCATGACGAGAGTCGCATGACAAGGGTCTAACCAAACTAACAAGTAATCGAAAACTGTACAAACTAATTGAAGTAGAGAGATCATAACAAGTTGTCAAGGTGATGACATCAAAACTGATCGATCACCAGTTCAGACGTGCCACAGCAAAAAAACCGCAACAACTTCCTCAGAAGACAGACTCAGTACACGACCAGTAGAATACCCTTCATCATCCAGTACTTCCCTGGAGTGGAGAATCTATGCCATGTTCTTCACAGCCTTCAACATGTCATCGACGACAGTAAACATCTTGCCAGGGTCATCCTTACCCCTCACTTCTCACCTTCAAACAACTGCCAAACCTCAAACAGAACATCATTCACAGCAAACCAGGAGAACATTCTCCATTCAGGAGAACAGCGACCACAACACCACACAACCCTGCCATGGCAACCTCTGCAAGACATGTCAAATCATCAACATGGATACTACCATCACACGTGGGAACACCACCCACCACATACACAGTAGGTATTCATGTAACTCAGATGCTGCAGGAAAAGATTCCCCGAGGCATGGTATATCGGCAAGACCATGCCAACACAATGACAACGGATGAATAGACACCACGGAACAATCACCAGGCAGGAGTGTTCTCTTCCAGTCAGAGAACACTTCAGTCATCAAGAACATTCAGCCTCTGATCTTGAGGAAAATGTCCTCCAAGGCAGCCTTCAAAATACACAAACATGGAATCACCGAGCAGAAACTGATAGCCAAGTTCCATACCCATGAAGACAGCCTCACCTGTGATCTTGGGTTCATGCCGCGTTACATGTAACTGCATCATACTGTTTTGTTTGTTAAATCTTCCTTATTGTTTTGACAACATCGCCTTGATAACTTGTTATGACCTCGCTACCTTAATTAGTTTGCAGTTTGGGATTACTTGTTACTTTGGTTAGATCTTTGTCATACGACTCATATCTATAGTGGATAGCAAGAAGCTTTTTCCCCAGAGTGGGGGACTCAATTACTAAGGGTCATGAGTTCAAAGTGAGAGGAGGAAAGTTTACAGGAGATATGCGTGGAAAGTTCTTTAAGCAGAGGGTGGTGGGTGCCTGGAACATGTTGCCAGCGGAGGTGGTAGATGCAGATACATTAGTGTCTTTTAAGATGTATCTGGACAGGTACATGGATGGACAGGGAGCAAAGGGATACAGGCCCTTAGAAAATAGACGACAGGTTTAGACAGAGGACCTCGATCGGCACAGGCTTGGAGGGCCGAAGGGCCTGTTCCTGTGCTGCAATTTTCTTTGTTCTTTTATCATGTTATTCCAGCATTTGGTTTGTCTCTAGCACCATCTTGTTTTTGAGTTTTTGTAATTATCTTTCTGCTCCAATTGATCGGATCACAGGTCATCCCTCAACCTTCTATTTAGCTGTGACACTTTACTCACACCATTTGATACTTTTGATCACCTGCAAAGACTTGTTATACAGCCTGTTGACATTCCACTCAAACCATTTGTATTATCTTTTGACATTCCTAGTTACCTGGAATTGTCTTGCAATGATGTCTCTGCCTGTAAATTCTGTACCTGTGTGCTTCTCTCCACTTTACCTGATGAAGGAGCAGCAGTACGAAAGTTTGTGATTTCAAATAAACCTATTGAACTATAAGGAGTTTGCACATTCTCCTGGTGTCTGTGTGGGTTTCCTTCGGGTGCCCCGCTGTCCTCCCACAGTCCAAAGATGTGCAGACTAGGTGGATTGGCCATGCTAAATTGTCCATAGTCTTCAGGGATGTGTAGATTAGTAGGGTTATGGTGAGATGGGTCTGGGTGGGATGATCCAAGGGTTGGTGTAGGCTTGTTGGGCCAAAGGGCCTGTTTCCACACTGTATGGATTCTGTTCTATGATCTATGAGCCTGGTGTCATGTGACTTTTGACTTTGTCCACCCCAGTCCAACATCGGCACCTCCACATCATGGACTTTACCTAGGCATTTGACAAGGTTCCTCATGGTAGGCTGGTCTAGATGATTAAGTCACATGGGATTCACGGTGAGTTTGTAAGTTGGATACAAAATTAACTTGGTCATAGAAGACCAAAGTAGTTGTGGGAGCTATTTTATCTGACTGGAGGCCTGTGACCAATGATGTTATAGAGTCAGAATCATCAGCACGGCAGCAGATCCTACAGTTCAACTAGCCCACGCCGACCATAATTCCAAACTAAACTAGTGCCACCTGCCTATGCTAGGCCCACATCCGTCCAAACATTTCTTATTCACGTACTTCCAAAAATGTCTTTTCAACATTGTAATTCATCACTCCCTCTGGAAGTTCATTTCCAAACACGAACTGTGTAAAAAAACTCCCCTCGTGTATTTATTTAAATCTTTCTCCTCTTCCCCAAAAACTATGTCCCTTAGTTTGGAAATCCCCCACCCTTGCTATTCACCTTAACCAGGCCCCTAATGATTTTATAAATCTCTTCAAGGTCACCCCTCAACCTCCTATACTTCAGTGAACTTCCTATGCCAATCCAGCCTCTCCTTATAACTCAAACTCTCCATTCCCAGCAACATCCTAGTAAGTCTTTTCTGAACCCTCTCCAGCGTTATAATATCCTTCCTATAACAGGACGACCAGAACGGGACACGGTACTCCAGAACAGGCCTTGCCAATGTCTTGTACAACCTCAACATGGTGACCCAACTCCGAAATGCAAAGGTCAGAGTAATGAAGGCAAGTATGCTAAACGACTTCTTAATCACCCCATGTACATTTGATGCAAACTTCAAAGAATGATATACCTGAGCTCATAGGTCTCTGTTTTACAATACCACCCAAGGCCTTACTATTAAATTTTATAAGTCCTGCCCTTGTTTGTTTTACTAAAATGCAATACCTCGCATTTATCCAAATTAAACTTCCATCAATCACTCCTCAGCCCATTGACACAATTGATCAAAATCTTTTTGTCATCTTAGATCACTTTCTTCACTGTCCACTATACCACCAACTTTGGTGTCATCCACAAGTTTACTAATCCTGCCCTCTATATTCTCATCTAAATCATTTATGTAAATAACAAACGAAAGTGGACACAGCACTGCTGGTAACAGGCCTCCAGTCTGAAAAACAACCTTCTCCATCATCTGTCTCCTGCAGTCAAGCCAATTTTGTATTCAACTGGCAAGCTCACTTTGAATTCCACGCGATCTAATTTTACTAATTATTTGCAGCATCTTCATTTGCAGCAGTGGAGGGAGAGGCGACAGCGAGGACCGGGGGCTGTTGGGAAGGTAAGTTTCCCTCTTAAAGGGCTTACCGCGAGCGTCAGCTGCCTTCATTTGCAGCAGCGGAGGGAGAGGCGACAGCGAGGATCAGGGGGCTGTTGGGAATATATTTGGGCTGCGCCTGAACCTGAGACACTACACGTGTAGTGTCTCCCACCCGCCCTCCTCCTCTAACCGAAAAAAAGGGAGTGTGTTGGTAAGGTAAGGTTTTTCTATTTTTTATTCTATTTCTTCTGTATGTAATTGGATAAAAATTTACTTTCTTTTTTAATTATTGAACTATTAATTGGTTAATTGGAAAAGACCATAGCAAAGACATATTAGGAAGTATTTAACTCAAATTTATATAAAGTAATTAATTAAGTAGAGATGGCTGGGCAGATGATGTGCTATAGCTGTATGATGTGGGAGCTGACTGATCCCATTGTGAATGGCAGTGACCACATCTGCAGCAAGTGTTGGCTGCTGGAAGAACTCCAGCTCAGAGTTGAGGATCTGGAATCTGAGCTTCAAACACTGCGGCACATCCGGGAGGGGGAGAGTTACCTGGACGCTTTGTTTCAGGAGGCAGTCACACCTGGTAGATTAAGTAATTCAAATTCAGTTAGTGATCAGGGACAACAGGGTGTGACTGCAAGTGAGGCAGGTAAAGGGATCCTGAGTTCAGGAGTGGAGGAGCCTGAGCCTTTGACCTTGTCCAACAGGTACGAGGTACTTGCTCCCTGTGTGGATGAGGAAAAGGGCTGCGGGGAGGATGAGCCAGCTCACCACAGCACCATGGTGCAGAAGACCATTCAAGAGGGGGGAGCCAAAAGACAAGTGGTAGTTATAGGGGATTCTATAGTTAGGGGGATAGATAGTATCCTTTGCAAGCCGGATCGGGGGTCCCACATGGTGCGTTGCCTGCCCTGCGCCAGGATGCAGGATATCTCTGATCGGCTTGAAAGGATATTGGAGCGGGAGGGGGAGGATCCAGTTGTTGTGGTCCACGTTGGGACTAACAACATATGCAGGGCTAGGATGGAGGACCTGTTTGGGGATTATCAAGCACTAGGAACGAAATTAAGGAACAGGTCCTCAAGGGTCATAATCTCCGGATTACTGCCCGAGCCAAGTGCAAATTGGTTCAGGGATAAGAAAATTAGGGAAGTAAACATGTGGCTAAGGGAGTGGTGTGGGAAAGAGGGGTTCCATTTCATTGGGCATTGGCATCAGTTTTGGAACCAGGGGATCGGTCTCCACCTGAACCGATCTGGAACCAGTGTTCTAGTGAAAAGGATAAATAGGGTGGCCACTAGGACCTTAAACTAGTGAGTCGGTGGGGGGGTGGGGGGGAAGGGAAAGGGAAAATGACAGGGAGTATGACGGTAAATAAAAAGGTAAGCAGCAGGTTAGCATGTGTGCAGGAGGGTTTAAGTTCAAGACAGACTATGAAAGAAGCAAAAAGGATGGATAACTCAGGAGATATTATTAGAGGTGTTGGAAATCATGAGAGTAAGAAAGCCAGCATAAAGGCACTTTACCTGAATGCTTGTAGCATTTGTAACAAGTTTGATGAGTTAACAGCACAAATCATCGCGAATGAATAGGATTTGGTAGCCATCACAGAGACGTGGTTATAGGATGGTCACAACTGGGAGTTAAATATCCAGGGGTACCAGACTATTAGGAAGGACAGACAGGAAGGTAAGGGAGGTGGTGTAGCCCTGATATTCAAGGACAACATCAGGGCGGTGCTGAGAGATGATATAGGTTCTATGGAGAATGAGGTTGAATCCATTTGGGTGGAAATTAGAAATTCTAAGAGGAAAAAGTCACTGATAGGTGTAGTCTATGGGCCACCAAATAATAACATCACATTGGGGCGGGCAATAAACAAAGAAATAACTAATGCTTGTAAAAATGGTACGGCAATTATCATGGGAGATTTTAATCTACATGTAGATTGGTCGAACCAGCTCGGTCAGGATAGCCTGGAGGAGGAGTTCGTTGGGTGTATCCGTGACAGTTTTCTTGAACAGTATGTAATGGAACCAACGAGGGAGCAAGCTATCCTAGATCTGGTCCTGTGTAATGAGACAGGAATAATTAATGACCTCATAGTTAGGGATCCTCTTGGAAGGAGTGATCACAGTATGGTTGAATTTAGAATACAGTTGGAGAGTGTGAAGATGAAATCCAATACCAGGGTCCTGTGCTTGAACAAGGGGGACTACAATAGAATGAGGGAGGACTTGGCTAAAGTAGACTGGAAACAAAGATTTTATGGTGGGACAGTTGACAAGCAGTGGAGGATTTTCAAAGCAATTTTTCAAAGTGCTCAGCAAAAGCATATTCCAGTGAAAAGGAAGGACTGTAAGAAAAGGGGTAATCTGCCATGGGTGTCTAAGGAAATTAGGGAGGCTATCAAATTGAAAGAGAAGGCATACAAAGTGGCCAAAAACAGCATGAAACTAGAAGATTGGGAAAACTTTAAAGGTCAACAGAAAGCCACAAAAAGAGTTATAAAGAAAGGTAAGATAGAACATGAGAAAAAAACTAGCACAGAATATAAAGACAGATAGCAAAAGTTTCTATAAATATATAAAACGAAAAAGAAAGAGCGGCTAAAGTAAACATTGGCCCTTTAGAGGATGAGAAGGGGAATTCAGTTATGGGATATGATGAAATGGCCGAAGTATTGAACAGGTATTTTGTATTGGCCTTCACAGTGGAGGACACTAACAACATGCCAGTAATTGACAAAGAGACGAAAGTAAGTGAGGACCTGGAAACAATTATTACAGAAGAGGTAGTGTTGGGTAAGCTAATGGAGCTAAGGATTGATAAGTCTCCTGGCCCTGATGGAATGCATCCCGGGGTACTGAAAGAGATGGCAGGAAAAATAGCAGGTGCACTGGCAGTAATTTTCCAAAATTCGCTGGACTCTGGGGCAGTCCCAGCAGATTGGAAAACAGCAAATGTGACGCCACTGTTTAAAAAGGGAGGTAGACAAAAGATGGGGAATTATAGACTGGTTAGCTTAACCTCTGTAGTGGGGAAGATGCTTGAGTCTATCATCAAGGAAGAAATAGCAAGGCATCTCGATAGAAATTGTCCCGTTGGGCAGACGCAGCATGGGTTCATGAAGGGCAGGTCATGCTTGACAAATCTTTTGGAATTCTACGAAGACATTATGAGCAAGGTGGACAGTGGGGACCCAGTGGATGTGGTGTACCTAGATTTCCAAAAGGCCTTCGACAAGGTACCGCATAAGAGGCTGCTGCATAAGATAAGGATGCATGGCGTTAGGGGTAAAGTATTAGCATGGATAGAGGATTGGTTGACTAATAGGAAGCAAAGAGTGGGGATAAATGAGTGCTATTCTGGCTGGCAATCAGTGACTAGTGGTGTGCCTCAGGGATCGGTGTTGGGACTGCAATTATTTACAATTTATATAGATGATTTGGAGTTGGGCACCACGTGTAGGGTGTCAAAGTTTGCAGATGACACTAAGATGAGTGGCAGAGCAAAGTGTGCAGAGGACTGTGAAACTTTGCAGAGGAACATAGATACATTGAGTGAGTGGACAAAGGTCTGGCAGATGGAATACAATGTAAATAAATGTGAAGTCATACATTTTGGTAGGAGTAATAGTAAAAAGGATTATTACTTGAATGGCAAAGAGTTGCAGCATGCTGCTATGCAGAGGGACCTGGGTGTCCTTGTGCATGAATCACAGAAGGTTGGTCTGCAGGTACAACAAGTAATTAGGAAGGAAAATGGAATTTTGTCCTTCATTGCTAAAGGGATTGAGTTTAAAAGCAGAGAGGTTATGTTGCAGCTGTACAAGGTGCTGGTGAGGCCACACCTGGAGTACTGTGTGCAGTTTTGGTCTCCTTATTTGAGAAAGGATGTACTGGCATTGGAGGGGGTGCAGAGGAGGTTCACTAGATTGATTCCGGAGTTGAGGGGGTTGGCTTATGAGGAGAGACTGAATAGATTGGGATTATATTCATTGGAATTCAGAAGATTGAGGGCGGATCTTATAGGAAGATAAAATTATGAAGGGAATAGATAAGATAGAAGTAGAGAGGATGTTTCCACCGGCAGGTGAAGCTAGGACAAGACGGCATAGCCTCAAGATTAGAGGGGGCAGATTTAGGACTGAATTGAGAAGGAACTTCTTTACCCAGAGGGCTGTTAATCTATGGAATTCCTTGCCAAGTGAAGTAGATGACGCTACTTCAGTAAATGTTTTTAAAGCCAAGGTAGTTTTTTTTGAACAATAAAGGAATTAAGGCATACGGTGAGAGCGTGGGTAAGTGGATCTGAGTCCACGAAAAGATCAGCCATGATCTTGTTGAATGGCGGAGCAGGCTCGAAGCGCCGGAAGGCCTACTCCTGCTCCTAGTTCTTCTGTGCTTATGTTCTAATTAGCTTCCCACACAGAACCATGTCCAAAGTTTTACTAAAGACCAAGTAAACAATGTCTATCACTCTGCCCTCAATCTTCTTGGTTACTTCCTCAAAAAAAAACTCAAATCAAGTTTATGAGACATGATTTCCCTCTCACAAAATTGTGCTGACTATCAACTGCTGCTCCTCGATCTACTGCTGATGACTCAATTGATGCTATTTGGAGAATATCACAAATAAAACAGTTCTTTAGTAATGTGATCAGTCAGCAGTCACAGCGCACAGAAACTACAGATTACCGTCACCCCCCATTCATTGGGATATGGAAGCATTAGACAACAAGGGCAATGGGACGCTTCAGCATGGGCCTTTTACAGAGTACACCTCATTGGGAGGTGTGCTGTACAAGCTATGTTATGTGATAGAAACAATGAAACCTTTTCCCTCACCTTCACATGTTCTGAGAAGAATATCATTGCATCTTGTGCAATGCTTACAGTTCAATGGGTGAGGAAGGCAGCTTCGAGCCTTGGTGCAGCCTATGAGAGCTTGGAATGCATGAACTGTTGACCACACGTGACCCTTTAAAATCACATGTGATCACTTTTCCTTCACAAAGAGGACTAGGATTAATTTGTAATGATCAGCGCCATGGTCAAATTGCTTGGGGCCAGAATTTCTGTGTTATATAGTTAGTCATTTCATGACCTTCACATGCAGAATTGTGATTACAGACAGGAACATAGGAGCATAAGAATAGGAGTAGGCCATTCAATCCATTGAGCCTTCCTCAACATTTAATACGGTCATGGTTAACTGAACACATTAATGCCTTTTATTCACCCCATCCATTATCCTGGACACTATAGGGAATCAGAAATCCCTCAATCTCTATCATAAACATAATTAAAGACTGAGCTGCCAGAACCCTCTGTGGTGGAGAATTCCAAAGATTCACAACCCTCTCAGTAAAATCATTTCTTCTCATTTCAGGTCTAAGTGGCATCCCTTTTGTTTTTAAATTGTGCCCACAATTCTAGATTCCCAACTACAGAAAACATCTTACCTCCATCCACTGTGGCTATCCCTTCGAGACAAGGAGCCCAAACCTGCACAAAGTACTCCACAAAGTGGGCTAATCAAGCTATTATATAACTGAAGTAAGACTTCACTATTCTGTACTTTAAAATCCTCATGTCTTTAAACTGTACTGCGTAAATGCCTTATGAATACAGTTACCCCTTGAATGGCCTCACATTGCTCACAAGTAGAGCCCATGAGCTTGAACAGGAATAAAACACTAACTCTGGGTTTCATTGTTCGTTTTCCATTTCCATTGTGCATTTAAAATTCAAAAGAAGATAGAAGGCAATGCAGACTGCACTTGGTAGAGTGAGTCATAGGCTCAGTCTCTCAGTCTGGTTGAGCCCCCAAACTTCATGTTCTTTTCTGCCTTGCACACCCTGTCATACCCATCGGGTTTGAGCCTCCCCACATTCCCACCAAACTTTTATTTAACTCTTCATCTCGCCAACTTATCTTTTGAATCCCGGGCATAAGACCATAAGAAATAGAAACAGGAGTAAGCTGTTGGACCCCTGAAGCCTGCTCCCCAATTCATTGGGACCATGGCTGATCCAACATTCTTACTTCCCACTTTTCTGCCTTTCCCCCATAGCCCTTGATTCCCTTACTGATCAAGAATCTATTCATCTCAGCCTTCATGATAAAGATTCTCCCCCAGAAGCTCTCTCTGAAGATTCATAACTCATCCATCCCGGAGATCATCCTCGTGAACCTTGTCTGAACTGCTTTCAATGAAATTATATCTTTCCATAAATAAGGGGACGAAAATTGCTCACAGTACTCTAGATGTGGTCTCACCAGCTGCCTTGTACAGTTGAAGCAAGACTTTCTTATTCTTATACTACAACCACCCTGAAATAAGGGCCAATATTCCATTTGCCTTCACAAATCCTATGGCATCTGTATGCTAGCTTTCTGTGTTTCTTGGACAAGTACCCCAAGTTCCTTTGTGTTGCAGCTTTCTGTAGTTTTTCTCTATTTAAGTGATACTCTGTACTTTTGAGCTTCAAAATGAGCAACTTCACATTTTCCCACATTATATTCCATTTACCGACTTTTGTCCACTTACTTAACCGGTTGCATTCATCTCACAACTTGCCTTTCAATCTATTTTGTGTCATCTGTAAATTTGGCTGCTGTACATTTATTTCCTTGCTCCAAGTCATAGAATCAAAGAGCCCCCACAATGCAGATGGGGCCGTTCACCCAGTGCGTCCATGCTGCCCCTCTGAAGAGCTGGCCACCCAAAGCCACACCTCACCTTATTGCCACAACTCTGTTTACAATGGCTAATCCACCTAGCTTGCACAACCCTGGAGAGTTCAGGGCAATGTTGGTGTGGTCAAACCACCTAACCTGCATATCTTTGGGCAGTGGGAAGAAACTGGAACATCTGGCAGAAACCCACGCAGACACCGGAAGAACATGCCAACTTCACACAGATGGTCACCCAAGGCTGGAATCAAACCTGGGTCCCTGGCACTGTGAGGCAGCAGTACTAACAACTGAGCAATGGTGGCACAGTGGTTTTCAGGTATTAATGGGGAAAGTAGGGTAGATAAAGATAAACTATTTTCACTGGTTGAAGATTCTAGAACTGGTTGCATAGTCTAAGAATTAGGGCCAGGCCTTTCGTTGGGGGATAATGAAAAAGCATTTCTATATGCAAAGAGTAGTGGAGTTTTGGAACTCTCTCATTAAAATGGCATTGTTGCCAAATCAATTTTAGGGAATAGAATGCCTGCAGTGTGGAAGCAGGCCATTCAGCCCATCAAGTCCATATCAGCCCTTTGGAGAGCACCCCACCCAAACCAATCCCCCTACCCCTGTAGCCCTGCATTTCCCATAGCTAACTCACCTATCTTGCACATCCAAGGATTCTATGGGCAATTTAGCATGGCCAATTCAGCTAATTTGCACATCTTTGGACTGTGAGGGGAAACTGGAGCAGCTGGAGAAAACCCACACAGACAGGGAAAACATGCAAGCTCCACAGTCAGTTGTTTGAAGCTGGAATCAAACCCAGATTCCTGACGCTGTGAGGTAGCAGTGCTAACTACTGTGCCAGGTAGTGTTACTTTTAAATTGATACAATTGTTACATTTAAATGTGAGATAGACAAAATTTTACTAAGCAAGGACATCAAAGCATACAGATCCAAAGTAGGCATATGGAGATAGGCCACAGATCAGCCATGATCCTGTTTAATAGCAGAGCACGCTCAAGGGGATGAGTGATCTACTCCCATTCCCAAGTTCTTCTGTTGCTACGTTGCCTAGACTGGAATGTATTAGCTGTAAGGAAAGATTGGACAAACTCGGATTGCTTTTGCTAGAGTGTCAGAGGCTGAGGGGCAACCTGATGGAAGTATATAAACTACGGTAATCTAAAATGAGAGGTCACAGTGTTAGGATAAGGGGTAGCAAATTTGAAACAGAAATGAGGAAAAATTACTTATCTCAAAAGTATTATGAATCTCTTGAATTCACTACCCCAAATTGCGGTGGGTGCTGGAATATAGTGTAAATTTAAAGAGGAGATAGACAAGTTTTTATTTGTAATGTGTCAAAGGGTTATGGAGAGCAGGCAGGCAAGTATAGTTGAGGCTGAGATGAGATCACGCATAATTGTATCAAATAGAGGAACAGGTTCAAAGGGCTGAGTTGCCTAATCCTGGTCCTATTTTCTAAGTTCAATTTCTTCAAGTATATTACAACCCTCTTCCCTGATTTCTATCATTCTGCTCTTTCATGAAAGCAGATATGAGGTATTCATTTAAAACCACACCTACATCTTTTAGTTTTCCACCCAGAGCTTGGCATTTTAGTCCCTAGTTTGGCTTGACTCTTTCACTGATTATCATCCTGCCCCTAACATACTTTTAAAATGTTTTTGGATTTTCCTTCATCTTACCTGCTAGTGTTTTATCATCATCCTCTCACACTTCCGCCATCTGCAATCCGACCCCACCACCAAAGACATTTTTCCCTTCCCATCCTTATCTGCTTTCCCGAGGGACCACTCTCTCCTGGACTCCCTTGTCCGCTCCACACTCTCCTTCAGCCCCACTACACCCGGCATTTTTCCCTGCAACCGCAGGAAGTGCTACACCTGCCCCACACCTCCCCCCTCACCCCAATCCCAGGCCCCAAGAAGACCTTCCACATCAAGCAGCTGTTCACCTGCACATCTGCTGATGTGGTATAATGTATCCGCTGTTCCTGTTGTGGCCTCCTCTACATCGGGGAAACCAAGCGGAGGCTTGGGGACTGCTTTGTAGAACACCTACGCTCTGTTCACACTAAACAACTGCACCTTCCAGTCGCAAACCATTTCAACTCCCCCTCCTATTCCTCAGATGACATGTCCATCCTGAGCCTCCTGCAGTGCCACAACAATGCCACCCGAAGGTTGCAGGAACAGCACCTCATATTCCGCTTGGGAACCTTGCAGCCCAAGGGTATCAATGTGGACTTCACAAGCTTCAAAATCTCCCCTCCCCTGACCGCATCCCAAAACCAGCCCAGCTTGTCCCCACCTCCCTAACCCGTCCTTCCTCCCACCTCAAGCCCCACCCCCATCTCCTACCTACTAGCCTCATCCCACCCCCTTGACCTGTCCGTCCTCCCTGGACTGACCTATCCCCTCCTTAACTCCCCACCTACAATCACCTTTGCTGGCTCCATCCCCACCTCTTTGACCTGTCTGTCTCCTCTCCACCAATCTTCTCCTCTATTCATCTTCTATCCACCTCCCTCTCTCTCCCTATTTATTTCAGAATCCCCCTCCCCTCCCCCATTTCTGAAGAAGGGTCTAGGCTTGAAATGTCAGCTTTCCTGCTCCTCTGATGCTGCTTGGCCTGCTGTGTCCATCCAGCTCTACACCTTGTTATCTCAGATTCTCCAGCATCTGCTGTTCCTACTACTATTTCTGAAACTACCTAACTATTCTAATGTCATTTTCCAGTACTTGTCCCATAGCTTTGTATGTCCTGGCATCAGCACGAACAGAAATTACCCTTTAGCAGTTGCTGAGTAAATCGCAGTAACTATATGTTTGAGCAGTTAATTAATCTGTACTTTTAGTCACCTATATTGAGTTTAATTTAGGACTTATTGAAAATAATGTTAACAGGTCAAAGTCTGCATCGTTCAAGTTCCAGCATGAAGGGACATTGTGCAAGCTAATTCACTCTGCTAAACAGCAGGCCCATACACACAGCCCCCACCTTGATACCCAAGCTAGCTACAGTGCAACACAAGTTAATACTAAGTTGTCATGGGAAATCTAAGATACTAGAACAATGCAGTGTCATTATTGTTCTACTGCTGAAGAAAGATTGCAAAAACCTTGCTTTGCATCCAAACAATGTTTGATGTGTAGGAGCTTGACGCTGACTGGAGGTACTGAAAGTGGAAAAACGTTTCCTGTTCTCTGGCAATGATGTTTATCATCTCAAACAAAAAATTCATGAGCAATTAGACAATGGTGCTGACTCTTAGTTAATTCAAGAAGGCATTCAGACATGTAAAAACTGCTCCACATTCACTTGAAAAGAACTTGCTGACAAGGTAATATAGGGATAAAAAGAGGAAACAGAGTAAATCCTCAGCTACCTATTGTCACGGTATCCAATAATTACCTTTGAAGAAAAGAAGTGACATTTTGTCTGCATAAATTTTCATTTTCAGAACAGTAAAAATGAATTCCAACACTTGAACCAAAATTTCCTGGCCTGGGGTATTGTCAGTCAAGCTTTTTCTCTTGCTTCTGCAATATTAGAATTGTAGGTCAATTACAGGTGAAAGAGTATGCAGGAGCTTGGTGAAATATGGGCCCATAATAGATATTTCCTTCACTGATGACATTAGAGGATTGAGAAGGAACTGGAAAGATGACTGAGAAAGTTAGAGAGTAAACTAGATTGGCTAAGTGCAATGTCAAAATGGGCAAAGGGGAAAAGTATTGAAATTGAGAGAGACAGAAAAGAAGAAAGAAGACAGAAAGAAAGCATGAAAAGAACATCTGAAAGTTTACTCCCTATAGCAGTTAGAGACATTTTTAAGCAACCTGCTCAGAGATGTCATTACACAGAGGCAAGGACACTACCACTGCACCACAAATGCCCTCCTCTTGGAGTTAGATGCTGTAGTTTAAATTGCCACCTTTTTGACCAGGAAAGCTGATATTTTTCTTTCACCCAGGATTACTATCACGCACAACTGATACCTCTCCACCAAAAAAAATCCGTCTTTTTTGTGCATTTTGAAAAACCAATAACCACCACGGTAAAAACACCTATGTATCCAATGGAGTATTTACAAGCAAAACCCACAATGGGCAGTGAAAACCATCAAAAGTGAGGAGGTGGGGTCAGAAGACCAGGAAGGAATTAAATCAAAATGGAGTTGGAGGGGCAAATAAAGCACCATATCCACCGTGGTGCCCACCTCTCTCTAAAGGCATTGGGAGCATTTGTGCAGATAGGTAAGTGACATGGAAGTGCTCACATCCTAAAATTAACGAGCTCCATCTTGAGTCTTGAAGACTGCAGGGTCCCCAGGTAGCAAATGAGATGGTCTTCTTCCTGTTTGTTGTCTTAGCAAATTGATTGACTCTGAATATTCATTCATTGTGGTTCATTAATAACCTTCATGTTCTACATCTGTAGGCGATAATATAACAGAATGAAAATTCCAGGTAAAGTGATTTAGCAGTTTAAATTATTTAAGTATTTATATTTGCTACAAAAGAATGTACACTGATACAAAATTGGCAGTAATGCTCAAGTCAGATTGGCAATTTAAAGCACTATGTGAAGACCTCTCTAGTGGTTAGAATTCTGAGTGAAATCTGACAGTTGCAATTTAAAATGTTCATTTAAAAGAAAATTCTTGCCACACGCACATATGCAGGTTAGCATTTGTTGTCTATCCTGGATTAAAGTAGCTCAGTGTTAGCACTCTCAACCTTAGTGTTAAGATGAGTGTTCCAAGTTCTACTCCAGGGTTTTAAGTACATAATCTATGCTGAGCTCTCAGTGTTGACTGAGGGAGTGTCAGGCTGAAGGAGCAGTCTTTCAGACGAGACTGCCTTCTCAGAAGAACGTAAAGCATCAAGAATCTATAGAATGAAGAGCAAGGAGTTTTGCCTAGTGTCCTGGCCAATACTTATCCATCAATCAACGTCCCAAAATCTTGTCATTTCCATATAGCTGCTGTAGGATGTTACTATGCTCAAAGATTAGCTGTCATATTTGCTACATTAGCCAACCCGAAGTGTAGTCCTTACTCTAAGGTTGTAAAGTGTTTATGGGAAGTGGTGAAGGTCAGTACAATGACAACATTTAAATGGCATCTGGATGGTTATATGAATACGAAGGTTTTGGAAAGATATGGGCCAAATGCTGACAAATGGGACTAGGTCAGATTGGGATGTCTGGTCAGCACAAAAGAGTTGGTCATATTTCTGAGCTGTATGACTGTGATATTTTGATACTGTAAATGGCATTATATAAACGGACATTTTCACTGAGTGGAGAAATGAAATGCACTGTGGTAACAGCATGGTCACTGGGGCTTCTTGGGTAAGTGACTGTTCATCTGCTAATATTCATTCAGCCGCCTCACACTGTTGAACTGGAACTCAACTGAGCCAAATACTCTGTGGAGTTTATCAAATATTAACAATAAGAATGAATCAAAAGTTGGATCAGCTAATGTTTTAAAAGATTGAACCAACAATTGGCAGCTAAAATTAACTTAAAAAAGACAGTGCTTAACAATCAGATATTAACTGTGACTCTTCTCAAAAATGTTTCAATGTGAACGATTCTCCGGCAGTTTAATATTTGACAATAATGCTCACTCAGAGACAGTGCAGACATGGTGGGCCAAACTGCTTTCTTCTGCATCATAACATTTCTCTATTCTGTGATAATGTATTTACAGCAGTTAGCCATATGGAGCTCATTTCAGTTCCCAGCCTAGACTGAACAATTTGGCTGGCCTCTCCCAGGCCAGCAATGACAGTGATGTTCTAGGTTCCCTAGGGTTTAGACTGATAATGAATAAATCAGCCAGAGCTCCTGCTTTTGTTTATTATTCCAGTGTCCTCAACTAAACATAGAATGGTAAATTTTAGGTGAGTTTAGTCTTGACTCCAGTGCCTCCATGGGCATGTAATTCATTTCACTTGCTATCCATGTCCCTCTCCAGAGTCATGGAATGATAGAGTCCTACAGCATGGAGTTAGGCCCTTCTGCCCATCTGATCCATGCCAACCAAAATGTCCATCCACGTTAACCCTATTTCCCTGCACTTATCCCATATCCTTCTAAAACTTTCCTATTCATCTATTTGTCCAAGTGCCTTTTAAATGTTGTTAATGTACCCATCTCAACCACTTGTTATGGCAGCTCATTCTATACGCATACCACCCTCATTATAAAAATAGTTGTCCCTCAGGTTCCCATGTATTCTTTCCCCTCTTATGTTAAACAGATGCCCTTGAGTCCTCGATTCTCCAATCCTGGGAAAAAGACTGACTGCATTCACTCTATCCATACCTCTCATGATCTTATATACTTCTACAAGATCTTCCCTCAGTCTCCTACATTCTAAAGAGAAAAGTTCTAGCTTGTCCAACCTCTCCCTATAACTCAATCCTTTCGTCCTGGCAACATCCTTGTAAATTTCTTCTGCACTCTTTCCAGTTTAATAACATCCTTCCTATAGCAAGGTGAAGGAAACTGAACATAATACTCCAAATGCAGCCTCACCAACGTCCTGTACAACTGCAAAATAACTTCCCAACTTCTATACTCAATGCCCTGACTGATGAAGGCCAGAGTGCTAAAAGCCTTCTTCATTGCCCTGTCTACCTGTGACTCCACTTTCAGAGAATTGTGTACCTGAAATCCAAGGTCCCTCTGTTCCACCACACTCCTTAATGCTCTACCATTCACCATGAAACTCCTACCTGGATTTGACTTTCTAAAATGCAACACCTCACACTTATCCATAATAAACTCCATTTGCCATTTCTCAGCCCACTTCCCCATCTGATCAAGATCCTGCTGCAATTTCTGATAACCTTCCTCACTGTCCATGATACCACCTTATTTTAGTGTCATCTGCAAACTTACTAATCATGCCTTGTACATTCTCATTCAAATCATTGAAACAGATAGCAATCAGCAATGGGCCCAATACAACCCTTGAGGCACACAACCAGTCACAGGCCCCCATCCAACATTATTACTCTCTGCTTCCTACCATTAAGCCAATTGTGTATCTAATTTGCCAGCTCTTCCTGGATTCCATGCAATCTGACCTTCCAGAGCAGCCTACCATGTGGAATCTTATCAAAGGCCTTACTGAAATCCATATAGACTACATCTACCGCCCTACCTTCATCAACCTTCCTGGTTGCTTCAAAGAACTCTAACAAATTTATGAGGCATGATCTCCCACACATAAAGCCATGCTGACTACTCCTAATCAAACCCTGTCTTTCCAAATGGGCTATGGCTCCATAGCCCAACAGAAATTGGCATTTCCATAAGGGTAAATAAAGGGTGACATGATGATTCAAAATGAGAATTCATTTCAAACTTCCAAATGACATATTTACTATCAAAGCAAAACAACAGGGGTCAGTGCTGGGACCTTTGTTATTTACATAAATGATCTGGATGTGAATGTACAAGGCATGATTAATAAGTTTGCAGATGATACAAAATTAGGAGGTATCAATGATAGCGAAGAAGGTTATCAAAAATTACAGAGGGATCTTGATCAAATGGGGAAGTGGGCTAAGGATTAGCAAATGCAATTCAATACAGATAAGTGTGAGGTGTGGCACTTTGGAAAGTCAAACAAAGGTAGGACTTATACAGTAAATGGTAAAGTCCTGAAGAGTGTTGTAAAACAGAGGCACCTAGGGCTACAAGTACATAGTTCATTGAAAATGGTGTCACAGATGGGCAGGGTGGTGAAGAAGGCATGTAGCATGCTGGCCTTCATTGGTCGAAGTATTGAGTATAGGATGTTATGTTACATTGAGAACAATAAGGATTGCAGACGTTGGAAGCCAGAGTCTATAGGTGTAACGCTGGAAAAACACAGTAGCTTCTGTAAGTCATTGGTGAGGCTACGCTTGGAGTATTGTGCACAGTTTTGGTTACCCTGTTACAGGAAAGACATAGTTAAACTGGATAGTGTTCAAATAAGATTTACAAGCATGTTGCCAGGACTAGTAGGCCTGAGTTATAGGGAAAGGTTGGCCAGGATATGACTTTATTCCTTGGAATGTAGGAGAATGAGGGGTGACCTCATTGAGGTGTATAAAATCATGAGGGGCATAGACATGACGAATGCATATAGTCCTTTTCCCCCAGAGATGGGGAATTGAAAACTAGAGGTCATAGGTGAGACAGGATAAATTTAAGGACCAGAGGGGCAACTTCTTCACACTGAGTGGTGTGTATTTGGAATGGGCTGCTGGAGAAAGTGATTGAGGCAGGTACAATAGCAACATTTAAAAACATTTGGATGGGCACATGGCTGAAAGGGTTTAGAGCAATATGGACCAAATACAGGCAATTGGAACTAGCTGAGTGGGCACAGTGGGCACCATGGACCAGTTTGGGCCAAAGGGCCTGTTTCAGTGCTGTATTACTCACTGACTCAATAGGTTCCAGGCTTTAATATAAGATGAAATCCAACATGTTTGCACAGCAGGGCCTGGGAATCAAATCGTCTTAGGTAAATGTTTGGGTGCAGGTCAGGCTTCTGCTGGTAAAAAACTAGTTTCCTTACATAATCATTTCTGAAGAAATGGTGAAGTCAACACATTGTGGGTAACAGCCACTTGTCAGGACAATTATTAATATAGAAGCAGACAAATGTTATGTTGCAAATCTAACCAGAAGTGTACACACAGTCTCATAAGAAAATGTGGCATTCACACCTCATCTGGACCCAATCTAGGTCTGTTTAAAATCACAATTGGCTTTTTCAAGTCTTGTTAGTTAAAGGGAGTGTAATATAGACAAATCTCAAGAGTAAAAATAATAGGGTAACAATAGTAACATTAATGATATAGATGAAGGCATTAAAAGTAATATTGGCAAGTTTGCTGATGACGCAAAGCTGGGTGGCAGTGTGAAATGTGAGGAGGATGTTATGAGAATACAGGGTGACTTGGACAGGCTAGGTAAGTGGGTGGATGCATGGCAGATGCAGTTTAACATGGACAAATGTGAGGTTATCCACTTTGGTGGCAAGAACGGGAAGGCAGATTACTACCTAAATGGAGTCAAGTTAGGTAAAGCGGAAGTGCAACGAGATCTAGGTGTTCTTGTACATCAGTCTATGAAAGCAAGCATGCAGGTAAAGCAGGCAGTGAAGAAGGCTAATGGCATGCTGGCCTTCATAACAAGAGGAATTGAGTATAGGAGCAAAGAGGTCCTTCTGCAGCTGTACAGGGCCCTGGTGAGACCGCACCTGGAGTATCGTGTGCAGTTTTGGTCTCCAAATTTGAAGAAGGACATTCTTGCTATTGAGGGAGTGCAGCGTAGGTTCACGAGGTTAATTCCCGGAATGGCGGGACTATCATATGTTGAAAGATTGGAGAGACTGGCCTTGTATACACTTGAGTTTAGAAGGATGAGAGGGGATCTGATTGAAACGTATAAGATTATTAAGGGATTGGACACTCTGGAGGCAGGGAGCATGTTTCCGCTGATGGGTGAGTCCAGAACCAGAGGACACAGTTTAAAAATAAGGGGTAGGCCATTTAGAACAGAGTTGAGAAAAAAAAAATTTCTTCACCCAGAGTGTGGTGAATATATGGAATGCTCTGCCCCAGAAGGCAGTGGAGGCCAAGTCTCTGGATACTTTCAAGAAAGAGATGGATAGAGCTCTTATAGATAATAGAATCAAGGGCTATGGGGATAAGGCAGGAACAGGATACTGATTGTGGATGATCAGCCAGGATCATAATGAATGGTGGTGCTGGCTCAAAGGGCCGAATGGCCTACTCCTGCACCTATTGTCTATATTGTAAGGGAGTTCAACTCCACCAGCGTTAATCCTTTATGCTTTGTCTAACACGATTAGAGGGGTCGTACTTAAAACGTGGCCAGGAGAGCCTTTTTACAGCAAAAATATTCTTAAGCAAACAAAAACAAAAATTTCTGTAAAAGCTCAGCAGGCCTGGCAGCATGTGTGAAGAGAAATCAGAGTTAACTTTTCAGGTTGAGTGAACCTTCCTCAGAAACAGATTCACTGGACCCGAAACGTTAACTCCAATTTCTCTCCGCAGATGCTGAGCTTTTCCAGCAATTTCTGTTTTTGTTTCGGATTTCCAGCATCTGCAGTTCTTTCAGCTTTTATTCAGTTAGTAAAGCAGTTTGGTTCTGTACGGTCTTTGCATATGGAGAAACACAAACATTGGGAACAATAAGGATTGCAGATGCTGGAAGCCAGAGTCAATAGGAGAGAGGCTGGAAAAACACAGTAGCTTCTGCCTAATGGAAGAGGGTGGAAGAAATTATAAGTGTGGTGGGAGAGGGTCTTTAATAATGTTAGCTGCTTTTGAGGCAGCAGGAAGTGTAGATGGAGTCATGTTCTTGAAGGCACTGGTGGTGTTGGGGGCGGGGATGTCTGATAGCCGAACTGACAGCTATTTAACTTCAGCAGAAAGACCTTAGAGGGTGGTCTTTCCCTACTGTACCTTGGCAGCAGCAGCCCCATGGTTTAGAGTGTCCTTCAGCACATAGCCCTGGACCTTTCGAATGTGCCAGTCTGCAACACTGTCAAGGTCAGCTCTTTGCACTGAAAGACCAATAGGTTTTGGGCACATCAAAGAGTATCTTTCACTGAGTTGATGGTCTTCCAGGAGCAGTCAATATTTGTCTTGGTGTGTGTCCCGTGGAACAGCAGAGTCCTGCAGCATCAAACCTTGACTAGAACCATTGCATCGGCATGTTGCAGAACAGCTGTATGGCACTCTTATCATCCTCCAATCTGTAGGCACTTTGACAGCAATGTGTGGTGGCACAGAGAGGCTGGGTGTGCATGAAGGTTCTCATAGGTATTGCCCTTCTCATCACCAGGCAAGCAAAGTCTTGGTGCTTGGTGTAAAGGTCTGTCAATAAGGCATTCTGCCAAATGATAGAGTCTGCTTAGAATCATAGAATACCCACAGTGTGGAAGTAGGCCATTTGGCCCATTAAATCCACACTGGGAAACAACCCAACTGGAGCCAACCTCTTGTTTGTCTGCAGGGTCTCAAGGATGCTACATGCTGACCACTGCCTGATGGATATGTAGTCAAATGTGTTTTCTTCCAAAGATTTTTCCATGATTGACAGGTGAAATGTAATATTCCAATGACTTCGCGTGTTCTGTGGCAACAAGGCCAGGCTATCATTCATAACACTGGGGACAGGTAGAACCTCAGAATGTATCAAGGATCTACATAAAGCGTGATGCAGCCACATGTGAAAATGGATCAGGATGATGGTGGCATTGGGTACCTTCTTCCTGCCCTTAACAAGAGCTTTATATTTGGTCTCCCTTCATACCGGTCCATCTTTGAGCTCCAGGTGAAGTGGAAGGTGGCTCGGGTGAACTGCAGTAGCGCAGACTTGGGAAAAAGACCAGACCTGCACCACATAACAATGAGTGTACCTCACATCTGATGACTAGAATTTTATTCCCAATAGAGGGGGAAAACAGTGCTCCCATCTTCCCAGTTTCTGCTTAAACTTGGTGATACGCTTGTCCCATATTTCGGCACATGCCCCTGACCCTCCAAACCATGTACCCAGCACTTTCTGATAATCTGTCCAGATGGTGAAAGGGGATAAAGGATCAATCACCCAATTTCCAAAGAACATGGCCTTGTTCTTGCCTTGATTTACCCTGGCATCCAAGGCCAGTTCGAACTGGTCACAGACGCTAATGAGTCTATGCACTGACAGCAGAAAATGGTAATGTTATCCATGTACAGGGGCTTCTGCTATAACAATAGATGCGTTCCTGTGAAATGACGCTTAATAGAAAAATCACATGATAGAAATAAAGGGGCCTATGAGAAAAGGGGTGTTAGGGGCAACCAACAAAAAAACTCAAAATGACTCAAATCACTCAAAAGTGTAACACAAAGGATAGCACAGTTTGAACAAATGCTTGATTCACATGCAATAACAAAATAAGGTGATAAATCTACTATTATCATAGAATCCCTACAGTGTGGAAATAGGCCGTTCGGCCCAACAAGTCCACACTGCCCGTCCAGGGACCATCCCACCCAGACCCATTCCCCTAACTTCCCATGTCTAATCCATCTAACCTAAACATCCCTGGGTACAATGGGCAATTTAGTATGGCCAATTCACCTGCCCTGCACATCTTTGGACTGAGAGGAAACCGGAGCACCTGGAGGAAGCACACACAGAACCAGGGAGAATGTGCAAACTCCACACAGACAGTCACCCGAGGCTAGAATTGAACCCGGGTCTCTTCTTTAGCCAGGTTTCCATTATAGCAGCAACATCATGCTGCCATGTGTGCTCTTAGTTCATCTGCCTTGTTTATAACACTCCTTGATTGAAATATAAATAGCTGAACCACATCAATTTCCTTTGCTGGACACTTGAATTTTTTTTTTGTGTCTTTCCTATTCACTGACTACATCACTAACTGATATTCTACCCTCTTTTGCCTAATCTGAATCTAATCCATTCCCTGCCATACTAGTTTAAAACCTCACCAATGGAACTAGCAAAAGCCCCCATGAGGATATTTATCCCAGCTCTGCTCAGGTGCAAACCATCAGGCTTGTACAGGACACACTTCCCCCAGAAATCATCCCAATGTCTCAAGAATCTCTAGCCACGCATTCATCCGATCTGTCCTTTTCCCATTCCTGCCCCCGCTATCACGTGGCACTGGGAGCAATCCTGAGACTACTACATTTTAGATCCTGCATTTTAATTTATCTCCTAACTTCCTATATGCAGCTTTCAAGTACTCAGCCCTTTGCTGAACATATGTCATTGGTGTCTATGTGTATCACGACCACTGCCTGTTTGCCCTCACCCTCCAGAATGTCCTGCAGATGCCTGACCTTGGCTCCAGAGAGGCAACATACTATCCCGGGTTTCATATCTGCAGCCACAGACACACGTGTTTGTACCCCTTACTATTGAATTCCCTGTCACTATAGCCCTGCTGCTCATTTTCTTCCTTTTGTGTGCAAGAGACCCACCTGAGCTGTCATGAACCTAGCTGATGCTGCTTTGCCATGAGTCTGAACCACTCCCCCGCCAAACAGTATCCAAAACAGTGTGCACGCATGTGTGCTCGGGGGTGGGTGATGT
Source organism: Ginglymostoma cirratum (assembly GCA_024137785.1). Lineage (NCBI taxonomy): Eukaryota > Metazoa > Chordata > Chondrichthyes > Orectolobiformes > Ginglymostomatidae > Ginglymostoma > Ginglymostoma cirratum. The sequence goes on from JAHRHZ010000176.1 coordinate 866,066, forward strand.
TGACCATAGGGGACTCCAAACTTCCTTCCGGAGCCTTTACTTTGTCTGATGGTCACCTTTCTGCTTCTGTAATCCTCACCTGCAGTATGACTACTTCACTAAATGTGCTATCCACAACATTCCCACCATCATGGATGCTTCACAGTGAGTCTGCCTGCAGCTCCAGCTCCAAAAAAGCGCTTAGCCAGTCGCTGCAGCTAGGCGTACTTCTTGCACACAATCATCAGGACCATTGGAAGCAACCCTGATTTCTCACATTGTACAGGAGGAGCACATCATATGTCTGAGGTCTCCTCACATAACTCCTCGCTACATCAAGTTAATTACTCCCTTTAAAGTACTTAATTAAGCTAGGAACTTTTCTTTGTTTCTATTTTCATTGCAAGTCCCTACCTTTATTTAAGCTAATAGGTTATGCTTTAAAAAAAAGAAGAAAAAGTTCTCTGCAGGTATCACTTACCAATTAGCTATTTCCATTGGGACAGTGTCACTTTCTGAACTGCCCAAGTGGAGACTGAGCACCACACTCAGTCTTTCAGCTTCATTTACTCCCTGTTTTCAACCACCTCCAAAGCACTGTCATTCAGCCAAGCAGCACTGAGGTTGCTTCCTTTTTATAGGACTGAGAAACAATATTTCTGAACTGAATCGAAACGGTTGTTCCGTTAAATAGCTTTACCTGAGAGTGACTCAGTTGATTCCTATTTCAGAAATGTAATTCAAACCACACCCAATCAAACAGAGCAGCTTCTGGTTATGAGATTAAAGAATAATTTATCTTGAAAATTAGCCCTGAAATTAAGTTTAGTTACCACTTACCTCTTACAATTTACCCCTTGAAACTCCACTTTCACACAACTCCAAAGCACTCTCGTTTAGCCAAGCAGCACACATAGTGCAGTCTGCATGCTAAGTTTTGGTGTTTCAAACACAAGAATATTCAGATCCCTCTGTGCTACACATTTTTGAAGTCTCTTTACATTCAAATAATTATCTGCATTTTGATTCTTCCTCTGCATGACCTCATAGTTTTCTACATTAAAGTCCATGTGCTAAGTTTTTATCCCACTCACACAACTTATTTTTACCCCCTTTCAGATTCTTTATGTTATCACAGCATGCTTTCCCATCTATTTTTGAATCATCAGCAAATTTGAACAGATTACATTCTGTCCTTCCTCCAAGTCATTAATAGAGATAATAAGTAATTGAGGCCCAGGACTGATCCTTGTGGCTATAATGAATGGAAGGAGGTTGGTCAGTTGGATCTCATTGAGTCTGTGATCTCTGATTAAGACTGTTAACCTGGGCCAATCAGTGAGCCCTGGCTGACAGATATAAACAGGAGTCTCAGCAAGTTTCCTTATTCCAGTGACTGGTTCTGATCCAGCTGCTCAGAGTCCATGTAAATAAAATGTGACATAGTGACAGGAAATCAGCCTCTGTACAGTTATTTTGGGGACAGTGAGAGAAAACAGTATGCTCCTGAAGAAAATTCCCTTGCAACAGTTGTCTTTGAGTTGAAGTAAGTATTTCTGGCATTATGCCTTCATTTGGGATGCTTGACTCATTTGGTCTTACTATTGAAGACTGGGTCCAGTATGTGCAAAGAATGTTTTTTTTTTTCCCCAAAGCAACTTGTATTGAAGCAGAGGGAAAAACAACAAGAAACTAATTTGACTGCTTGCAGGCATGAAGCATTTTTTTATTATTAGGAGCCTAACCTTCCCTGAGGCACCAGCTACTAAAAATCTTTCAAGAGTTGATGGACTTAGTCAAGGAATATTATGGCCACGAGTCTCCTCCAATTCTGAGCTGTTATCAGTTTTATTCAGCAGTCTGAGAACCAGGGGCATCTATATTGGGATTTTGACCAGTTTAAGATGACTGGCAGAGGAATGTGATTTTGAGCTAACCTTGGATGAGATGCTGAGAGACTGTTTGGTATGTGGGATTAATGACACAGCCATGCAAAAGTATCAACTAGTTGAAGCTTAACTGGACTTCAAACAAGCACTACAACTGGCTTTGTGTTTAGATAATGTGGCAATTGGAGCATGAGCTATGAGGTATCCTAATGGAAGTGGACACTCTCTCTTGACTGACTGAGCTTGGGAAACAACACTTGAGTATAAGCAATTGCAGAACCTCATGCAAGGTATACCCTGAATATAAGAACCCTCGATCAGCCTTGGCCAAATGGCTAAAATGTTCTTCAGCATCTGGAGAAGGAAGCCACAATAGTTGCTGTTGGTAGGCAGACTCAAGATAGCAAAGAAGTGCTATGAAGCCTGACTTCAGTAACAGAATGCATAGGCTGGTATCCAGGGGAATGCACACCCACTAAAGTCTGCCTACATGTGGTTTGGAACATGTAAATTGCTTAGCAATATCCAAATCAACCAATCAAAACAAATGTCTCATTCAATGGTCACCTGGTTCTCATGGATGTCAATACCAGCACAGCTGCATCAGTGGTTGCCGAGCCAACAACTAACAAGATTAGCTCTGGTTTCCAACGCTTCAGTTGGCACAAGGCCTTGACCAGACTGAGAATGCATACTGGGACCCATTATAGATTAAGGATATGTTTTTGGATCTAGTTCCTTATGAGAAGCAGTTGCTGTAGTTGATAGCACCAAAAGGCTCAGGCCTAAGCTTGATGCGATGGAATCAGTTAAGGATTCAGCTTGGTTTTTTTTTTTCTAATCTTAAAAATAGTGAATCAATCACTGCCTGAGTGAAGTCCTAGTGAAATACCCTGAAGTTTTTAAGGAAGATCTAGGACTATCAAAAGAGCCAATACCACCTTATGTTTTGACCAAGAAGCCACTCTGCCATTCTACAAGGCCTACCCAGTACCATTTGCCTTACATTCAAAAGTAGAAGCAAAAATCGGGAGGCTGGAAAGTGAAACAATCATCAAACCAGTACAATTTGCAGAATGGGCAAAACTGGTCATACTGATAGTAAAGCCGGACTGGTTGGTTTGTCTTTGAGGATTATAAGCAAACAGTATACAGCTTCTGCAGGTGGCTATATACCCAGTCCTTTGCATAGAGGACTTGTGTGTAAAACTGGCAGTGGGCTGTCCTTCACAAAGCTGGACATGAGCCACACACACCTGCAATTGTGATTTGATGAGGAATTCCATAAGTATGCCACAATTAATATGCATAAGGATTTGTATCAATATACAAGACTGTCACTTGTGGTATCATCAGTCTGTGCTGTTTCCAGTGGATGATGGTGGTCTACCCCAGGTTGCTATTTATCTGGATAATGAGCTAATAACCAGGAAGACCAATAAAGAGTACTTGGGGAACTTGAGCATTGTTCTTAATGGTTCTGCTGGGCAGGCAAAAGCCTTAGAAGGGAAAAATCTGTTTTCCAGGCACCTCAAGTGACCACCTTGGGCTGCAGCATCAACAAGGCTGGCTCACACCCATGAGAAGATAAACTGAATACATTCAAAACTGCTCTGGCTCCCACGTCTGTACAGGTTGTTAGGTTGGGGAATTAAGGAAAATTCATTATGTAACTTGGCCTCCATCTTGGCACCCTTGCATCTGCTATTGAAAAACTGTCTCCCTTGGAAATGGTCACATAGCCAAGAAGTAGCCTTTACGAAAGTGAAAAAGCAGTTATTGTCATCTCTGGTTTTGGTCCATATGATCTCAAGCTAGATGTGGCACTGACATGTCTAGTTCTAGGGTAGTGTTGGCTCACTAGCGGCCCAACAGAGGAACACCCGAGTATGTCTCCTGGACTTTTACTGATGCCAACTGCAAATACACCCAGACTGAGAAAGAAGGTTTGCTGATCATCTTTGGTGTGAGATAGTAACACCTTGTGGTTGCAAATTTGTATTAGTAACAAATCTCAAACCCATGCTAGGGCACTTAAAGAAGACAAGGATATGTTGGTTGAATTCAGTGGTGGACCCTTACTTTTAGTGTGCACAGTAACCTGTTGGAACACTGGAGGTAAAGTGGCAAATGCAGATGCCTTGAAATGCCTCCCACTGGCAGGTACACCACTGGTAATACCTCATCTGGAAGAGTCCATTCTGACTTTTTTAAACTTTCTGGACCTTCTGGTCACAGCTGACAATACCCACCTCTGGATGCCAAAAATTGTCCTGGCAAAACTAAAACACCTGGTGGTGATGGAAACAAAAGGGCCATCACACAAGCAAAATTGACACATTTCTGGACCCAGTGAGGCCAGACCACTGTAAAGGATGGTATATTATAGGGAGCAAGAATGATTTACCCCCTGACTAAAGCTCAGTGCCAGATATTAGCTGAACCTCACCAGGATCGTTCAGGGTTTCCAAACTGCTTGCTAAGAATCTCATTTATCTCTAGGGTGAGAATTGGATGCTGACATAAATGCACTGGTGGAGCAGAGCCTAGAGTGTGAACAAGGACATTGAGTCAACAATTTTTTTTTTTTTTTTCATTTCTTGTGGATGCCCATCAGTGGCTGGATGTGCATAGTTCATTCATCAAATTCCGGGATGATTGAAAAGCTGTGAGCATTATTCTCGCAATACAAGGATTCCTGGAAGTATTATTTATTGACAATGGGATGTCATTTACCAGTAGGGATTTCAAGTATTTCCTAAAGTTGGATAGCACTCAGCACATAAGAACGACACCACCCCATCCATCCTCCGAAAGACCAGCCCAAATCTTGAAGGCAGGCTTAAAGAAGTGGGCTACAGCTTCACTTGATACCAGACTGTCCCAGTTCCTAGATAACCAGGTGTGGAGCTGGATGAACACAGCAGGCCAAGCAGCATCATCAGAGCAGGAATATAGGACTATTCATCAAATAACTACAGGGATAGCTTCAGCAGAGTTAATGGAGAGAAGACTCCAGACCAGGTTAAACCTGATATTCTCAGGTCTGAGTGGGTGGGGCAAATGAAGGGGAAAAGGCATCTGGATTGCTAGTGCCAGCCATATGCCTTCTCTAGGTGAGGCAATTTACTACAGGAGATGGCGTTTGGTATCAGTGATGGAAATGGCCCTGCATGGGTATGAGGTGAGGTCAGGTCTCTGACATACAATGTCTGGGAAGATGAGGTGGTCCTGAGGAAATGTGGATCATGTAAAAGCTGTTACCCTGCAAACAGGGCAGGAGCAAAACATACCCGGCCCCTTAGAACTGCCAGAAACAATGTGTTCTTTTCCCCATCTGTCTAGCATCAAAATCTCAGTCCGAGACACAGCCTCAATGCCATTACCGCTGGAAGAAGAGGAGGAATTTCTCCTGAGACACTCTGGGTACAAGAGATGGGCTATGGTCCAGTACACAGTCTCCATATCAGAGTCAGAATTGGAGGAACTGGACCTGGGGCAAAAGTGTGCCGGGAATGACAGTGGCTTGGTGGTTAGCACTGCTGCCTCACAGTGCCAGGTACCCAGGTTCGATTCTGCCCTTGGGATAAATTGCCTATAGTGTTCAGGGATGAGTAGATTAGGTGGGTTATGGGGGATGGGTCTGGGTGGGAAGCTCCGAGTTCCAATGTGGACTTGTTGGGCCAAAGGGCTTGTTTCCACAGTATAGGGATCCTATGATTCTGAGAAACTACAAGATAAAGAACAGGCCTAAATCACCAGACTTAGGCATTGGCCAAGTGGATCTCACTGAGTATGAGATCTCTGGCCCAGGTTAACAACCCAATCAGTGAACACTGGCCAGCAGACACAAACAGGAGTCTCAAACAGTCTCCTCACTCTCTAGGGACAGGCTCTGAGCTAGCTGGTCAGTGTCCAAGTACTATGCACGTGAAAATGAAAGGTGACTGGATACAGGCTTTTGTGCAATTATTTCAGTAGCATACCATTGTTTTACCAATGTGAAAATAATCAATCCTAACTCTCTATCTTCTGTGTTAACCAATTCTCAATCCATTCATGACAGATCTACATCAATTTTAAAAAATTGACTTTTAGAACATAGAACAATACAGCGCAGAACAGGCCCTTTGGCCCTCGATGTTGTGCTGACCTGTGAACTAATCTAAGCCCATTTCCCCCTACACTATCCCATCATCCATATGCTTATCCAAGGACTGTTTAAATGCCCCTAATGTGGCTGAGTTAACTACATTGGCAGGCAGGGCATTCCACGCCCTTACCACTCTGAGTAAAGAACCTGCCTCTGACATCTGCCATAAGTCTATCACCCCTCAATTTGCAGCTATCCCCCCTCGTACTAGCCAACGTCATCATCCTAGGAAGAAGACTCTCGCTGTCCACCCTGTCTAATCCTGATCATTTTGTAGGTCTCTATTAAATCCCCTCTTAGCCTTCTCTCCAATGAGAACAGACCCAAGTCCCTTGGCTTTCCTCATAAGACCTTCATTCCAGACCAGGCAACATCCTGGTAAATCTCCTCTGCACCTTTTTTTCCAATGCTTCCACATCCTTCCTGTAATGGGGTGACCAGAACTGTATGCAATATTCCAAGTGAGGCCACACTAGCGTTTTGTACAGTTGCAGCATGACATCACAGCTCCGGAACTCAATCCCTCTACCAATGAAACCTAACACACCGTATGCCTTCTTAACAGCACTATCAACCTGGGTGGCAACTTTCAGGGATCTATGTACCTGGACACCAAGATCCCTCTGCACATCCACACTACCAAGAATCTTTCCATTGACCCAGTATTCTGCCTTCCTATTATCCTTCCCAAAGTGCATCACCTCCCATTTATCTGCATTGAACTCCATTTGCCACCTTTCAGCCCAATTCTGCAGTTTATCCAAGTCACCCTGCAACCTGCAACATTCTCCCACACTGTGCACCACTCCACCGACTTTAGTGTCATCTGCAAACTTAATAACCCATCCACCTATGTCTGTGTCCAAGTCATTTATAAAAATGACAAACAGCAGTGGTCCCAAAACAGATCCTTGTGGGACACCACTAGTAACCGGACTCCAGGCTGAATATTTTCCATCAACCACCACTCTTTGCCTTCTTTCAGAAAGCCAGTTTCTAATCCAAACTGCTCAATCTCCCTCAATCCCATGCCTCCGCATTTTCTCCAATAGCCTACCATGTGGAGCCTTATCAAAGGCTTTACTGAAGTCCATGTACACCACGTCAACTGCCCTACCCTCATCCACATGCTTGGTCACCTTCTCAAAAAACTCAATGAGGTTTGTGAGACACGACCTGCCCTTGACGAATCCATGTTGACTATCTCCAATCAAATTGTTGCTTGCTAGATGATTATAAATCCTATCTCTTATAATCCTTTCCAAAACTTTTCCTACAACAGATGTAAGGCTCACTGGACTATAATTACCTGGGTCATCTCTACTGCCCTTCTTGAACAAGGGCACAACATTTGCAATCCTCCAGTCCTCTGGTACTAAACCTGTAGACAATGATGACTGAAAGATCCAGGCCAAAGGCTCCGCCATCTCCTCCCTAGCTTCCCAGAGAATCCTCGGAAAAATCCCATCCGGCCCAGGGGATTTATCTACCTTCACACCTTCTAGGATTGATAACACCTCCTCCTTACTAACCTCCATCCTTTCAAGTCTAATAGTCCGCATCTCAGTCTTCTCCTCTACCATATTCTCCTTTTTCCTGAGTGAAAACAGATGAGAAATATTTGTTTAGCACCTCTCCAATCTCCACAGGGTCCACACACAACTTCCCACTTCTGTCTTTGACTGGCCCTGTTCTTACCCTAGTCATCCTTTTATTCCTCACATACCTATAGAAAGCTTTAGGGTTCTCCTTAATTCTACCTGCTAATGACTGCTCATGTCCCCTCCTTGCTCTTCTTAACTCTCTCTTTAAATCCTTCCTAGCTAATCTGTAACTCTCCATCGCCTCATCTGAACCATCTCGTCTCAATGTCACATAAGCCTCCCTCTTCCGCTTAACAAGAGATACAATTTCTTTTGTAAACCAAGGTTCCCTTACCTTATCACTTCCTGCCTGACAGGGACATACCTATCAAGGACACGCAATATCTGTTCCTTAAACCAGCTCCACATTTTGATTGTCCCCATCCCCTTCATTTTGCTACCCCATTCTATCCCTCCTAAATCTTGCCTAATCACATTATAATTGCCTTTCTCCTATCTATAACTCTTGCCCAGTGGCATGTTCCTATCCCTTTCCATCGCTAAACTAAATGTAACTGAATTATGGTCACTCTCCAAAGTGCTCACCTACCACTAAATCAAACACCTGGCCTGGTTCATTACCCAGTACCAGATCCAGTGTGGCCTCTCCTCTTGTCGGCCCATCGACATACTGTGTCAGGAAACCCTCCTGCACACATTGGACAAAAACTGATCCATCCGATGTACTAGAGTTATAGCCTTTCCAGTCAATGTTGGGGAAGTTAAAGTCTCCCATAATGACCACCTTGTTCCTTTCACTCCTGCCCAGAATCGTTTTGCCCATCCTCTCCTCCACATCCCTGGAACTTTGCGGAGGCCTATTTAAAAAAAACTCCCAGCAGTGTGACCTCTCCTCTCCTGTTTCTGACCTCAGCCCATACCACCTCAGTAGACGAGTCCTCTTCAAAAGTTCTTTCAGCCACTGTTATACTGTCCTTGATTAACAAAGCTACACCTCCTCCTCTTTTACCACCTTCCCTGATCTTTATGAAAGATCTAAACCCTAGAACTTGCAACATCCATTCCTGACCCTGCTCTATCCACATCTCCAAAATGGCCACAACATCGAAGTCCCAGGTACCTATCCATGCTGCAAGCTCACCTACCTTATTCCGTATACTCCTGGCGTTGAAGTAGACACACTTCAAACCAGCTTGCTGTCTGCCAGCACACTCCTGTGATGGTGAAATCCTGTCCATGTCCTCCCTACTCTCATCCTCCTGTGTACTGGAACTACACCACAGGTTCCCATGCCCCTGCTTGTTCCCATGCCCCATGTTGAGTGATATTGTGGAGAAGGTGCAGTTGTCTGTCCTCACTGATTGCATCTGTGGTTCTGAAAGCTGAGGATCCAGTTGCAAAAGGCAGAGACAAGACCAAGATCTGAGTTGAGATCAGTCTGGAGGTGCTGAAGGTGGAACTGTAGTCAATAAACAAGAATCTGTTGTAGGTGTCTTTGTTGTCCAGTTGTTCCAGGGATAAGTGCAGGGCTAGGGAAATGGCGTCCACTGTGGACGTGTTACATCAATAGACAAATTGAAGGGGACTGAGGCAGGATGGCAGGCTAGAGTTGATGTGGGCCATGACGAGCATCTCAAAGCACTTAATGATTATGGAGGTCAAAACCACCGGGTGGCAGTCATTAAAGTACGTTATATGTGCTTTCTTAGGTACTGGTATGATGGTCTTCTTGAAGTGGGTGGGGACTTCAGCTTGTTAGAGGGAGAGATTGAAGATATCAGTGAATACTTCTGCCAGATGGTCCACACAGGATCCAAGTGCTTGTCCGGAAGGTGGGCGAAGGGGTCTGTGGGATGGGGAGAGGAATTTGTCCAAAGAAATGGGCACAGAAGAGTTTGATGTCGTGTCAGAAATTCGTTAAGTGGGGATGCAGCGGGATAAAACAGACCTTTTCTGAGGTGTAGGACATTCAGTATCAGATAGCGGAAAGTTAGGAGAGATCAAGAACGTCCGACAGGAGGTGAGGTTGGGGGAAGGGATGGTGTCAGAGGGAAGGGGAGGGGTTGAAGATTCCGGAGGACCATGGGAATCTCCAACGTGTTGCATCCTGTATGCCTTGATGCCTGAAACGAAAAGTAAAAGTTTCTTGTTAGCACAGCAAATGAGCCAGAGAATGAAGTGGAACTGGGGAGTGGTGCAGCCCTGAGCCAGCGTGATACGATGCTGTTGGAGAGAATAGTCAAAAGTGTGCATTTGATGACGCATGACATGGAATGTGGATCTCGGGGTGCAGCAAGAGCAGCTGTCTGTGAAATGTTGAACATCGCAGAGATACCTGTGTCCTCGGTGGATTCAAAGCACAAGGGATGAAACTCGAGTTGATATCGATGTGGGGTGAGTCAGAACCACAGGCAGTCATTGAGGAATGTGATGTGGCTGTGGAAATTAGTTTTAGCAAACACCAGGGGCAACAGTGAAATTAATGTTGGTGGGCAAGAAAAAATGATTGGAATGGAAGTCCCTTGGAGTGAGGAGCTGAATTTCAAGGTGGGCATGCCTAGAAGAGAAATGGCAGTGGGTTAAATAAGGTTGTTGACTTGCTCACTGAGCTGGCTTGTTCTTGTTCAGACATTTCATCACCATGCTAGGTGACGTCATCAGTGGAGCCTTCAATGAAGCAATGTTATTCTGCTCTGCTCGGAATTTATACTGTCTGGTCCATTTATGGAGACGACTGTCATTTCCAGCTTTGATCTGTATGGGTTTATATATGGGGTCCAATTCTATGCTTGTTGATTTGGAGTATGGGTGGAGACCATGCCTCTAGGAATTCCCGTGTGTCTGTTTTGGCTTGGGCTACTATGGTTACTTTGTCCCAGTCAAACTGATGGCCTTCATTGTCTGAATATACAGATAATATTAAGGAGAGCTCATTATGCCGTTTTGCTGCTAACTGATGTTTGTGTATTCTGATGGCTAGTTTCCTTCCTGTCTGTCCGATACAATGTTTGTGGCAGTCATTGCACTGTGTTTTGTAAACCACGTTCGTTCTGCATGTTGTGGGCATGGGATCTTTAATCCTTGTAAGTGTTTGTCGTAGAGTGGCTGTGGATCACCATGATTCCTAGTGGTCTTAGGAGTCTTGACATCCGTTCCAATATGTTCCTGAAGTAGGAAAGTGTGGTAATTGAGTTATGTCATAGTGTGTCCTTCTGTTGTTGTCTGTTATGTAGGCATCTGGGGATTTCCATTTAAGGCAAGGATCTTGTATAAGTGTTGTTGTTCTTCCTGGCATAATTCTGGAGTGTTGCAGTGTGTCCTGGCCCATTTTAAATAGTGTCCAAATGCATCTTTGTTTGTGAATGTTGGGCTGGTTGCTGTGGAAGTTGACGATTTGATCTGGTCTGGGTTGCTTTTCTGTATACTGAGGCTTGGAACTCCCCGTTTGTCAGTCATTCTACCTTTTTAATATCCAGAAACAGAAGTTGATTTGTTGGTGGATTTCAAGAGGCGGGCATAACTAGGGCCCATGTGGGTACTCATGGCCACCCCTCTGACCTGAAGAAAATGAGAGGAATTTAAAAGACAAGTTGTTTAGGGTGAGGATGAGCTCGGCCAGGTGGTGGTGGGTAGGGATGGTTCAGGCCTTTGTTCCAGGAAGAAGCGGAGAGCCCTGAGACCATCCTGGTGGAGGATGAATGTGTAGAGGGATTGCACATCAATGCTGAAGAGAAGGCAGCAAGTGCTTGCATCACTGGAAATTCTGAAACTGGCGTAAAGAAGTCAGAGGAATTGCAGCTATAAGTGGGCAAGGACTGGAGTGGGAGAAAAGTTAGCCACTAACAGTCTCTAACAGCTATTCACCCTCCAAGCCAGACTGTTATCCACCACTTTGTCCGTTCAACTGTTCTTCTCTTTCTTTTGGGCTCTATTCCCACCTATCGTTTACTCTTTTTTTTTTTTTTTCCCCCTCCCTCCACCCTATATTCTGCATAAAAACCAATGTTTTCCTCACTACCATCAATTCTGAGGAAGAGTCATTGAACCCACAATGTAAACTCTGATTTCTCTTCACAGATGCTACCAGACCTGCTGAGCTTTTCCAACAATTTCTCTTTTTGTTTCTAATTTACAGCATCCACAGTTCTTTCAGATTTTATTCAATATGTAACCCAACTCAGTATCCAAGGGTCCAAACATATCTTTCAGGTGAAGCCATGCTTTACCTGCACTTCACACAATCTTATCTGTGGCATTCACTGCTCACAACATGATCTCCTCTACATTGACCACTTCACAGAAAATCTACATTCTGCTCACAAAAAATGACTGAGCTTCCAGTTGCAACTGAATCCTTGACATCCTGACCCACAGGCAGCAGTCAGTAAGGATAGGCAACAATACCTCCTCTGCAATAAACCTCAATTCCAGTGTCCACAAGGCTGCGTACTCAGCCCTTACTATATTCCTTAACTGTGTGGCAATTCAGCGCTAACCTCATTTACAAATTTGCTGATGACATCACCTTAGTAGTTTGGATCTCAAAATATGATGAAGCAGAGTACAGGAAGGAGATGAACGGTTTGGCGGCATGTCGTAATGACAACGATCTTTCCCTTAATGTCAGCAAAATGAAACAGCTGCTCATCAAATTCAGAAAGCAGAGTGGAGGAAATACCCTATCTGTATCAATGGTTGATGTTATCAAGAGCTTCAGGTTTCTAGGGATAAATACCATCAATAATCCATCCTAGTCCATCCACATTGATGCTACAATCAAGAAAGCACACCAACACCTGCACTTCCTCAGAAGGCTAAGGAAATTCAGCATATCCACAATGAATCTTACCAATTTTTATAGATGCACAGATACATCATAACTATTCTGCCCAAGAAATTACAGAGTTGTGAATGCAGCTCAGTCCATCGTGAAAACCAATCTTCTTTCCAATGACTCTGTCTACACCTCCTGCTGCCTCAGGAAAGTGACCGATATAATCAAAGATCCCTCCTACCTTGTTTATTCTCCCTTCCACCCTCTACCATTGGACAGAAGATACAAAGTTTGAAAACATGGACCAACAGATTTAAGAACAGCTTCTTCCCTGATGTTCCACCATACAACCATGGCTGATATGTTTCTCAACCCAGTTGTACTATTTTCTACCTGTAACTTTTGATTTCCTTACTAATCAAGAACCTATCCATCTCTGCCTTAAAAACACTTGACGATTTGGATTTCACAGCCTTCTGTGGCAATGAGTTCCACAGACGCAACACCTTTTGACTGAAGAAATTCCTTCCCATTTCAATTCTAAAGGATTATCCCTTCACTCTGATGCTGTGCCCTCAGGTCCTAGTCTCTCCTATTAGTGGAAACATCTTTTCCACGTCCACTCTCTATCCTGGCCTGACAGCATTCTGTCAGTTTCAATAAGATACCCCCTCATCCTTCTAATCTCCATTGAGTATTAGACCCAGAGTCCTCAAACATTCCTCATATATTACAAACCCTTAATTCCTCGGAACATTCTTCTAAACCTCCTCTAGACCCCCTCCAAGGCCAGCGCATTCTTCCTTAGGTACATGGTCTAAAACTTCTCACAATATTCCAAATACGGTTTGACCAGATCCTTATACAGCCTCAGTAGTACATCCCTGCTCTTGTATTCTAGACCTCTTTAAGATGAATGCTAACAGTGCCTCTGCCTTCCTATCTGCCAGCTGAACCTGCATGTTAACCTTAGGAGAATCCTGAACTAGGAGTCCTAAATCGCTTTGTGCATCAGATTTCTCAAGCTTTTCCACATTTAAAAAATAATTGATGACACTATTCTTCCTACCAAAGTGCATAACCTCCCATTTATCAACAATGTATTCCATCTGCCACTTCTTTGCACACCCCCTCCTAGCCTGTCCGAGTCCTTCTGCAGCCTCCCTGCCTCCTCGCCTCCTCACTACTACCTATCCCTCCACCCATACTTGTGTCATCTGCCTTCAAGCTCCTTTGTTCAGATCATTAATGTATCACATGAACAGTTTTGGGCCCAACACAGACATCTGTGGATCTCCACTAATCACCGGTTATCATCCTAAGCAAGTCCCCTTTTCCCACACTCTCTGCTTTCTGCCTGTCAGCCAGTCCTCTAGTTTCCCTTGTACCTAACAACATGGGTGCTTAACATCAGCCTGTATGGCACCCTGCCAAAGGCCTTTCGGAAATCCAAACAGGTCATGTCCACTGGCTCTGCTTTGTCCATCTTGCTCATTACCTTCTCAAAGAATTCTAGCAGATTTGTTAGGCATGCCCTTCCCCTTGTCAAAGCCATACTGACTCAGCCCTAATTTACCACGCAATTCCAAGTAATCTTATCCTTAATTACAGACTGTAAAACCTAACCAACAACTGAGGTCAGGCTATAATTTCCCATCTTCGGCCTCCATTCCTTAAAGCAGGGCATGTTACATTAACCATTTTCCTGTCTTCTAGGTTCCTCCCTGACTCCCCGATTCCTGAAAGATCACCAAGGTCTCCTCAATTTCCTTACCTATTTCCTGCAGAACCATGGGGTGTACTCGTGACTTTGTATTTACATTTACTCAACTGTAATATCATTACAGCTGATACCAGCTTCTCCCTCTCAAACTGTAGGGTGAATTTGATCATGTTATAGTCACTGCCCTACACCTTAAGCTCCTTAAGGATTCCTTTACTTTAAGTTCCCTGTGTCTCACTCAGAATTAGGTCTCTCCTTCCTAACCGTGTAATGCTGTTTCACTCTCTTAGTCCAGAGGCAGTCTCTTGCTCATTTGTACTCACTCATACTCTCACTTACTCATCCTTACTCCGTCTCTCATTCACTCGCTGACTATTACACATCCATGTGAGCACCTCTTGCAAGCCCTTACTGGAGATTCTTGTGCAGTTGTCTATGGCCTTTGTTGGCGCCAACTTACTGAGCCACATAACTAATGTTGAGGCAAAAACAGCTCAGAGCTGGGTATCAGAGTTCACAGGCAGTGACTGATTCACCTGCTGCCTCACACAGTCGTCTCAACATTGACAAGGCATATGTCAGGAGCATGAAGGACACGACATTCTGATTCTCAACGGTGAATAGTTTGAAGAAGCTCAAAAGCATCTAGGACAAAATCAGCACCAAAATTGACCACCATAGATTAGACTGACTTCCACAAAAGCTTCATTGCCATCTTCTGAGGGCCAGCCAGGGATGGGCAATAAATAGTGACTTTGCTGCTAACATTCATCTTTTAAGAATTTTGTTCTATTATTTGTATTGTTCAAGGATTTCAGTCCCACTGCTCAGTAGTGCTTGCAGTCAGATAAACAAAGGACATTTGGTTAACCCACTAGAACACAAAGAGGCTATTCGGCCCATCGAGTCTTGCACCAACCCTCTGAAAAAGCATCCTAACCAGACTCGCCCTATTCCCATAATCCCATATATACCACAGCCAACCCACCTAACCTGCACAACTTTGGACTGTGGGAGGAAACCAGAGCACTTGGTGGAAACTACACAGACAGGGACTGAAAGGTGGAATCAAACCTGGGTCCCTGGCTCTGTGAGGCAGCAGTGCTAACTACAGTGCCACCATGCCATCCATAAAAATGTGGTTAGATGCCATGAGATGGAAAGGCCTTAACCATTAATGTGTTGTATGGCCACTACAACTCCTGCCATTCTTATCAGCGGGAGTGCTAATCTTCTCTCTACATAACATGCATTAAGATAATGCAGACTATGGGTTGTAACCTATGTTTTTTGATTAAGAGTCAGTTTCCTCAAGTTTTGTGGAGTATTTCTCAATGTGAGGCTGAGCAAAATCTCTCGGTGTATTTTACCAACCCACTTCAACTATTTACCTTGACGTACGACACCCCTCTCGTCTGATTCAAGTTCCATCTTACCATCTGCTGTCACTCACCAACATCTACTGAAATATGATCACCATCACTGCCCCTCCATATTGAAAAGATGTCTTGTGCCAGACAAGCACTAACATTTGAAGCTATCCTGTCCAGTGCTGACATACACTGTGAAGATGTCAGAGAAAGGGAAGATTATCCAATAGGAACTTGCTGGTCCTGGTTGAAGGGATAGTGCAAAGGAAGGGTATCCTCTTCTCAAAGGGCTGGCAGAGAAGTACCACCACCAGAGCCTGATAGACCCTGATCTGAGGTCAGCAGCTGGGTCAGTGCCTCCTCCGTGGTGCAGAGGACCTGCCGGCAGTACCACGAGAAGGTAAATGACCTTTTCCATTATGCCAAGGTGAGTGCCACACTCTTTTCTCTGCCACCTGACACTCACTCTATCTCTGCTACTGCATCTACCTCCTATCAAGGCTCGTGCTCTACCACTCTCATTCAACATCTTCCCTAGCTCACTCTCTCCTCCCCAGCCTCCCACATCAGTATCTCTGCCTGGCTTTGTGCCACTCTGGACTCCTCACCTTCTTGGTAAGGGATGGTAAGGTGAAGGAACCTTGGATGACAAGACATGTGGAACATCTAGTCAAGAGGAAGAAGGAAGCTTACTTAAGGTTGGGGAAGCAAGGATTGGACAGGGCTTTAGAGGTCTACAAGGTAGCCAGGAAGGAAGTGAAGAATGAACTTAGAAGAGATAGAAGGGAGTATGAAAAAACCTTGGCAGGTAGGATCAAGGAAAACCCCAAGGCGTTCGATGCTTATGTGAGGAACAAGAGGATGGTCAGAGCGAGAGTAGAAATAATCGGATAGTGGAAGGAACTTGTGCGTGGAGTCCAAGGAGGTAAGGGATGTCCTTAATGAATGATTTACTTCATGGTTCACTAGTGAGAGGGGCCTTGACATTTGTGAGGACAGCATGAAACAGGCAGATACGCTCAAACAGGTTGATATTAGGAAGGAGGATGTGCTAGAAATTTTGAAAAACATGTGGATGGATAAGTCCCCTGAGCCAGATGGGATATACCCAAGGTTAATACAGGACGCGAGGGAAGAGATTGCTGTCCCTTTGGCGATGATCTTTGCAACCTCCCTGTCCACTGGAGTAGTACCAGAAGATTGGATGGTGGCAAATATCATTCCCTTGTTCAAGAAAGGGAATAGGGATAGTCCTGGGAATTACAGACCGGTCAGTCTTACTTCTGTAGCGGGCAAATTATTGGAGAGGTTTCTGAGAGATAGTACTTATTTGGAAAAGCACAGTTTGATTAGAAATAGTCAGCACGGCTTTGTGAGGGGAGGTCATGCCTCGCAAGCCTTACTGAATTCTTTGAGGATGTGACAAAACACATTGATGAAGGCAGAGCAGTAGATGTGGTGTGTATGGATTTTAGCAAGGCATTTGATAAGGTTCCCCAGGGTAGGCTCATTCAGAAAGTAAGGAGGCATGGGATTCAGGAAAATTTAGCTGTCTGGATACAAAGCTGGCTGTCTAATAGAAGACAGAGGGTAGTAGTAGATGAAAAGTACTCCGCCTGGAGCTCGGTGACCAGTGGTGTTCCGCAGGGATCTGTTCTGGGATCTCTATTCTTTGTGATCTTTGTAAATGATTTAGATGAGGAAGTGAAGGGTGGGTTAGTAAGTTTGCTGATGACACGAAGGTTGGTGGAGTTGTGGACAGCGTGGAGAGCTGTTGTAGGTTGCAGTGGGACGTTGACAGAATTCAGAGCTGGGCAAAGAAGTGGCAGATGGAATTCAGCCCAGAAAAGTGTGAAACGATTCATTTTGGAAGGTCAAATTTGAATGCAGAATACAGAGTTAATGGCAAGTTTCTTGGCAGTGTGGAGGAACAGAGGGATCTTGGGGTCCATGACCATAGATCCCTCCAAAGTTGCTACCCAAGTTGATATTGTTGTAAAGAAGGTGTATGGTGTGTTGTCTTTCGTTGGCAGGGGAATTGAGTTTAAGAGCCACAAGGTTATGCTGCAGCTCTATGAAACCCCATTCAGACCACATTTGAAATATTGTTTAGTTCTGGTCACCTCATTATAGGATGTGGAAGCTTTAGAGAGGGTGGAGAGGAGATTTACCAGGATGCTGCCTGGACTGGAGGATGGGTCTGATGAGGAAAGGTTGAAGGAGCTAGGGCTATTTTCATTGGAGTGAAGAAGGATGAGAGATGACTTGATAAAGGTGTACAAGATGATGACAGGCATAGGCAGAATGGATAGTCAGAGACTTTTTCCAAGGGCAGAAACGGCCATTATCAGCGGGCATGATTTTGAGGTGATTGGACAAAGGTATAGGGGAGATGTCAGAGATAGGCTCTTTACACTTGGAGTGGTGGACATGTGGAATGTGCTGCCGGCAGTGGTAGTGGAGTCAGATACTTTAGAGACTTTTAAGCGACTCTTGGATAGGCACATGGAGGGTCGTAAAATGTAGGGTATGCAGGGTAGTTTGATGTTAGTTGGATAATAGGTCGGCACAACATCGTGGGCAGAAGGACCTGTACTGTTCAATGTTCTGTGTTCTTTTGACCTGCTACACCAGCACTGGCAATTGTGTTACCCATTTTCATCCCCTCCATCCCTCAATTTCTGAGGACAGGAGATGACGACCCATAATAGGGTAGAAAAGACATGGACAGGTGCTGAGGTGCGAACATTAGGCTCCTAACCTTTTGATAATGACAGAATCTGATCCTTCACAGAAGAAGACTGGGATCACTCATGTGGGGACCCAGTAACATAATTGTCCTGTCAACTGAGTAAGTATCATTCTTAATTCCATTGCAACTGTCACAAGAATCTTGCAAGTCGTCCACTGTCAGTGCCACAGTCAATATCGGTATCAACATTAGTGTCATTCATTGTACGCCAATTCTGATTAATGGCCCTGATCCCATCTGTTCAGGTAGCAGTGACATGCCCATGACCACTGCAGAGAAATCGTGCTCTGCTAGAAGGCACCTTGTCAGCATTTTTAGGATGAGAGTACCATGGCCTCAGGTACATAAGCAAAATGTCTCCTGCACCCCACCAGCTCAGATACTCTCACCTCGGTGGGAACCTCAGGCTTAGAGAATGTGGGAGCACAATCAGGTGACCAACTCACTGCAACAGCTCCATAGCTCGGTGAAGTTGAAACGCCCCATGGAAATTGCCATGGAAAACCAGGCCCAGCACCCTCAGAAGCTGCTGAAGAGGTGCACACACCTGTATTCCATTGCCCCAGCCATTGCATCTCAGGACTGATGACATGGCAATAAGGAATAGGGAGCCTCACAGGCACTACAAGTGCCCTTTCTTCACATGGAGACAGGGCAGCATCAGGAGATACACAGTATTGTGAAGTTGGGTAAAGCATTTATGGATTGGGAGTCAGGAAGTTAGAACTTGACGCCTGTAAAATGCTAGTGGGGGGAAGCATTGTGTGGTCCTTTTAAAAGATGATGTGCTTTTTCTATGCTTAGAGGTTTAAAAGGGATGCCTGAGAGCAGCTTGAAAGTTTGCAAATACACAGAAAGCACCCAAATTGAAATATTTGTATCAAAAAGCCATAGAGTTAGCAGGCCAAGCAGCAGTTTTGTTTTGTTACCAAAGCAACAGGTTTTGAATTGAGCCAATCAATTTGAACCAGGCACTTAGATACCAAAAACCAATTAAATTTAAATCTGATAGTTTTGATATGATATGTCATCAATGGTATAAAAGAAGAGGGCAGTTGGACGAAGACGGAAGAGCTAACTGCCATCTTCCAGAGTTAACAATTCTCAGCTCTCAAGAGAGAATCTCTGGCTCTCACAGTCTCCTCTAAGTCTTAGAGAAAATACCATCTAAAGAATAAAGGTACCTGTGGCACAACTGGTTAATATTCCTGACAGAAGAATCAACAGAGAAGTCGTTCCTGACAGAACATTCAACGGAGAAAGCACAGAGCATAGAACATAGAACATAGAACAATACAGCGCAGAACAGGCCCTTCGGCCCTCGATGTTGCGCCGACCTGTGAACTAATCTAAGCCCATCCCCCTACACTATTCCATCATCATCCATATGCTTATCCAAGGACTGTTTAAATGCCCCTAATGTGGCTGAGTTAACTACATTGGCAGGCAGGGCATTCCACGCCCTTACCACTCTCTGAGTAAAGAACCTGCCTCTGACATCTGTCTTAAATCTATCACCCCTCAATTTGCAGCTATGCCCCCTCGTACAAGCCAACATCATCATCCTAGGAAGACACATAACCTGGTTGTAATTTTGAGAGACTAAGTTTTCTTTTATTTGAGATAAGTGGCACTTGTATTTGTTGGAACAGCATCATTAGAATCTTATGAGACCATTAGACATAGGAGCAGAAATTAGGCCATTCAGCCCATTCAGTCTGCTCCACCATTCAATCATGGCTGATACATTTCTCAACCCCATTCTCCCTGTAACCCTTGATCCCCTTAACAATCAAGAACCTATCTATCTCCATCTTAAATATATTCAGTGACCTAGCCTCCACAGCCTTCTGTGGCAGTGAATTCCATAAATTCACCACTCTCTGGCTGAAGATGTTTCTCCTTATCACCATTCTAAAAGGTCTTCCCCTTACGCTAAGGTTGTGCCCTCAGGTCCTAGTCCCTCCTACTAATGAAAACATCTTCCCAACATCCACTCCATCCAGACCATTCAGTATTCTGTAAATTTCAATTTGATTCCCCCTCATCCTTCTAAACTCCATCGAGTATACACTCAGAGTTGTCAAACATTCCTCATATGTTAAGCTTTTCATTCCTGGGGCCATTCTTATGAATGTCCTCTGAATCTGGTCCACAGCCAGTGCATCTTTCCTGAGATATGGGACCCAAAATTGTGCATAATTCTCCAAATGTGGCCTGTCCAAAGCCTCAGAAATACATCCCTGCTTTAATATTCAAGACCCCTCAAAATAAATGCCAAAGTTGCATTTGCCTTCCTAACTACTGACTCAACCTGCAGGTTTACCTTGAAAGAATTCTGGACTGGAACTCCCAAGTCTCTTTGCACTTCAGACTTCTGAATTTTCTCCCCATTTAGAAAATAGTCCATGCTTTTATTCTTCTTGTCAGAGTACGTGACCTCACACTTTCCCACGTTGTACTCCATCTGCCACTTCTTTGCCCACTCTCCTGACCTGTCCAAATCCTTCTGCAGCTTTCCTGCCTCCTCGATACTACCTGTTCCTCTACCTATCTTTGTATCATCTGCAAACTTAGCCAGAGTGCCCTCAGTTCCTTCATCTGGATCATTAATGTATAAAATGGAATGTTGTGGTACCAACACTGACCCTTGTGGAACACCACTTGTCATCGGCTGCCATTCTGAGAAGGAACTTTTATCCCAACTCTCTGCCTTCTGCCAGAGACCCAATCTTCTATCCATGCTAGTACCTTCCCTCTAACACCATGGGCCCTTATCGTACTCCGCAGAGTCCTATGTGGCGCCTTGTCAGAGGCATTCTAGAAATCCAGATGGATAGCACCCATTGGCTCTCCTTGGTCTAACCCACTCATTACTTCCTCAAAGAATTCTAACAGATTTGTCAGGCATGACCTCCCCTTGATGAAGCCATGCTGACTTTGCCCTATTTTACAATGTAGTTCTAAGTATTCAGAAATCTCATCCTTCACAATGGACTCTAAAATCTTACCTATGACCAAGGTTAGGCTAATCAGCCTGTCATTTTCAGTCTTTTGCCTTACTCCCTTTTTAAACAGGGGTGTCACATTAGCAATTTTCCAGTCCTCGCAGACCCTCCCTGACTCTAGCGTTTACTGAAAGATCACCTCTAACGCTTCCACTATCTCTTCAGCCATATCTTTAAGAACTCTGGGGTTTAGTCCATCTGGTCCTGGTGGTTTATCCACCTTCAGGCCATTCATTTTTTTCTAGCACCACCTTCTTGGCGATGCGCACCATACTCAGCTCTGGCTCCTAACTCTCTCAAAATTTTGGGATATTACTTGCATCTTCCATTTGTGAAGACAGACACAAAGTAATCATTCAGTTCCTTGTTCCCCACTACTATTTCTCCAGCATCATTTTCCAGTGGTCCAATGTCCACTTCTGCCTGTCTTTTGCCCTTTTAGATATCTAAAGAAACTCTTACAGTCCTCCTTTATAATACCTGTTTTATTCAGGAATAGTTAGTAGTTAGAAGGGGTATATTTGGTTTGTTAATAGTTCAGTTAATTTGTTCACTGTTAGAGTTAGACAAATAAATTGTTACTTGTTGATTGTAAAGTGTTTCATCAGCAGTTTAGAATCTAGAAACCCTACAGTGTGGAAACAGGCCCTTTGGCCCAACAAGTCCACACCAAACCTTGGAGTATCCTGACCACACCTGTCCCCTTGTAACCCATCTAATCTACACATTCCTGAACACAACAGGCAATTTAACATGGCCAATCCACCTAACCTGCACATCTTTGGATTGTGGGAGGAAACCAGAGCACCCAAAGGAAACCCACTCAGACACAGGGAGAATGTGCAAACTCCACACAGATAGTCACCTGAGGCTGGAATTGAACCTGGGTCCCTGGTGCTGTGAGGCAGCAGTGCTAACCACTGAGCCACCATGCCACCTGTGTCAAGTGAGTGTCAGGTTTTTTTTTTATTTAACCAAAAGAAGTTACTGAAAGGCAGGTTACACTACATTTCACACTCCTTTCTAACAGGTTATAGGGCAAGGTGCTTCTCTTTGGGTGTTCTGGTTTTGGTTCTTGGTGGGGGGGGAGTCAACCTCTGCTTTATAACAACAGCCAGAGGAGGAACCTCACATGGCCTCTCAGAAGTGTGTACTTGAATCTCCACAGTTTGCTGGGCCCCTCTATCTCCAACCTGTATGCACTTCTCCCACTTTTTGAAGTTCCAGACCAGGTGGCTCCACTTGTGAGCAGAAGGCACCAGGTTCCTGCTCTAATTTCCAGGTCAAGAGTTCTCAGCAGCTAGTTTGCTCATTGTGGACAGCAAGATGGGATGGAATGTGGTGCATTGTTAATAAGGTCATTAAGTAACAATAATCCTGCTCATACCTCCCTAGCAAGAATCTCACTTTAACGCCCAAAAAGTTAGTCAAAAGATGTAGTGAGTTGTTCCTGATGTCGAGACTGGATTCACTGGACTTCTCGCATGAATCTGCCACAAATCTCATCCCAACCCATATCATTCAGATCCTTTATAAGAGTCTGCTCAGTGAGTCTATTAATGACTGTGACAGCATAACAGCCGTATTTGGGTTTCCACTACTTAATGATAAGCATATTTAATGGAGATACATGTCATTTTAACTGTAATTTCTGCTAAAGGAAAGGATAACAGATAATTGGGGGTGTGTTAATGGTTGTAGCATATTGAGGAGTCAGTCATGTCAAGAGCATTATACCTTTAATGTGTTAAAAATACCAGAAACATTATTATTAAACTGCATAATTCAAATATGGACACAACTTTTCAAACATGTTATTTTTCAATTTGTGAAACTGTTGCTCTGACGAGGAGCTAAAAGCTTGTCCATTGTTGATAGTGATTGAAATTTGTGGTTTTAATAATGAAGGAAAAAAAGAGAGAAAATTTAGTGTTATGAATTTACCATCTTCTGAGTTGTTACACCTTTGAGATGGTCACTGAGCTAGCGAACCTCAGGTCCAACTTACAGTCTTGGGCTTGGGGGTGAGGTGGGGAATAGGATCAAATCCCACCAAGGGATCCAGTGGAATTTTAATTCATTAACCAAACTGGAAAAGCTTGCTCAGCGATAGTAACATGACAACAATTATCAATTGCTGTAAAAACCCTAATGTCATTCATGTCTCTTAGTAAACAAAATTTGTTGCTCTACTCTGGTCTGGCCCATATGTAACAACATATTCTTGACAACCTTCTGAAGTGGTTCAGCTCGATACTCATTTCAAGGGCAATTAGGAATGGTAACAAATGCTGGCTTTGTCAGTAGCACTCACGTCCCATTGAAAATGAAGTAATAGGATGTGGGTCTTTTGCCAAAATATGACGTGATTGCCTTGAATGTAACTATTAGTGTACATCATGGCTTGTATTTATTGCGTCACTTTATCCTTTGTAATTCTTCCATCTGAAATGTATAATTGTGTAAGAAAAGTTGAACCACACTACATCTGTTCATGTTTCATTTTCTTTTTAAGCAGTATAAGCAGTGCTGAATTTCAGTCTTTCTATGTGACTGTGCAGGTCAACACATCAACCTATTACAGAGTCAGAAGATGTTTATAAGCAGATTAGTAAAGGGTATGGATAAAAAGTGCAGAAAATCCCATTGTAAGTGGAAAAGCTGTTTAACATTTAATAGGTACAGAGTTTGTCTCTGATCTTATCTATTCTTCCAACAACATTAATTCTAGGAGAGCGCCAAATGTCACTCCTTCCAAAACCATTTCCTTTCTTGTTTTACTAGACATCAGTCTTTAACAGATTGCAATGATGCCACAATATTAGAGTTTCATTTTTTCTCCCTTTTATTGATTATTTTCCCCTCCCACCTCAAGATAAAAATTACTAAGCTAACATGGAACAGCTGCAAAGCAAAAATGTGGAGGAGGGTTTATAGTGCGCTTAACCAGCGGAAACGTCACACTTTATCAGCTTCATTCAACTTGTTGGGACAATGACTTGCAGAGCTAGCTTCACTGAGGGATGAATCCCAAACTTGTGACAATATTGGCACAATTGATATTGGAGATTCCGTTCTACTTCAACATTGGTCAGTTTCAGTAGTTTACTGAGTTGTACATGATACAAAAGCTCCTGAACCACTCAATTGAATTTACTTTTTGTTTTAATTGTAATGTGCACAGGTTTCTAAACGGAGATTGTTTGCTCCTCTCTACCACTTACAGCCGGTTACAAAGTATAAATATGATTCGGCTGTCAATTAAAACACGGTACTAGGGCAAACTAACTTGTTTTGGTTTTTTAAGCGAAATTGACAAATGAATATTAATCTGAGAAGAATTTTGGATTATTAGTTAGACTCCAATAAAAGTTGAAGGGGGTAGTTCAAACTAATTTGATTTGGAATATTTAATAGCCTTTCGGGATAAAAACACACCCACGCATTCTTCTGTCCGGACTGGATTTGAACCCAGGTCCCAGATCTGAAATTAGAGTGCATGAGCCCCCCTGCAGCAATATACATGACTTCATTTTCAAATGAAGAGCAATTTCAGATTCTACTTTCATCTAAATTACATCAACTGCACGCAATCTCAAATTGAACTGAGGGCTGTTCTGTACAAGTCCGATGCTGCAAAAAAATGACGAAAGTGGTATTCCATCTCAGCAGAATCATTACTAGCTGCGTAAACTGTAAAATCTTATACGTAATTTTATACAGGTTAAGATTTTGTCCATAATTTACTCCTAATTAGAAGTGGGGGCGTACGAATGGGGTTTAGCCCATATTTTAACTACGTCTTTCAAAACACAGTGAAAATAAATACATTTTTAATATATGGGGGGAAAAATCCAATTTCAGACTGTTCTCGGGGACGAGATCTATTGCGTTAATTAGGATGTTCGAACAGAAAACAATTCCTCTCACTCAACCTTATCCAACAACTGGATAAGTCTTACTCAAGAAAGAATGAAGAAGGAAATGCACTTATACATCTAGTGGTTTGTGACAAACGTCTTCGTGTTTGAGACGCGTGCCTCTTTTTTCGTTAATGCGGCATTAGTCAGAGTAGCTGCGCGAGACTGGAAATTCCAGAAGTGGTAACTGTATGCATTTTAATAGGTTATATTATTTTCCACCTAACCTGCTTTTCTTTTTCTCTTTAAGACACTTCCTACAGTTATTTTTGTTAAAAGTACAGCGCCTTCCCCAATGAAAGCCAGGTAAAATTCATTTCTTGCTGTCTCTTTACTCATCTCTTGCTGTCTTTCTCTCTCTGCTTTTCGCCTCGCAGCACGCTAGGATAAGCTCCGCGATGTAATGTCATTAAATTGCAAATGCTTTTCATTTCCGACACACACTGTTTACTTATCTGGGGAAAACATATGTTCAGAGCAATCCGTTAAATTCTACCTCTTGCCTCGGGTAAAAAGTGCAATGGAAACGCATCCACTGAGCTTTTTTCTCTTTTTTTTGGCACTTTCGTTATCTACAAGACTGCTTAGCAGAGAACTGAAAATAAAGATACAGTATTTGATTAGTCAGAACAGTGAACAAAATTCACACTATGAGGGTCACTTCATTGCAAATGATTTCCCTCTCCATGTTTGCATAAATTACTATTTTAAGGCGTCAGAACAGCCTGTATATTTTCTCACTCTGTCAAACATTTAATTTCACGCGGGATGTTCTGAATATGCTGAATGCATATCTTGGATGCACTTTTAGCCAAAAGGAGGAATGCAGAATGAAAGATAAAACGATGCGAATTGCACTACAATCTCATTAGTGATGGTATTATCATATTCCTGTTTACTCCGGAAAATACATAGTCTGCTGCCAAGTATTTTCTTTATTGCTTGAAAAAATAAAACGTATGTATTTTTCTAGTAGGAGCAGTGCACCTTAGATACTGAGAAATAATTACCTTTAACCTCTGAAAAGACAATTTATAGGATGTCGCATTTTCACAGCGAACAAGATTCATAGTTCAATTGCCTGTGATACGAACTACTTTCAATTTCTTCCCAATAAATTCAATCGCGTGGTGCCAGATAAATTGAATCGTGCTACTCGCTATATCATCAGCTTCTATAACTATGGACATTTTTTACAGATTTGATTCTTGTTTTAATTTTTCCCCCTTTATTTCTTTACCAAGGCCTTCTCCATGGCTGAGTTAGTATTATTTATTCATTGGCCACTTGTATTTAACAGGTCCAAGTGCCTCAGTCGATGACTTGAGTTGCTTCATTTCCACACGTCTTAACCTGTCACCAAAAAACAGCATCCAAGTTATAAGCGGGCCAGCTGTTACGTCACTGAGTCAGTACCATTTTATAATCAGACATCAGGCAACCGTCATCAGTCGCGTGACATCAGAACGTCTTGAATTTAAAACCTGAAAAGTTTTGTCAGTCTCAACCCTTGAAAAAATACCATGTCTCAAAAAATGAGGAAAAATAGAAAATTATAGGAATTGAATAACCTGTTGCTTTGGGTTGGACCTTTCATTCAGCAGTCAAACCAATAGGCACTAACCTTTTACCACAAAAAAAGCACCCTTTAGATGTCTTGCTAGCTTCACCTCTTTGGTGATAATAATTTGAATCTGGTATAAAATTATCAGAACTAGCCAATCACTTTGAAGTATTTGCAGGCAATCATGGAAGTAAATTCACTAAATCCCTTAATTTACTTATTAAATATGTTACTTATAATGTAATAAAGGATTGGAATAAGGACAAGGGATTAATGTAGAAATTGAAGTATAATTTAAAGAAAAACTTTGAAACAAATTAAATCTATGGAATTTCTAATCAATGGATGAGTGTTTGGCATTTAACAAATAAAACATAACTGTAGTATTTCAGGACCAGTGAGGCCAATCGGCAATAATTATGAACTTTAGATGAGGTTTTAATGTCATACAATCTAAATCCTAAATCATAAACCCTAGACCTGTTAGAAACTTAAGATGATACACAATTAAAGGGAACATTAATTTAAACTTTATATCATTACAATCTGACATTCTGGGAGATACAGTTCACACACCTGCAAAGCTAACTCTTTCCACATTTACAATGCTGTCATGAAGTAAGCTGCCTCTTGTTCCCCCATTGGCAATGCTGCTTTGTCCACTGAGTAACTTTTTTTCTGTTTATATTTCAAATTTCCAGTATTTGCAGGGTTTTTTTATTTGCTAATAGATTTGATTTGTGAACTTCAAGGAAATCTCTCTCTTAATACTTCTCATCTGTATTCACAGAGGAGAAAGACGTTGTAGCCGGGTTATCAATTTGGATGATGATGCTCTGGAACATGTTAAGTTTAATAACGAGTAAGTATCAGATGTTTTAGTGGGCATACAGATGCATAAATCCCCAGGACCTGACGAGATGTATCCTACACAGCTATGGGAAGCAAGGGAGGTGATCGCTGGGGCTCCGGCAGAGCTATTTAATACCTTGCTGGCCACAGGTGAAGCCCAAGATGATTACAGGATAACTAACGTTGTCCCTTTGTTCAAGAAGGGCAGCAGGAATAGGCCAGTAATTAGTCTGACATGAGTGGTGGAGAAACTATTGGAAAAAATTCTGAGGGACCGGATTAATCAGTACTTGGAAAGTTAGCAATTGATGAGGGATAGTCAATACAGATTTATTAAATTGACTAATTTAAGTGATTTTTTTTGAAAAAATAACTAAATATATTGAGGGTAGCACAGTTGATATAGTCTAAATGGACGTCAGTCAGGCCTTTGACAAGGTCCCATATGGAAGGTTAGTCCGGAAGGTTAGTCCAGAAGGTAAGACCTTCTGACCCCGTGAAATCCAAGGAAAGTTGGAAAAATTGGCTTACAAGTAAAGGGCAAAGAGTAGTAAAGAGTTTTTGTAATTGGAAGTAATAGTATAACACAGGGATCTGTGCTTGCGTGCTTGCTACTTATTCTGTACATTAGCGACTTGGATATGATATAGTAGGTTTATTTAGTAAGTTTGCAGATGACATGAAAATAAGGGTGGCACGGTGGCTCAATGGTTAGCATTGCTGCCTCACAACGCTAGGGACCCAGGTTCAATTGTATCCTTGGGTGACTGTCTGTCTGTATTGAGTTTGCACATTCTCCCCCTATCTGCATGGGTTTCTGCCGAATGCTCCGGTTTCCCCCCACAGACAAAGATTTGCAGGTAGGTGGATTGACCGTGCTAAATTGTCCATAGTGTTCAGGGACATGTCATTTAGGTGGATTGGACATGGGAAATGCAGAGATAGGGGGATGGGTCTGGGTGGGATGTTCTTTGGAGGGGTGGTATGACTTGTTGGCTGAATGGCCTGCATCCACACTGTAGCGATTCTATGGTGGTGGAGTTAGTGAGGAGGATGGTCTCAGGTTGTGGTCTGATATTGATCAGCTGATATATTGGGCAGAGTGATGGCAGATGGAATTTAATTCTGAAAGTGTAAAGTGATGCTTTGTTGGAGGCTGAATAAGGGAATGATTAATACAATGAACAGTAGGTCCTTTGGTAGTACTGAGGAACAAGACGACCATGGTATACAAGTGCATTAAACCCAGAAGGTGTCAGCACAGCTGAACAGGATGATGAAGAAGGTGTACAGGATGCTTGCCTTCATTAGCTGGAGTGTAGATTGGAGGAGCAAGGAAGTTTTGTCACAATTTTATAAAACATTTACTAGGCTACAAATAGAATACTGTACGTAAATCTGATCAGCACACTATTGGAAGGATGTGATTGCAGAGGAGATTCACCAGGATCTTGGCTAGAATGAAAAATCTAGGTTATGAGGAAAGACTGGATAGACTGAGATAACACAGTGTGGAGCTGAAGGAAACAGCAGGCTAGGCAGCATCAGAGGAAAGTTGACGTTTCAGGTTGGGACCCTTCTTCAGAAATTGGGGAGGCGGAAGGGAGCTCTGAAATAAATAGAGAGAGGAGGGGTGGGGCTGACGAAGGTAGGTAGAATGGTGATAGGTGAGTGCAGGTAGACAGTGGTGGGGATTGGTCAGTAAGGTGAGAAGAGCAGATAGTTGGGAGAGAAGACGGACAGGTTGTGTCAGGTCAAGGAGGTGGGGATAAGAGGGAGGGTTGGTCATGGGATGAGGCTGGGGGTGGGGAGATTTTGAAACTGGTAAAGTCCACATTGAGATCATTAGGTTGTAGGCTCCCAAGGCGGAATACGAGGTGCTGCTCCTCCAGTTTCCAGGTGGCGTCATTGTGCACTGGAGGAGGCATGTTGCCCAGGGAGTGGGAGGGAGAGTTGAAGTGGTTTGAAACTGGAAGGTGTTGTCATTTTTCGAACAGAGTGCAGGTGCTCTACAAAGCGGTCTCTGAACTTCCGCTTGGTCTTACCTTGTTCTCAAGGAGGCCACATCGGGAGCAACGGATGCCGTCGACCACATTAGCAGAAGTGCAGATGAACCTCTGTCTGATATGGAAGCTTTTTTAGGTTCCTTGGATAGAGGTGAGGGGGCAGGTGTAGGGGCAGATGTAGCACTTTCTGCGTTTTCAGGGAAAGGTGCCGGGGTGGTGGAGCTAGTGCAGACGAGGGAAGCGGTTCCTACAGAAGGCAGATAGGGGTGGGGAGGGAAATATATCCTTGGTTGTGGGGTCAGATTGAAGGTGGCGGAAGTGGCGGAGAATGATATGTTGAATTCAGAGGTTAGTGGGGTGATATGTGAGGACAAGGGGGATTCTGTCTTTGTTTTTGTTGCGGGGAGGGGATGTGAGGGCAGAGGTGCAGAAAACGCAAGCGATGCGGTCAGGAGCATTTTCGACAACTGAAGAGGGGATGTTGTGTTCCTTGAAATATGAGGACATCTGGGATGTTCAGGAGTGGAACACCCCAGCTTGGGAGCAGACACAGCAGAGGCGGAGGAATTGGGAGTAGGGGATCAAGTTCTTGCAGGAAGGTGGCTGAGAGGAGGTGTAGTCTAGGTAGCTGTGGGAGACGGTGGGCTTGAAATAGACATCAGTTTCAAGGCGGTCACCAGGGATGGAAACAGAGAGGTCCAGGAAGGAGAGAGAGGTATCAGAGATTGCCCAGGTGAACTTGAGGTTGGAGTGAAAGGTGTTAGTAAAGTTGGTGAACTGTTTAAGCTCCTCATGGGAGCATGAGGCAGCACTGATTTAGTCATCGATGCAGTGGAGGAAGAGGTGGGGGATAGTGCCAGTGTAGCTGCAGAAGAGGGACTGTTCCACATATCCTACGAAGAGGCAGGCATAGCTTGGGCCCATACGGGTTCCCATGGCCACCCCCCTTAGTCTGTAGGAAGTGGGAGGAGTTGAAGGAGAAGTTTTTAAGGGTAAGGACGAGTTCGGTTAAGTGGATGAGTGTGTCAGTGGAGGGGGACTGGTTGGGCCTGTGGCAGAGGAAGAAGCAGAGGGCTTTTAGGCCATCTGCATGGGGAATGCAAGCATACAGGGACTAGATGCCAGTAGTGAAGATGAAGTGTTGGGGCCAGGTAACTGGAAGTTGTGGAGGAGGTGGAAGGCATGGATGGTGTCCCAGATGTGGGTGGGGAGTTCCTGGACCAGGGGGGAGAAAATGGAGTCAAGATAAGTGGAGATAAGTTCAGTGGGGCAGGAGCAGGCAGAGGCAATACATCGGGCAGGGCAGTCGGGTTTATGGATTTTGGGAAGGAAATAGAAACGGCTGGTGCAGGGTTGGGGAATGATGAGGTTGGAGGCTGTGGGCAGGAGATCACCTGAGGTGATAAGGTTATGGATGGTCTGGGAGATGATGTGTTGTTGGTCGGGGTGGGGTCATGATCGAGGGGGTGGTAGGAGGAGGTCTCAAAGAGTTGGCGCTTGGCCTCGGCAATGTAAAGGTCAGTGCACCATACCACAACTGTGCCTCTGTTATCCACGGGTTTGATGGTGAGGTTAGGGTTGGAGCGGAGGGCTGCACGTTCCGTGGGGGAGAAGTTGCAGTGAGTGAGGGGGTGGAGAGGTTGAAGCGATCGATGTCACAATGGCAGTTGCAAATGAAGAAGTTGCGGTGGGTAGGAGGCCTTGAGATGGTGTCCGGGAAGATGGGTGTGTGTTGGAGGCTGGAGAAGGGGTCTGTAGATGGTGGGTTAGACTCGTGGTTAAAGAAATAGGTGCGGAGGCAGAGGCGGTGGAAAAACTGTTTGACATCCACATGTGAGCAGTATTCATTGATGTTCGGGTGAAGGGGATAAAGGTGAGTCCTTTACTGAGGACTGACCGTTCATCCTTAGTGAGCGGGAGGTCTGCAGGGATGGTGAAGACCCTGTAGGGCTTGGGGCTGGGGTTGGCTGTAGAGCTGGTGGTCGTGGGGGTGGAGTTAGGGGCCATGTTGGTGGTGGGTGGGGTAATGGCAGAAGTGACGTCGTCCTTGATGTTGGCGGCAGGAGCAGTGTCATCAGGGCGTCGTTGATGTAGGTGGCGACAGCGGTGTCCTTGATGTAGGTGGCGCCCTCGGTCTCGGGGGCAGAAGCGGCGGCTTCCGCTGTGTGGGTGTCGGCAGTGGAGCCATAATTTGTGGCACCGGAATCGACGTGACCAGTGTCGGCGGATGTGACAAGAACGGTGGCATCAGCGGATGATGTGATGGTGACCACATGATCAATGGCGACAGGTGCATTGTGGGGGAGGTCCTGGGTAGGGTTGAGGACTTCGGGGGTGGAAGAGGCCTGTGTTTGGTGGTAGACACCAGTAAGTTTAGTGTACTTACGGCTTTTAATGTCAGATGGGGTGGAGTAAAATGTGGTCTACTGCATCCGCTGCTCCCGATGTGGCCTCCTCTACATCAGTGAGACAAAGTGGAGGCTCGGAGACCGCTTTGTAGAGCGCCTGTGCTCTGTTTGTGACAAACGACAACACCTTCCAGTCGCAAACCACTTCGACTCCCCCTCCCACTCCCTGGGCGACATGTCCATCCTGGGCCTCCTCCAGTGTCACAATGATGCCACCCGGAAACTGGAGAAGCAGTACTTCGTATTCTGCCTTGGGAGCCTACAACCCAATGGTCTCAATGTGGACTTTACCAGTTCCAAAATCTCCCCAGTCCCGGCCTCATCCCCACCTCCTTGACCTGACACAATCTGTCCGTCTTCTCTCCCACCTATCCGCTCTTCCCACCTCACTGACCAATCCCTACCATTGCTTACCTGCACTATGACCATCCCACCTACCTTCCCTAGCCCCACCCCTCCTGTCTCTTTTAATTTCAGAGCTCCCTTCCCCCTCCCCCATTTCTGAAGAAGGGTCCCAACCCGAAACGTCAGCTGCTGTGTGCTGTGTTCCTTCAGCTCCACGCTGTGTTATCTCTGACTCCAGCATCGGCAGTTCTTACTATCACTGGGTAGATTGGGTTTGTTTTCCTTGAAGCAGAGAAGGCTGACAGGTGATTGGATTGCGGTATGCAAAATTGAGAGGCATAGACAGAGTAGATCATGAAAATTTTCTCCCCATGGCAGACATGTCTAAGACTAGGGGGCAAATGTTTAAGGTGAGGAGCAGGTTTACAGGTCTGAGAATACCATTTTTCATCCAGAGAGTGTTAGATACATGGAACGTGCTGCCCGAGAGAGTAGTGGAGGCAGGGGCCCTTGCAACATTCAAAAAGCATCTAGTTGAATACTTACAATGCCAGGGCATAGACTATGGATCAAGTGCAGGTAGGTGGAACTTGTGTATTTTGGTGTTTGTTCGTCAGCATAGACATGTTGGACCAAGGCTCTGTTTCAATGCTGTATGATTCTAAGGCTTGCAAGCTGAAGTAGTCATCAGATGTGAAAGATTAGATATTTGCTGATAGTGAAGTACCTTCCAATAGTGTCAGATACATTTAATAGCAGTGAAAAATGGGATATGGACATCATTGGCTTGACCAACATTTATTGCCTGTCCTTAGTTGCTCTTGAGAATGTGGTGCCTTCTTGAACAGTTGTAGTGCATGTGTCAGAAGAAGACCCATGTTTGAGAGGTAATTCCAGAATTTAAGGCATGGCAATATATTTCCAAATCAGGTTGGTGTGTGGCTTGGAGGGGCACTTGAAGGTGATATTCCCATGTATGTGTAGCCCTTGTACTTTTGGATGGATGTGGTCATGAGTTTGGAAGGTGCTGTTTGAATAACTTTCTGCAAGCATCTTTTAGTACACACAGCTGCTACTGAGTTGGGTTTCGGAACTCGAGCAGCAACTGTAGATACTGGCACATCTGCGAGGCTGAGAGATAACCGGATTCCACATCTAAAGAGGCAGTCATACCTCAGCTGAAGTGACTAGAGGAAATAAGGGAAATAGTGACCACTAGACAGTCAAGAAGAAACAGACAGGTAGTGGCAGGAATCCCTGTGGTCCCACACAAAAATTGGATTTTCTTTCTGGAAGCTGAGGAGGATGCTCTTAGCTCAAGGGATGCAGTCAGAGCAAAGCTTCTGGCACTACAAGTGGCCTAACTATACAGAAGGGGAGAAGAAGAAAGCAGGAGCAATATTGATAGGGGATTCATTATGGGAACAAACAGGTGTTTCTCCAGGCACAGGTATGACTTCAGTAGTGTCCTAGGCCCAACCATCTTCAGCTGCTTCATCAATGACCTTCCCTCCACTATAAGGTCAGAAGTAGGGATGTTTGCCAATGTTCAGCACCATTTGTGAATCCTCAGATGGTGAAGCAGGCCATGTTCACATGCAACAAGATCTGGATAATATCCAGGCAGAGGTCGTTGTGCACTTTGGTGCAGGAATGGCCTGTACAAAAGGGACAGTTTGCACCTAAGCTGGAGGGGGACCAATATCCTTGCAGGGAAGTTCACCACTGCTACTCAGGAGGTTTAAACTAGAGTGGCAGGGGGCTGGGGATTGAGGCAAGCGTACACATTAAGACCCGTAAGTCTGAAAGGAAAGACAGGCAGAGACAGAAAAATGAACATGCTGGTACCAATGGCCTGATGTGTTTATTTCAACACAAGGAGCATCATGGTAAGACAGATGCACTTAGAACCTGGATCAGTACGTGGGACTATGATGTTATGTTTGAGAGAGGGACAGGACTAGCTGCTCAATGTTCCAGGGTTTCATTGTTTCAGGGCAGATAGAATGGAAGGTAAAAGAGGTGGAGGAGTTGCATTACTAATTAGGGAGAATGTTACATCTGCACTCAGAGGACATACTGGAGGCTTATCCACTGAGGCAATATGGGTAGAACTCAAAAATAAGATGGGTGAAATCAGTCTGATAAGATTATACTATAGGCCCCCCCAGCACCCACTGAGTCATTGAGGAACAAATATGTAGGTAGATTATGGAAAGATGCAATAATAATAGAGTTGTCATAGTGGGTGACTTTAACTTCCTCAATGTTTGCTGGGCCTTCCTCATAGCAAGAGGCTTAGACAGACCAGAATTTAAGTGCACCCAAGAGGATTTCCTAATGCAATGTGTATAGTCCAACTCGAGGAGGGGCTGTACTGGACCTTGTACGGGATAATGAGCCTGGCTAGGTAGTTAACCTTTCCATGGAGAGCATTTTGGAAACAAGTGATCACAACTCCTTAAATTTTAAGGTAGCTATGAATAAGGATAAACCAGGACCTGTGGCAAGGTACTAAATTGGGGAAAGACAAATTTTACCATTATTAGCATGACATATGTTAATTGGGAGGAGCTGTTATCAGGCAATACCACACTTGATATGTGGGAATTGGTTAAAGACCTGCTGATAAGAGTTCAGGACCAGCATGTTCCAGTAAGGAGGAAGGACAACCACAGCAAGGTAAAGGACCCTTGGATAATGAAGGAGGTTGTACATTTAGTCAGAAGGGAAAGAAAAACATTTGTAAGGTTTAGAAAGCTAAAATCAGTCAGGACCCGCAAGGAATATAAAGAAAGCAAGAAACAACTTAAGCGGGGAATTAGGAGAGCAAGAAGGGGCCATGAAATGAATTTGGCAAGTAGGGTTAAAAAGAATTCCAAGGCATTCTATACACGAATGTTAAAAACAAGAGGATAATTGGGGAGAAGGTAGGACCCTTCAAGGATAAAGGAGGGAAGCTATGCTTGGATGCAGTGGATGTAAATGAGTACTTTGTGTCAGTATTCACCTAGAAGAAGGATATGGAGGATAGTGAGATTTGTGTGGACCATCCTAATATGCAATGGCATTTTGAGATCAAGAAAGAAGTGGTGTTGGGTCTCTTGAAAACCATTAAGGTGGCTAAGTCCCCAGGACCCAATGGTATCTACCTCAGGTTTGTGAGAGAGGCAAAAGAAGAGATTGTTGTGGCCTTAACCAAGATCTAAGCATCTTCATTAGCCACTGGAGAGGTCCCAGAGGACTGGCGAGTAGCTAATGTTATCCTTCTGTTCAAGAAAGGAAATAGAGATAATCCAGGAAACTAAAGACTCATTAGTCTCACATTGGTGGTTGGGAAGCTATTGGAGAGAATTCTTAGGGATAGGATTTATATGCAATTGGAAAAGCATGGCCTAATTAGGGACAGTCAGAATGGCTTTGTGCCGGGCAGGTGGTGTCATTCTAACTTGATAGAATTTTTTGAGGAGGCAACAAAGTTGATCAATGAGGATAGAGCAGTAGATGATCTCTATGTTAATTTTAATAAAGCATTCGATTGGTCCCTCATTGTAGGCTTATCCAGAAGATTAAGATGCATGGTATCCATGGTGACTTGGCTGCCTGGATTCAGAATTGACTCGACCATAGAAGGCAAAGAAATAGGTGGAAGGGTGTTTTACAGGCTGGAGGTCCACGACTAGTGGTTTTCCAAACGGATCCGTAGTGGGACCTCTACTGTTTGTGATATATATAAACGACTTGGATGAAAATGTAGATGGGTAGGTTAGTAGGTTTGAAGACAATGCAAAGAGCAGCGGAGTTGTGGACAGTGTAGAAGGTTGTCAAAGGATACAGCGGGATATAGATCAATTGCAGATATGGGCAGAGAAATGGCAGATGGAGTTTAATCCGGTTAAGTATGAGGTGTTGCACTTTGGGAGATCACATGTTAAGGGAAAGTATACATTTAATGGCAGGACCCTGAACGGCATTGATGTACAAGAGATCTTGGGGTTCAAGTCCAAAGCTCCCTGAATGTGGCCACACAAGTGGATAGTGTGGTAAAGAAGGCAAATGGCATGTTTGCCTTTATTGATCGGGAAACTGAGTCAGGATGCAGTTGCAGTTTTATAAAACTTTGGTTAGGCCACATTTATAGCATTCAATTCTGTTTGCCAAATTTTAGGAAGGATATCGAGCTTTTGGAAATGGTGCAGAAGAGGTATACCAGGATGCTGCCTGTATTAGTGGTGTATGAGCTATAAGGAGAGGTTAGTTTCTCTGGAACAGCGGAGGCTGAGGGAAGACTTGATAGAAGTCTATAAAATTATGCAATGCAAAGATAGGGTTGATGGTCAGAATCTTTTTCCCAGAGTTTAAATGCCTAAAACTAAGGGGCATGCATTTAGGGTGAGGTGTTGGGGGGAGGGAAGTTCAAAAGAGATGTGAGGGGCAAGTTTTTTACACAGTGGTAGGAGTTTGGAATGTGCTGCCAAGGGTGGTGGTGGAGGCAGATACGGTAGGAGCATTTAAGGGACTTTAGGTTAGTACCTGAATATGCAAGGAATGGAGGGATATGGACCAAGGGCAGACAGCAGGGATTAGTTTAATTTGATGTCATTTCAGCACAACATCGTGGACTGAAATGCCCATTACTGTGCTGTATTGTACTGTGTTCTATGTTCTATTGTGGTCAGCATGGACTAGTTGGACCGAGGGGTCTATTTCTGTGCTGTATGACTCAATGACCATTACTGGGGAAGGTGGGACTTCTTTAGCGGCACGGTATGCACCTGATCCAAAATGGGACTAACATCTTTGCGGCAGGTCTTGTCAGTGCTGCTGGTTCAGCAGGGGCAAGGGACACAGTGCGTTTAATAATGACACTGCAAGACTTAGAAAAGGAACCAAGGCGGGACAACTTCAGCCATGTGGTGCCTAAAGGGTTTGGATAGCCTGCATTTTCATGCCAGGATATTAGAGGTAAGACAATTAAGTTAAGGGTGTGGATTGACATGTGAAATTGCAATGTTCTTACCATCACAGAGTGACAAGACTGGCAGCTTAACACGCTGAGGCAGAGGATCTTTAGGCAGGACAGGAGACAGTGCTAAAGCAAAAGTGATGTCACATTATTAGTTAGGCAGTCAGTTACTGCTTTGACGATGGATGATATTGTGCAATGGTCATCAAATGAAGCTTTGTGGATAGAACTTAGGGATAAAAGAGGTAATTATACTCTTAGTGTATTGTTGGTGCCTACACACAGGAAATGGAAAAAGACATATGTAGTCAATTCTCTAAGGTGTGTGAAAATAATAAGGTAATTATAGAATCCCTACAGTGTGGAAACAGGCCCTTTGGCCCAACAAGACCACACTGATCCTTGGAACATCCCACCTAGACCTATTCCCCTAATCACTACAGGCAATTTAGCATGGCCAATCCACCTCGCCTGCACATCTTTGGATTGCAGGAAGAAACCAGAGCACCCAGAGGAAACCCACTCCGACACAGGGAGAATGTGCAAACTCCGCGCAGATAGTCACCTGAGAGTGGAATCAAACCTAGGACCCTGGTGCTGCAAGGCTACAGTGCTAATCACTGAGCCACCATGCCACATTAAGGGATTGCAACTATCCCAATATTAATTGGGAAAGTCATAGTATAAAAGGTTTAGAAGGGACAGATTTCTTGAAAAGGAGAGCTTTTTATGCCAATGTGTAGATGGGCCTGTAAAGAACGGTGCACTGCTGGACCTAATTCTGGGGAATTCGAGGTAACAGTGGGAGAGCAGATTTGTAATAGCAAGCTCAACACTGTGGGTTTTAAGTTTGATATGGAAAAGGAGAATGATGAGCTGCAAAAAAGGGTTTTGGATTGGGCTAAGGTAAATTTTTATTAAAATGAGGAGGAATCTGGCCAAAATAGATATGGAACAGTTACTTGAGGGTAAATCTACAGTGGAACAGTGAGACACATTCAAAATGGGAAAAGTTCTGAAGAAGTGTCCTGACCTAAAACATCAACTTTCCTGCTCTTCCTATGCTGACTGGCCTGCTATGTTCCTCCAGCTCCACACTGTGTTATCTCTGACTCCAGCATCTGCAGTTCTTACTATCTTGAAGTACAGGCCCAATGTGTTCCCTTTAGGGTGAAATGTCAAGTAACAATTCCAGAAAACCATGCACATCTAGGAATATTGAAGACTGGATTCAAAAGGAAAAGAAAGACATATGACTATTACAAAGAGAGCAAAATGATGGAGGCCCTGGACGAGTATAGGAACTGCTGGGGGAATCTCAAGAAAATAATTGAGAGACCAAAGAGGCAGTATGAGAAAATGCAGGCAGGCAAGATTAGAGAGTACCCCAAGCTATTCAAGGGAAGAGGAAAAGTCCGGGAAAGAGTAGGACCTATTAGGGACAAGAGGTCCATTTGTACGTGATGTCAGATGCATTGTTAGAGCATTGAATGTGTATTTCAGATCTGTCTTTACTTGGGAGAAGGAGGATGCAAGTACAGAATTCAAGAAGATGGACAGTGAAGTTCTTGAGCAGATTGGCATAAGAAGCAAAGAGATATTGGAGGCTCTGGCAGAATTAAAATTGGACCAATCTCCAGGTCCTGATGACTTGTATCCCAAACTGCTGTGGGAGATGGAGGAAAGAGAAATGGAGAAGTGGAGATGTTAGGAAAGGATTTCTGGCAATGAGGGACATGGCAGCCCAAATGATGGTGGGGTGGATGTGAGTTAGGCTGCATTTGGAGGAGCGTAGATGTTACAGAACTGGAGGAGGTTACAATGGTAGGAAGGGATAATCATATCAAGGGACCTGAAAGCAAGGATAAAGATTTAACCACTTGAAGCATAATTAACTTGGGGGACAATGTCACCCCAGGTATGATGGATGAATGGGATGTCACGTGAGTTAGGTTGCAGGTCACAGAGTTCTAGATGGACAGAAGGTGTAATGGTGATCAGGGAAGCATTGCAATGACACAATTTGGAGTCAAGAAATGTAGAGATGAGGGTTTCAGCAGCAAATGAACTGAAGCAGGGATGGAATCAGGTAACGTTATGGAGATGGAAATGGATTGTCTTTCTTAAATAGAGAGAAACTGCAGAAAGCTACAAGGAGCTCAGGGATACTTGTGCACAAAACACAGAAAGCTAGCACACAGATGCAGCAGGTAATCAGGAAGGTTAATGGAATGTCGGCCCTTATCTCAAGTGGTGTGGAGTATGAGAGAGGGGATGTTTTGGCTGAAACTATACAAGCTGCCGGTGAGACTACATCTGGAGCAGTTTTTGTCTCCTTATTTAATCAAAGATATCATTTCATTGGAGACAGTTCAGTCAAGGTTCCCTAGGCTGATCCCTGATATGGATTATCTCCAGTGACTGCTCCCAGTCTGTTTGTGAGATCCAGATATTGAAACCGGCCTTTTAGG
Organism: Ginglymostoma cirratum; assembly: GCA_024137785.1. NCBI lineage: Eukaryota > Metazoa > Chordata > Chondrichthyes > Orectolobiformes > Ginglymostomatidae > Ginglymostoma > Ginglymostoma cirratum. The sequence continues at coordinate 905,850 of JAHRHZ010000176.1, forward strand.
AAAATTTAAAGACTAAGTTTGGCAATATCCTGATCCCTTTACATAATGACTTTGAAACTTAAGGTTATGGTCCCTATCACAAAAATGCTCACCCACTGAAACTTTAACCACTTGACCAGCTTCATTCCTTAGGATTAGTACTAGCACTGCCTCATCTCTAGTAGGACTATCTATGCACTGGCATAAGAAGGTCTCCTTGATGCACTTTAAAATTTCCACCTTACTGATCCTTTCACACTGAGGCGATCCCATTCAATATTAGGAAAATTGAAGTCTATAACTTAACAACAGTAGCCTTGTTTCTCTCGTACCTTTTGTGATTTACCCATAATTGCTCCTTTATCTCTCTGATTGTTGGGATTCTTGTAGGATAACGCCAGGAAGGTTACCATCCTTTTTTTTTATTTCTGTCCTTCCTTCAACCATTCCTCAGCAATTGCATCAGTATCATATTTCCATGTGCTCATCAGTGCTCTAAGTTCATCTGCCTTAAGCGAAGTATCTTGCACTAAAACAGGTGTAACTTAGCTTTCCAATCTCTCATGTACCTTGACCTACCCATGTGATCTCCATCTCCTGGACTATCCCGGCATTCCTCAACATCTGATGGAGCCTTGCTCCCAACTTTACATCTGCTCTGTGCCGTACCCTACACTTTATGGTACTAAACTGAACTCTTGACAAATTATTATCGACTTAAAAAAAACTTCGAGTTCAGAAACAAATGCCAACTTTACAAAGGTACAACAGTCCAGAATAGCGATAATCAACAAGTGGGATAGCTTAGAACTAAGTAGGGAGCATAGAAATAGGCCTTTCAGCACCCCCTGTCAATGCTAAGCAATGAAACGTCATTAATCTCATTCACCTGCACTTGGTCCATAACCTACTATGCCCTGACATTCACGTAGCCATCCAGATGCTTCTTAAATGTTGTGAGACTACCTGCTTCCGCTGCCCTCTAAGGCAGCTTATTCCATAGATCTACCACCCTCTGAGTGATAAAAAATTTTCAAATCTCTGCTAAACTACTTGCTCCTCATATTAACCCTATACCCTCTGGTCTTAGACACGTCTGCCATGGGGGAAGAGATTCTTATAACCTACTCTGTCTATACCTCTCGTAATTCTGTACACCTCAATCAGATCTGCCTTCAGTCTCCTGCACCAAGGAAACAAACCCAACATATCCTGTCTCTCCATATAATTGAGACTATTCACCAGGATATCGCCTGAAATGAATCTCCTCTGTTTTATTTTTGATCAACCTACACAGACATTTATGAAACATGTCTGGGACACTACTAATAGGCCACAGGAACCCTCTTCTAGTTTTACATTATTGTGACTATGTTCCTTTTTAAATTTGCTACCATTAAGAACATTGACTGACCAGAGTTGTTTTGACGGACAATTCAGTTTCATGTGCTAGAAGTAGCACTCATTGGATTAACTAATTAAATAGAGTACAGATCCTTACAGTCTTTATTCGTGAGGTTTACATTTCAACGATAGATGGAATGAACCTTGAAATATGTACATGTTTAACTGACGGTTTCTCAAATATGTGCCTTGAATGTTCATGAAACCCAATCCTATGAACTAACAAATCAGTATTGACCCATATTGCAGACAGCATCAGCAAAAACTGAAGTGCCAGAAATATTATTTTTGGAAAACAGTTGAAGTGCTTCTTTTGTGTAAAATACCTTGATAATACACATGACATGAGTATTAAGAGTTAGACATGGCAGTGCAACTATTTAGTGTTTCCATTGTCAATATTTCAGATAATGTTTTACCTTTATGTTTACATAGTCTTCAAGGTGCAGTCTGTGATTGCAGCACATGCTGAACAGGTAACATCATCACCACTTTTATGGACTAGGTAGTTATAGGCTTAACCCAAACTCAATCTTCTTTCAGTTGGCCATGTGTATGAAGGAATGGAGGCCTAGAGGATTGCACCTCAATAGAGATTGCGCTGCAAAAACTGGATAACATTTGCGAGAGTGAAAGGCTAGTATTTGCTTTGAGTTATGAATCTTGATTACAAAAATTTATTTTAAAATTGGCCAATGGGAAAATGGTTCCCTTCTCACTTTTGGGGGTTGGGGTAGGTGTATCATCATCTGTCCTGAGCACAGAGTCAAATTAGAAAGCTCAATTGTGTCTAATCTGAATAATTACTTGAACATCAGAATAATTTTCATGTTTGGTGTCCCCAAGGTGAAAATTGAACTTGTGCCTGTGTTTGAACATCAGATGTCAATGTTCAAATTTACACTTATGACTATGTGCCTTGAATCATGTTGTATAAAACTGTGCTGAAAGCCTTTGTTTCAGTTTTAATGATTTTTAATCTGGAGAACTAGACATTAAAGATGTGGAAGAATTTGAATGTGGAAATAATATTTTTGCTTCCATAAATATTCGAAGTCATTGTCAGAATTATGAATGATGTTTCATCATTCCAAAGCTGAAGCTGAGTGTTTTTGATTCCTCTTACTCTGTGTCCATCTGGATGCCAAGAACAAAAGGGGCAGCATGGTGGCTCAATGGTTAGCGCTGCTGCCTTACAGAGCCAGGGACCCGGGTTCAATTCCACCCTTGGAATGTGTGGAGTTTGCACATTCTCCCCGTGTCTGCATGGATATCCTCCAGGTACTCCGGTTTCCTCCCACAGTCCAAAGATGTGCAGGTTAGGTGGATTGGCTGGGCTAAATTGCTCAAGATGTGTAGTTTAGGTGGGTTATAAGGGGAATGGGTCTGGGTGGGATGCTCTGAGTGTCGGTGTGGACTTGTTGGGCCAAAGGGCCTGTGTCCACTCTGTAGGGATTCTGTAAAAAAGTGGACATTGGACCACTGGAAAATGATGGTAGAGAGATGATAGTGGGGAACAAGGAAATGGCTGAGGAACTGAATAATTACTTTGCGTCAGTCTTCATGGTGGAAGACATGAGTAATATCCCAAAAATTCAAGAGAGTCGGGGGCAGAGCTGAGTATGGTGGCCATCACCAAGGAAAAGGTGCTAGTAACACTGATTGGCCTGAAGATGGACAAATTGCCTGGACCATTCTGGCTAAGTTTGCAGATGATACAAAGATAGGTGGAGGGACAGGTAATATTCAGGAGGTGGTGAGGCTGCAGAAGGAATTGGACAGGTTAGGAGAGTGGGAAAAGAAGTGGCAGATGGAGTACAACATGGGAAAGTGTGAGGTCATGCACTTTGGTAAGAAGAATAAAAGCATGGACTATTTTCTAAATGGGGAGAAAATTCTGAAGTCTGAAGTGCAAAGAGACTTGGGAGTTCCAGTCCAGGATTCTCTCAAGGTAAACTTGCAGGTTGAGTCAGTAGCCAGGAAGGCTAATGCAATGTTGGCATTTATTTTGAAAGGACTTGAATATTAAAGCAGGGATGTACTTCTGAGGCTTTATAAGGCTCTGGTCAGGCCACATTTGGAGTATTGCGTGCAGTTTTGGGGCCTATATCTCAGGAAGGATGTACTGGCCCTGGAGTGGGTTCAGAGATGGTTCACGAGAATTGTCCCAGGAATGGAAAATTTAACATATGAGGAATGTTTGAAGACTCTGTGACTACACTCATTGGAGTTTAGATGGATGAGGGGATATCTAATTGAAACTTTCAGAATACTGAATGGCCTGGACAAAGTGGATGTTGGGAAGATGCTTCCATTGGTAGGACCTGAGGACACAGCCTTAGAGTAAAGGGAAGACCTTTTAGAATGGAGATAAGGAGAAACTACTTCAGCAGAGAATGGTGAATCTATGGAATTCACTGCCATAGAAGGCTGTGGAGGCCAGGTCATTGAGTATGTTTAAGACTGAGATAGATAGATTCTTGATTATCAAGGGGATCAAGGGTTATGGGGAGAAAGCAGGAGAATGGGGTTGAGGAACTTATCAGCCATGATTGAATAATGGAGCAGACCCGGTGAGCCGAATGGCCTAATTTCTGCTCCTGTGTCTTATGGTCTTATAATTAAGAAGTACGAAAGGTAAGAAGTCATTTTTGGGAGCAATTTATAGGCATCCTAACAGGCCTAACATGGAATTTTACAGTACGTTAGGAGGCCATTCGAACCCAGCACGTCTGTACCGATTCCTACGAAGTAGGACAAGTATCTGGGAAGAGATAAATGGAGTATGTAAGAAGGGGAACACAATAATTCTGCAACTTTACACATAGTTTAGGCAAATCATACTGCCAAGGTTAAACCGCGAAAATTAGGTAGTGTAATCAGGATAATTTCTTAGAAAAGTACATTCAAGGGCAATCTGGGCAGGATCTAGGCTTGGTCATGAACAGTGAGACTGGATTAAACAATAACTTCACAGTAAAAGAGCCTTTAAATGACAGTGACAATTTGGAAAGGTCCCAGTGAATTGGAAAATAGCTAACATAACACCATTGTTCAAGAAAGAAGGGAAACAAAATTGAGGAAAGCATAGTTAGCTTTAACATTGTTCATTTGGAAACTGCTAGAATCTATTATTAAGGCGGTTACAGCAGACTATGTAGAAGATCATAATGTACTCAGGCAGAGTCAACATTTCTTGTGAAAGGGAAATTGCAGTTAACTATAAGTATAATTTAACAGAATTCTTTGAGACTTAACAAACAAAATGGATAAGGAGGAATCAATAGATGTGGTGTACTTAGATTTGTAAAAGACATTTGATAAGGTACAACATTAAAGGTTATCAAATAAAATTATAGGTCATGATGAAAGTGGTAACATATCAATATAGGTAAAGAATTGTTTAGGTAACAGGGAGCAGAGAGTAGGGGTAAATTGGCCTTTTTGGGGGTTGACAAGCTTGGTTCCAAGGTGAGTGTTTTAAACATAGATTAAAGTTACCTTAATGTAATGAAGGAAGAGGTGGCTAAAGTGGGCTGAGAAACTTGGTTAAAAGGTAGAACAGTGACAAACTTCGAAGGAGATATTTAACAACTCTCAAAGATTTGTCTCAATACAAAAGACTCTTCAAGGAGGATACAATTTCCATGGCTAAGTAAGAAAATTGTGCATAGTATCAATTTGAAAGAAACATTGTACAAGGTTAGCAGTAGTCAAAAAAGTGGCAGACTTTAAGTCTGGCAAATAATAATCAAAAAAGGGAGAAAATGGAATGAGAGAAACCTTGCTAGTAATATAAAATAATGAATTTCTACAAGTATTTAAATAAGAAAAGATTAACTGAAACTAAAAGTGATTCAAGAATATCACAGGAATAAGTTTAAAGTCTCACCTATTTATAATTCACACCTATAATTTCTTGGATATGGGGAGTGAAGATATAATTAGATAAGTTTTTCAAATGGCAGCAGGATAGGTAAGAAAGTAATTTGTCATTTGTAAGGAAACATAGATATGGCAAATGGATTTTGACTTGGGTAAATACAAACTTGCACACTGAGAACAGAAAAGCAGTATACTAAATTATATAGAGAGAAAGTGTAAAACTTGGAGGTAAAGAGGGATCTGGCTGCCCTGGCACATGAATCACAAGCACAATCATGCAAGTACCCCAAGTGATTAGGAAAGCAAACAGCATGTTGCTTATTTCAAGGATAATGGAATTTGGAAGCAGGGAAATTTTACTGCATACATTCAGGTTCTTGGTGAATCCACAAAACTTAATTTTAAGGGGCGGCGTGGTGGCTCAGTGGTTAGAACTCCTGACTCGTAGTGCCAAGGACCCGGACTTAATTCCACCCTCTGGCAACTGTCTATGTGGAGTTTGTACATTCTCCACGTGTCTGCATTGGTTTCCTCCAGGTGCTCCAGTTTCCTCCCACAGTCCAAAGACGTGCAGGTTAAGTGGATTGGCAATGCTAAATTGCCCATCGTGCCCAGGGATGTGCAGGGTGGGTGGACAGGCATGGGAAATGCAGGGTTACAGAGTAGGGGGCTGAATCTGGGTGGGACACTCTTTGGAAAATCAATGTGGACTTGTTGGGCTGAATGGCCTGTTGCCATACCATGAACTTTGTTTCTCTCATCACACAGGCTGTCAGGCCTGTCGAGTTTCTCCACCACTTTGTTTACTTCAGGTCTCCAGCATCTGCAGTGTTTTGTTTTCATTTGGTGTATAGTTTTTGTTATGTTCTTTGAAAAAAGATATAATTGTGTCAGAAGCAGTTCAGATATGGTTCACTCAGCTTTTTCTTGGTAAAAGATACTTATGAAGGAAGGTTGAACAGGTTGGGGCTGAATTCATTGGACAGCAGAAGAATGAGAAGATCTTGTTGAAGCATAAAAGATACTGTGGGGACTTGAGAGGGTGAATGCTGAGAGGATCTTTCCCCTTTGTAGGACAGACTAGAGCAAAGGGAGATTGTTTAAGAAAAATTGTCTATTTTTCAACATGAAGATCGGGGGATGTTTAATTTTGTGGAATTCTGCTCTCTAGTTAACAGTGGAAGCTTGGTCATTAAATTTATTAAAAGCTTAAAGAGATAGATTTTTGATAAGATGAGTGCATCAAGGGATATTGGGGGTGTACTTGTGGTTAGGGGACAGACACCAAATTGGAGCTGAGATAAAACTAGATCAGCCATAATTAGTTGAAGCAGGCTTGAAGGTCCATGTGATCTTGTCACTCTCCTAAATCCTATGTTTCTGAACACAAAAGGGTCTAGGCCCGAAACATCAAGCTCTCCTGCTGCTATGATGCTGCTTGGCCTGCTGTGTTCATCCAGCTCTACACCTTGTTATCTCATAATCTGAATAGTGATTAATTTTACAGGCTTCTTTGTGGAAGGGTGAAACTTCTGCTGAATCTTTTGCTTCTGTTAAGCAGTTCATCCACAAAAACAGAGAGCTGTTGACTCTAGTGGAGGGATTTTATTTCACAATGAAAGGCATATATGTGTGCTTAGATTTGGCGCCACAAACTAATGACAGTTCCATACAACTGTAAAATGCGGACACAGTTAAGGCCACTGATAATGAAAGGAAGACAGGTCTATGCTGAGCCCCAAGTTGAAGATGCATGGTTATCTGAGAGGCAGCAGATGCAGCAATTTCAGTACGAGGTGCATGAAGATCTGTTGGAGATTCAAGGCTATGAGCAACCTGGTTTAAATTGATATATTGATTTTCTTCGAAGAAGTTGAGTAGGTTGGGCTTGCACTTATGGAGTTTAGAAGAATGAAACCTTATTGAAATATATTTCTGAAGGGTCCAGACCGAAACATCAGCTTTCCTGCTCCTCTGATGCTGCTTGGCCTGCTCTGTTCATCTAGCTCTACACCTTGTTATCTCAGAGTCTCCAGCATCGGCAGTTCCTACTATCTCTGAAATATATTGTGTTCTTAGGGTGCTTGACAGGGTAGATGTGGAGAGTTTGTATCCCTTTATGGGAGAGTCTAGGACTAGAGGGCATAATCTGACAGCAAAGGGTTGCCCATTTAAGACAGATGAGGTGGAATTTCTTCTCTCAAAGTACAGAATCTGTGGAATTCTTAAGGTAGATGGCTGTGTTTGCTGTGTTGTTAAGTATATTCAAGGCTGAGACAGATAGATTTTTAATCAGTGAGGAATCCAAGGTTATGGGAAAAAGGCACAAGTGGAATTGAGGATTATCAAATCAGCCATGCTATCATTGAATGGTGGAGCAGACTTAATAGGCTGAATGGCCTACTTCTCCTACATTTTATAGTCTAGGTCACTGCATGATCAGTTTAATGTACTTTACTCTCCTTCCATCCTAGGTTCATCTCAGTGGACTCTCTCTTATATGGACAGCACTTGTCACCAAGAATCCAGCCTTGAATGTACGTGGTGGGAAGTGAAAAACTTGAATCTGGAGTGCCTGATTTTGAAGGTGTTTTCTGTTCCTGGGTACTGAGCACACACCTACATACATAGTCGTGGCTGTAGACTACTCAGGTATTGAGGGAATAAAGGCCACTGGCTGGCCTTTGGTGGTTTTGATGGCCATGTTGTGCAGTTGATTACACCTTAACATGCAGGCATTCAGCAATGGCTACGGATGTCTCTTGGACCACCTCTGACAGCAATAATGACTTTCTTGGCTGTCCCTTCTTGAAAAAGGCATTGGTTACCAGCTTGAGGCAATGAAGCTCTGCTACTTGGGATATGGTGCACAGGTCTACAAAGAGCCCCTGGAACAAACTGAAGACAGAGAAATGAAGTGCACAATGAGGTTCATCACCACTGGCATTGGATGATATCCAATAGAAAAGAGAATTAGTTTGTTCATCATCATGCCTCAAAGATTTGTGATGGCCTCTCAGCAGACGTTCAGCCTTTGGCACATCTATCGTTCTAACAGCTGGAAGTAGCTGATCCACTGTTCATGCTTGCTGCATGGTCTGTTCTTCTGTGTTGGAATCTGCTCGCGACTCTCTCTGCTGCCTTCTGGCTCTTTCCCAACCTGAGCACAACCTTGGCCACGAGGTTGCCACTCTGATTAAACCTGCTGAGCTCCGATGCCCTGAGGTCCCTATACAACCTCTAGGAAAATGAAAACCTATGTCCTTTGGTCTTAGACATGTCTGCCCTGGGGATTCTCACAATCTACTTTGTCTACAACTGTCATAATTTTGTACACTTCAATTGAACCACCTACTCAGCTTCCTCTGTTCCAAGGAAAACAAACACAGCCTTTCCAGTCTCTCCTCATAACTGAGACTTTTCATCTGAGGCAACATCCTGGTGAATCTCATCTGCTCCGTCTCCAGTGCAGTCATGTTCTTCTGATACAGTATGTAGTTCTGGTTGTGACACTATTCCATCTGTGGCCTAACCAAAGTTTTATAAAGTTGTAACAAGACTTCCTTGTTCCTATATCTATGCTCCAGCTAATAAAGGTAAACATCCATATCACTTCTTCAACATCCTGTCCACCTGTGCTGACACCTTTCAGGGTTCAGTGGAGTTGTACAACAAGATCCCCTTGTTTCTCAATATCACCTAAGGACCTTTCATTCTTTGTGTATCTCTTTCCCTTGTTAGGCCTATCAAAATACATCACCATGCACTTCTCTAGACCGAACTCAATCTGCCATTGCTCTGCCCAATTTACCAGCTGATCAATACCAGACTAACCTGAGACTATCCTCCTCACTAGCAACAACACTTCTAATTTTCATGACATCTGCAGACTTACTAATTAAACCTTCTACATTCACATCCAAGTTGTTAATGTACATACTAAATAGCAAGGGTCCAAGCATCGAATGCTGTGCTGCTCACCACAGGCTTCCAATTACAAAGCTAACCCTCCACCTCTTTGTCTCCTATTTAACAAGCCAATTTTCATTCCAGTTTGCCAAAATGTCTTAGATCCCATGGGCCCTACCTTACCACCCTTCCAAATGAGACCTTTCAAAGGCCTTACTGAAATCAGTGTACACCATATACTGCCCTCATTAGAATATTTAGTCACCTTTACAAAAACATTCAATTAAAATAGTCAGACAGGGTGCACCTCTTAAAAATCTGTGCTGATGATCCTGCCTTTCCAAGTATTGATTAATCCTGTCTTTCAGAATATTTTCCAATCATTTCCCTACCACTGATGTCAAACTATTTGGTCTATAATTACCTGGCCTATCCCTGCTGCCATCCTTGAACTGAGGATCCAGTCACCTGGCGCTTTACTAGTGGATATTAAATAACCCTACCAAGGCCCCAGCAATTTCTTGCCTTGCTTCCTGTGGTAACCTGGGATACATCTCTTCAGGCTCTGGGGTTTTATGCACCTGTATGTCTGCTAAAACAACTAATACCTTCTCCTCGTTAATCTTAACTTATTCTAGAGCCTCACCATCTCAACTGACATTCTCGACAACAATTTCTTTCTGCTTTGTGAATACAGATGAGAAGCATTCATTGAAGACCCAGTGCTTCCACACACAAGCTGCCCCTTTTATCTCTAAAGTCCCACACTTTACCTGAAATATTTATAAAAAGTCTTGGGGTTTTTCTTGCTGCCATCTGACCAAGGTAGTTTGTGGCCCCTTTTTGCCTTCCTAATTTCCTTTTTTAAGCAACATCCTACACTCTTTGTACTTTGGAAGGGCCTCCTGTGTATTTAATGCACTGTGCCTGACAAATGCATCCTTCTATTTATTTACCAAATTCTCAATATGCCTTGACATCCAGGGTTACCTGGACCTGACGGCCTTGCCTCTCACTCTTAGAGAAACATTCTGGTCCTTAATTCCCTCCGTACTATTTTTAAAAGACTCTGTTTTTCCAAATGTAGACTTACCTGCAAATAGCTGCTCCCACTCTATGTTTGCCAGATGCTGCCTAATGATGTTGAAATTGGCCTTCCCTCAATTTAGACATTTGACACTAACCTCATCCCTTTCCATCAAGATGATAAAGTTATGGTCACTATCCCCAAAATGCTTGCCCATTGAAACTTCAGCCACTTGACTGGCCTAATTCCTTAGAATTAGGTCGAGCACTGCCCCATCTCTAGTAATAGATTTATCTACATATTGACACAAAAAGGGTCTCCGGGATACACTTTAAAAATTCCACCCCTTCTGATCTTTTCACACTTAAGGAAAGTTGCAATACCCTACAACTCTTACCCTGTTGAGCTCATATCTCTTTGTTATCTGTCTACACATCTGATCCGCTGTCACCCTTTGACTATTGAGAGGCCAGTCATGCAATATTAGCAAAGGTACTCACGCCTTTTTCGTTCCTAAAATTTACCCAGATGGCCTCATTTGAAGATCTTTTTAGGATGTCCACTCTCATTGCAGCACTGATGATCCAATTTTTATCTGAATGTCTTGTCTGATCCAACCAAGGCCTTACGAATTATTGAATTTTAGAATCCCAACAGTATGGAAGCAGGACATTCAGCCCATTGACTCCATATGAATCTTCCAAAGAGCATCCCAACCAGAGTATTCCACTTAGACCTATCCGTCTACCCTGTTTCCCATGCGCATCTTTGGACTGCGGAAGGAAACCAGAGCACTTTGAGGAAGTCCACATAGATACGAAGAGAATGTGCAAACTCCATACAGACAGTCACCCAAGATTGGAATCAAACCAGGGTCCCTGGCATTGTGAGGTAGCAGTGCTAACCACTGAGCCACCATGCTGCCCTAAGGAAAACAGGAATGCTTCAGCTCAGGCTGCAAGGAATGATGTGTGTGTGCATTTTATGGTTGTTTGGCGGCCAAATAAAGGACAAAATAATGGTGAGGACCTGAGGGAAGGCTGTGTTCCTTCTTGCAATAATAATTGGCACTTCATGGGCAATTGCCTCTCCAAACTTTTCTGCCTCTCTTTTCTCCAGTATGACACCGTTTTAAAATATGTTTCTCTAACCAAGCCTTTGGCCATCGGCCTTATGTAGCTTTGTGTCAAATCTTGCTTCGTAAAGGACCTGAGAAGTGACTTGAGAGATAAAAGGTACTGCAGATGCTGGAGAATCCGAGATAAGTCGCGAACCATTTCAACTCCCCCTCCCATTCCTCAGACGACATGTCCATTCTGGGCCTCCTGCAATGCCACAGTGATGCCACCCGAAGGCTGCAGGAACAGCAAGTCATATTCAGCCTGGGAACCCTGCAGCCCAATGGCATCAATGTGGATTTCACAAGCTTCAAAATCTCCCCTCCCCCAACCGCATCCCAAAACCAGCCCAGCTCATCTCCACCTCCCTAACCTGTTTTTCCTCTCACCTATCCCCTCCTCCCACCTCAAGCCTCACCCCCATCTCCTATCTACGAACATCATCCTGCCCCCTTGACCTGTCCGTCCTCCCTGGACTGACCCATCTCCTCCCTACCCCCCCACATACACTCACCTTTACTGGCTCCATCCCCGCCTCTTTGACTTGTCTGCCTCCTCTCCACCTATCCTCTCTTCTATCCATCCTGTATCCGGCCCCCCCTCTCTCCCTATTTTTTTCAGAACCCTCGTCCCCTCCCCCATTTCTGATGAAGGGTCTAGGCCCGAAATGTCAAGTTTTCCTGCTCCTATGATGCTTCTTGGCCTGCTGTGTTCATCCAGCCCCATGCCTTGTAATCTGAGAAGTGACTTGAGATGACTTATTACATTTTTGGCACTATCCTCTTCACATCTGTGCTATTCAGTATGTCAATGTCCAATAAATGAGTTAAAAGATCTCCTTAAAAGCGATGCAATCATCAACAAAGACATGTTTGATGATATCCCCCAACTTTCCACCAAAGGTAACCTTGAAACCTCCTAGTCTGACAAAAGTTGACATGTGAAGAATGGAAAAGCCAACTGAGTAGATGGAATTCTAGCAGAGATTTTCAAGCTTCAAAGAAGCAGAGCTTACCTATCATCTTTAGCAACTGTTCCTGAATATCTGAGATGAAGAATAAATCCCAATTTATCTAGGGATACTAGCATCACCACCATCTTCGAGAAAGCAGACAAAGTGGAGTGTAGGAACCTCAGAGGAATCCACCTACTCTCCATCACCAGGAAGATCATCGCCTAAATCCTCACTAAGCGCCTTCACCGAGTCTCTCAAGAAATCATGAAGCCAGTATTTGGCAATAGACTCATAGAATCCTTACAGTGTGGGAACAGGCCATTCTGCCCAACAAGTTCACACTGCCCCTCCAAAGAGTATCCCACCAGACCCATCACCCTACCCTTTCCTGGTAACCCTACATTTCTCATAGCTAATACACCTCACCTTACACACCCCTGGACATTACGGGCAATTTAGCATGGCCAATCCACCTAACTCACACATCTTTGGACCATGGGGGGAAACCGGAGCACCCAGCAGAAACCCATGCAGACACATGGAGAATGTGCAAACTGAACACAGACAGTCACCCTAGGGTGGAATTGAACTCAGGGTCCTGGCGCTATGAGGTAGCAGTGGTAACCCCTGAGCCACCGTGCCGCCCCATGATTTCCACTGCTGAACAACTCTAAGAGAAATGCCAGGAACAAGACCATCTACTCAACATGGCCTTCATTGATCTGACCAAGACTTTTGATTCAGTCAATCAGAAAGTACCATGGAAGACCCTGTCAAAGACTGCCTGTCCAAAGAAATTCATCAATATCCTCAGTCTCATCCATAAGATATTGGTAACAGTCCTCACTGAAAAAATGTGACAGAATCCTTTGACCTCAAACAAGGATTTTTCATCACCCCCCCCCACCGACTCTTCTCTGTCTTCACCACTGTTCTTTATCTTGTCAAGAACAAGCTTCCCAGTAGTGTGGATATTGTCTACAGGATAGACAGAAAACTTTACAATCTCAACTGGTTGATGTCTACGATGAAAACAACACTGATCTCACTTGTGGAACTTTTAAGTCCGTGGATTACAATGTCATCTTCACACTATGAGAAGAGAATCTTCAAGCTTCGCCTACGGGCTTCATGAAACGTACTGAAGAATTGGTCTCAACGTCACCCTCAAGAAGACTGAAATTCTTTACCAACTTGTCCCAAAGTCAAGTTCTGATCTATTCCTTGATTAAGATCAATAGAGAAATTCTCCCAAACATGGAACATTTCCCATACCCTGTGAAGTTACCTCTCAACTAAGGCTTACATCGATGTGAAGATTCACATTACTTCCAGTCTGCAAGCTCTGCTTTTGAACGCTAAGGATGAAAGTTCTTGACCATGACATTGGTGCTGATGCAGGATCCTTATGTCGTAGATAATCATCCTTCTGATTCTTTTATATGGTTCCAAAACTTGGATTACCTTTATATGTTACTTCAATGCTTTGAGACTAAATCTTCACGTCAGCTGGGAAAGCAGACATACTAACATTAGCATCCTTTGAAGCAGACAACAGCAGCAGCATCGAGGCCATGATCAAAAACCAATTCTGTTGGGCTAGACACTTGCTTAAGGTGGCTGAACTGACAAAGCAAATCATCTTTGCCCAACTCAAGGAAGGCACTGGAACTAGACGAATCATCGAGTCATAGAGATGTATAGCATGGAAACCGATCCTTTGGTCCAACTCATCCATGCCGACCAGATATCCTAAATAAATCTAGTCCCATTTGCAGCATTTGGCCCATATCCTTCTAAACCCTTCTTATTCGTATACCCATCCAGATGCCTTTTAAATGTTGAAATGGTACCAGCCTCCACCACTTCATTCTATACATGCACCACCCTCTGCATGAAAAAGTTGCCCCTTAGGTCCCTTTCAAACTTTCCCTTCTAACCTTAAACCTATGCCCTTTAGTTTTCGACTCCATCACTCCAGAGAAAAGACCTTGTCTATTTACCCTATTCATGCCCCTCTTGATTTTATAAACCTCTATAAGGTCATCCCTCAGCCTCCACTCCAGGGAATATAACTCCAACCTATTCAGCCTCTCCCTATAGCTCAATACCTCCAACCCTGGCAACATCCTCGTGAGTCTTTTCTGAACCCTTTCAAGTTTCACAATATCCTTCCTATAGCAGGGAAACCAGAATTGCATGCAGTATTCCAAAAGTGGCCAAACCAATGTCACGTACAGCCGCAACATGACCTCCCAACTCCTTTACTCAATGCACTGACCAATAAGGACAAGCATACCAAATGCTTTCCTCACTATCCTACCTACCTACCACTCCAATTTCAAGGAACTATGAACCTGTAATCCGAGATCTATTTGTTCAGCAACATTCCCCAGGACCTTACCGTTAAGTGTACAAAATGCAGCACCTCCCATTTATCTGAATTAAACTCCATCTGCCACTCCTTAGCCCATTGGCCCATTTGATCAAGATACCATTGTACTCTAAGGTAATCTTCTTCGCTGTCTACTGCACCTCCATATCTCCTATGTTCACATCAAAGTCATTTTATATAAATGACTAAAAAGAGTGAACTCAGCACTGATCCTTGTGGTACACCACTGGTCACAGGCCTCCAATCTGAAAAGCAACCCTCCACCACCACCCTCTGCCTTCTGCCGTTGACCCAATTCTATATTCAAATGGCCAGTTCTCCCTGTATTCCATGTGATCTAACCTTGCTAACCAGTCTACCATGAGGAGCCTTGTTGAACACCTTACGGAAGCCCATGAAGATCAAACCTCTTCACTACCTCTTCAAAAACACTCAAGTTAGTGAGACATTATTTCCCATGCACAGAGCCAAGTTGACTATTGCTAATCAGCCCTTGCCCTTCCAAATTCCTATAAATCCTGTCCCTCAGGATTCCCTCCAACAACTTGCCCACCACTGATGTCAGGCTCACTGGTCTATAATTCCCTGGCTTTTCCTTGCCACCATAAATAGTGGCAACATGTTAGTCAACCTTCAGCTCCCACACCTCACCTGTGGTTATTGATGATACAGATATCTCAGCAAGAGGCCCAGCAATCAATTTCCTAGCTTACTGCAGAGTTCTAGGGTACACCTGATGAGGTCCTGGGGATTTATCCCCCTTTATGTGTTTTAAGACATCTAGCATCTCTTCCTCTGTCATATGGATATTTTTCAAGATGTTGCTATTTACTTCCCCACGTTTTCTACCTTCCATGTCCTTCTCCACAGTAAATACTGATGCTAAAACCTTTTTTAGTGTCTCCCCTGTCTCCTGCAGTTCCCCAGAGGTGGATTTGCTAATCTTTAAGGGGCTCTATTCTCTACCCAGTTAGCTTTTTGTTCTTAATGTATTTGTAGAATCTCTTTGGATTCTCCTTAATCCTATTTGCCAAAGTTATCTCATGTCCCTTTTTCACCCTCCTAATCTCCGTCTTAAATATACTCCTATTGCCTTTATACTCTTCTAGGGATTCAGTCATTTCTGCTGTCAATACCTGACCAATGGTTCCTTCTTATTCTTGACCAAAACCACAATTTTTCTAGTCATTCAGCATTTCCTACACCTACCAGCCTTGCCCTTCACCCTAACAGGAACAGGAAAATAAAGGAAGCATTTCAAAGAGTCCCTGAAGGCTTCTGTCAAAAAATGTGACATAGATGTCAATGCGTGGGAAATCCTTGCCTATAAGAATCTGACTTGGAGGAAGCTCCTGCATGAAGGGACGCAATTCACTCATCAATATGAGGAAATACAGAAAAGGAACTGGAGAAAGAAATGCCAGGGATTTCAAGGCCAAAGAACAATTCACCTTCTGGAAATACCTGACAAACAAGTTGTTGGATTTGCGGCATAAGGATCAGGCTCATCAGCCATGCAAAGATCCAAAGAATCATTGACCAGAGTCACAGAATCTCCTAGGTGTACAATCATACTCGTTAGCAAGTGTTTGCTGATGACAATATTCCCTCTCCCACTGCTTCTCTCAAAATGAATCACCTTGTTGTATGTTCTGAAGAGGAGACATACTCAACTCAAAATGTTAACGTTTCTCTCCCCACAAATGCTGCCAACTATTTAAGACCATAAGATACAGCAGCAGAATTAGGCCATTTCACCCATCAAGTCTGCTCTGCCATTTGACCTTGCCTGATATATTTCTTGACCCTATTCTCCTACCTTCTCTCCATAGCCTTTGATCCCCTCACCAATCAGAACCTATATATTTCTGTCTTAAAGACACTCAATGGCTTGGCCTCCGTAGCCTTCTGTGGCGATGAGTTCCACACATCTGTCTGGCTGGACCTTCTGGCTGAACCTTCTGGCTGAAGAAATTCCTCCTCATCTCAGTACTAAAGGATTTGTCCCTTCACTCCAAAGCTGTGCCCTTGGATCCTAGTCTCTCTTACTGGTGGAAGCTAATTTTCTACAGCCACTCTATCTGAGTCTGTGTATTCTGTACATTTCAATGAGATCTACCCCCACCCTCATCCTTCTAAAATCCATTGAGTACTGACTTGAGTCCTCAGCTATCCCTAATAGTGACAAGTGCTTCATTCCCGGGATCATTCTTGTGAACCTCATCTGGACCCCCTCCAAGACATTCTTTAGGTATGGGGCCCAAAAATGCTCACAAGAATCCAAATGCTGAGTATTTTCCACGATTCTTGGCCTTTAAGCTCATTTGGTAGATATATTCCTGAAATTTTAAAAAAAGGAGGGTAACTTGATCAAAGTTTTCAATTGGAACTGGTGGGGTTGGTAGAGAGGAATTATTTCCACTGTTTGTCGGATCCAGGAAGATGGCACATAACCTAAAGTGAGAGCCAAAGCTTTCAGGAGTAAGTGAGGAAACATTTCTTCGGGTAAAGTTGGTATAAGTGTGTAACTCTGATATTGATTGATCTTTGTTAGGACAAAGGGTACAGAAACAAGGGGCAAAAGGTCACAGATCAGCCATGTTGGGCTCTCTTTCAGCAGGTCAGGAAGCTTCTGTGGAAACAGAAACTGGATGAATGGTTCAGGTCTGTGGGCAAGCGAAAGCAGAAAAATATACAGAAGGCAATGTCTCCAGTAGGTTGGCAGGAATTAGTTGACAAAAGGTTTCACATTGCAAGATCAAAGGAAGTGGTAATAGGACAAGGAAAGATGCAAACCATGTGTCCGGACAAGGTGTGAATAGGAGAAAAGCAACTGCAAATGGTAAGAAGATCAGAAAATAAACAAGGGCATTAACAAAGGAACACACTTTTGAAGTGGGACGTTCAGAGCGGATTTGAGAAAAAAATTTTTACCCGGAGGGTGGTGGGAGCCTCAAATGTATTGACCGGCAGAAACACGACTATCGAGCTTGTTAACCTCACAGCCTTTAAAAGTACCTGGATGAGTACTGGAAACGTCATAACATTCAAGGCTCTGGGCCTAGTGCTGGAAAGTGGGACTAGTGTACATTTAGTATTGCTTGGCAGTACAGACCCAATGGGCTGAAGGGCCTGTTTCTATATTGCATGATTCTATCCATCAAGTAAGCTGTAATTGTAGTCATGGATTGAAAAGTGATAATGCCTGGAGAATTTTGTACCCTGCATAATTTGCATTCAAATATGAACTTTTGGACAAAAGTCCAAAACCAAACTTGTCAAGAGACTTTCAAGTAGAAGCATGAAGTAAGGTACCAAGAGAAGAACACACAGTTCCCGGCCATTGTGGAATATATCCTGAAATTAATTTTGTTCAAAATATTATTTTAACATCAGAAATGTTAGTGTCAAATCAAAATGCTGAATTTTTAAAAACTTACTTTCAATTATTTGTGGGGAAACACAATATGCACCTTGTACTAATGGAGCAGAGACCTGTGATGCTTAAACACTCAGAATAAAATGGGAAATGCTTTTAAAGCACTGCCTGCAGACATGGCAGAGATTTTTGACAGCTAACTATTGATGAGGTTTCAGGAAGCTGTTTACAGTAAAGAGAAAAACAGTTAACTTTTGAATTCTAGGATGGTTCGAGACTAGCAGGCAGTTTTTACAGCTGGGAGCAGGACCTGAGAAAGTGCTTTGTGCTGTCCGGCCAACTCTGTTAGTGAATGACTTAGCCTGTTTTCTACAATGTTGTAGTGATTGGAATAAGGGCCTGATGCCTCTCATTGAGTATGAGATCCCTGATTGGCCCAGGTTAATAACCTAATCAGGGAACCCTGGCTGACAAATAGGGCAGCATGGTGGCTCAGTGGTTAGCTCTGCTGCGTCACAGCACCAGGGACCCAGGTTCAATTCCAGCCTCGGGCGTCTGTCTGTGCAGAGTTTGCACGTTCTCCCTGTGTCTGTGTGGGTTTGCTCCGGTTTCCTCCCACAGTCCAAAGATGTGCAGGTTAGGTGAATTGGCCATGCTGAATTGCCCATAGTGTTCAGGGAGGTGTAGGTTAGGTGGGTTGTTGAGGGGGGCGGGGGATGGGTCTGGGTGGGATGCTCTGAGGTTCGGTGTGGACTTGTTGGGCCAAAGGGCCTGTTTCTACACTGTAGGGATTCTGATTCATAAACAGGAGTCTCAGTGGCTGTTTTCATTCTGGGCACTAAGCAAGCTAGTCAGAGTCTACATACTGTGCATGTGTAAATAAAAGGAGACTTGGTGATGGGATACTTGCCTCCTTGGAATTATTTCACATATCCATTTAAATCTGCATCCCTGGGATTTAGAGGAGTGTATTTAGATTTTGGGAATTGGTATATGGGCTATATTCAGCGATACATTTTCGCAGAATTGCTGAAATACTTTGCAAAAAACATGTGTTTGGAGAGATTTAAGTTTATGAAGAAGAACCAGCATACATTTGTAAAAGGCAGAATGTGATTGAATAACCTAATTTATTTTTTTGAAGAATTAATAGGTGTAGAAGGGATTGCAGTGAATGTTGTCTGTGAATTTTAAGAAACTGTTTGACAAAGTACCACACAAAAGACTGGCTAACAAAATTTGAGGATCATGGAATAGGGGGCTTCCTGTCACCTTGGACGAAAAATTGTTTCAATGAAAGAAAACAGTCATGGTAAAGGGTTACTTTCAGACTGAACGATGATAGACAGTGGTGTTCCCCAAGTCCTAGGACTGCTGCTTTTTTTGGTATACACATCAGAATTATTTGCATCTTTTTTAAAAGATCACTCATGGGAGACGGCGTGGCTGGCTTGGTCAGCAATCATTGTCTATCCCTAGTTGCCCTTGAGAAGTTACTTGAGAAGTAACTAATGCAGACCATTTGGTGTAAGTGCATCCATAATGCCATTAGGGATGCAGTTCCTGGATTTTCACAAAGTGACAGTGAAGGAAAAGCAATATATTTCCAAGCCAGGATGATGGATGGCTTGGATTGGAGTAGTGTTTGCATGTATCAGCTGCCCTGGCCTTTCTAGATAGTAGTGGTCATGAGTTTAAAATGTGCCGTCTAAAGAGTGAATTTGTGCAGTTCATCTTGTAGATGCTGCTACTGATTGTCATTGGTGGTGGAACTATGATTATTGATGTGGTGCTAATCACAAAGTGGACTACTTTGTCCTGACTAGTTTCAAGCTTCTAGGGGTGTTGTTGAAGCTGCACTCATCCAGGATAGTGGGGAGTATTCCATCACACTCCTGACTTGTGCCTTGTGGATAAGCTTTGGTGAGTCAGGAGGTTAGAGTAGTTAGCTCCTGACGTGCTCTTGTAGAAACAATACTTGCATGCCTAGTCTAATTCAGTTTCTGATGAATGGTAACTTCCCGGATGTTGATAGTGGAGTATGTTAATACCATTTAATGTCAAAGGGTGATGGTTAGATTCTCTTGTTGGAGATGAACATTGCCTAGCACTTTTCTGGCATGAATGTTGCTTGCCATTTGTCAGCCTAATGAATATTAGAACACAAAGTAAAATTTAAAATTTTGACAATGATATCAAAATTGTAGGTATTTAAAACAGGAAATTATACCAATCACCTGCAAACAAATAGAGTGTTTAGCAGAATGGGCAGACAGATAGCAGATGGAATGTAATGTAGAGAAGTGTGAGCCATATGTTTTGGCAGACACAATAATGGCATAGTTCTAAAGAGTGTCCATGACAGAGAGACATTGGGTAGATATGAGAAAGCCTTGGAAGTGGAAGGACCTTATAATTAAAAATAAACTTTCAAGAGATTTGAGTATCGTTGGCACAGCCAACATTTGTTGCCCATCCCTAAATGCCCTGAAAGTAGTTGTTCACTACCTATTGAAGCTCTGCAATCTGTGTAATGTAGGTACCAAAAGTGCTGATATGAATGGAGTTCAAGATTTCTAATTCCAGACTTTTATCTAATGGTAGTAAAGAAGCAGAGACAGTGGGCATGATCTAGGCATGAGAGCAGTGTGGGCTAGACAAGATTTGTGGCTTAAAATGACAGGAAATCTGGTGAGGCCCATCTCAATGTCAGAAGCAACTCCCTCCATCTTTTATGCTGTTTTCCAGTTTCTTGTTAAGCACCAGCTAGTTGCCTTGTTGAATAGCTTGTTGACATCCCAACTCATCTCAACTTATTTATTTTTGGCTTTCTATCATTCCAGGCTGGCCAAATATTGAGAAAACCTAACATTGAGAACAGAGCAGCTATTTGGATTCAACTCGCTGCTAGCTTCTAACAACCTAACAAAAGTGGTATTCTAACAAATTCTAACAAAAGTGGTAAGGGGGTGGAATGCCCTGCCTGCCAATGTATTTAACTCAGCCACATTAGGGGCATTTAAACAGTCCTTGGATAAGCATATGGATAATGATGGGATAGTGTAGGGGGTGGGCTTAGATTAGTTCACCGGTCGGTGCAACATCGAGGGCCGAAGGGCCTGTTCTGCGCTATATTGTTCTATGTTCTAACCTCCATGTTTGTATGACCAAACCGTAGCCCAAGGTACAATCAATAGGCACCAGCTGCACACTCTCCTCATCCATGGACATTGAGAGATGTTAGCTAATGCTAGATGCCAATCACCCTGATATCTCTCTGTTACATTGGCAGGCCACTCTGGAAGCACAGACATCTATTGCAGCAACTAGCTGCTGAAAAGTTATAGCAGGGAAACTTTGTGCATAGGATCAGGCATCCAGTTTATGGATTGGACCAGGCTGCATCTCAGGACTGTTTGTTTACTTTCTTTGAGCTCACTCACTTGGTCTACCTGAATGTACGCAGCATCCGTGTCTTGCTTTGCCAAATAACACAGGCATACAATCAGGCAGATTGCCTTGCCGGTCAGCACTCCTCGGGCGAAAGGGTGCGTATCTTGCTGCACCGCAGAGTGCTGTGTCAATCTCGCCGTCTGTGCCAGGAGCTTACGAACATACTGCACTTGCAGTAGTGAATAAGCAGCCATGTCCCAAAATCCTGGGGAAATGATCCTCATTGAAGCCCACGGAGGGACCTGTCAGTTAGGTGACCTCGACACAATAAGTCAGGCAGTGTCCAATACCATTCCAGGGGATTGGCCATGATCAGGCATCAGTAAGATTAATCTTGTTCGGGCAATACCTCTGCAGTCCAGGAAGTAGGCCACGGTCAGTCCAGTGACTCCATAGCAGGAGTGGGGGTTGTAGTGATTGTAATGAAGTCAGCCAGGTGGATGTCATAGAATATGAGTTTCCTGATTGGTCCAAATTAACAGCTCCAATCAGGGATCCCTGGATGATAGATTAAAAACAGGAGTCAGGTAGATTGGAGGATGTCCTTGTGGGTCTGCTCCTGGGCCTGGCCAAGCTAGCCATTAATAGATCCAGGAAGCAGGCCATGGAGGAGGTCATTATGGCTGCCCGGCTGGCTGCCTGCCTGCCCGGCTGCCCGCCCCTTTTCTGTGGCTACATTCATGCCCAGGTGTCCCTGGAAAAAGAGCACGCAGTGTGCCCCAAAACTGTTGATGTTTTTCAGGAGAGATGGGCACTGTGGGGTGTGGAGTGCTTTATTTCCCCCTCCAATTCTATTTTAATTTGATCCATACCCTCTCCTTCACCTTTTTGTTTACATAGGCATTGCCCCCAGGGGTTCTGTTTGCTACTGGTTTTTTCGGTCACATGGATGTTTTTCCTGGTGATGGGCTATCAATAAAATTATTTACACATCTGATGTTTTTACTGTTAAAAAATAAAAACAGGAGTGTCAGACATCCTGTCACTTACAGCTGGTTCTCAGAGAGAGCTGGATCACTGTAAAGGACTTTCCACATGTAAATAAAGGGTGACTTGGTAACAGGATACCATCCTCTGTAAAGGTTTATCAGTGGCATGAGAGAAAAGCATGCTCCTGAAGAAATTTGCTCAGAACAGTCGTCTTTGAGTTGGGGTAAGCAGTTCTGGCATCATGCTCTTATTGGAAAGACTGGGCCCAGTATGTGGAAAGAATGCGTTATGTTTTCAGGGCAAATAGGGTAAGATGGTAAGTAATGAGTAACTCTCCTGACAGCTTGTGGACCTGCAATTTTTTCGGTTATTAGGAGTCTAACTTTCCCTGAGGCACTACATGCTAAAACCTTTCAAGAGTTGTTGGATTTGCTAAGCAATATTATGACCCCAAGCTGCCTCTAAATCTGACATGCTGTCAGTTTTACTCAGCAATTTTAAGAACCGGGGAATCCATTTCTAGATTTTTGACTAGGTTAAGATGAGTGGTAGAGGCATGTAACTTTGGTTTAATCCTTAATGAGATGCTGAGAGATTGGTTTATATGTGGGATTAATGATGTAACTATGCAAAAGCAACAACTAGCTAAAGCCCACTGGACTTCAAACAGAGTGCTACAACTCGCTTTATCATTGAAAAATTCAACAAGTGGAGCATATGAATCACAGGGTATTCCGATGGAAGTGGACACTCTCGCCAATCCAACTGAGCTTGGGGAACACCACTTGAGTGAAGGCATAGCCACATTTAGGACATATCCTGAACAGGGGGACTCTAGGTCAGCCCACAGCAAAACCCCAAAACGAAGCCCTGCCTCAGCTAAACTGTTAAAGTTTTCTCCAGGAACCGGGCCACAAAACCATTTGTAGCTGTTGCCAGTATGCACACTCTGTCTCTCTTTCCACAGAAGCTGCCAGATCTGCTGAGTTTCTCCAGTGTTCTCTGTTTGTTTCAGATTTCGAGCATCTGCAGTATTTAGCTTTTTATTCCAGCTTAAACTCCTTCTTCTATTATTCTATGCCTTGGCTAATAAAGGGAAGTATCCCATTGGCTTGATAATATGCACACCAAGGTCCCTTTGATCTTCAGTACTTTCTAGGGTCCTACCATTCATAGTGTAATCTCTTGCTTTGTTAGCCCTCCCGAAATGCATTATCTTATGCTTAAAGGGTTGAATTCTTTTCTTTGTTGCTTTGCCCACCTCACTAATCCAATTTATTCCTGGCCCATGCTTATATCCTTTTTGATGATTATCCTAAATCTAACTGAATTACGGTCACTTTCTCCAAAATGCTTCCCTACCTGTACGCCTTACACCCACTGAGGCTCATTTCTGAATATTATATTCAGAACTGATCTGTCCCTTGTGGGCTTTCTACGTAAGCCAATGCTTCATCAACATTTCATTTTGCATTTAATTAAGGGGATTTAGTGTTGGTGTAAGGATGTACTGAGGGTGTTCATTTGTGCATGTAGAGGTATTGTTGAGGGAGTCCAGTACTGAGCTGAAGGCTGTATCGAGTGAGCAGCTTGTGTCTCACTGGTTGTTGTCAGGGATTGGTCACCACAGGAGGACTGTTTGAGCTGGCTCACCTGAGAGACAAAATTCATTACTGGAACTGGCTCAATGGCAGCTCTTTAATGGCATTGTACTCTTTTTCTCTCAGACTGAGAGCCTTACTGAATGGTGCTTTAACATTAACATCAACATCAAAGGCTAAGGGAATAAAGCTGGTTGGCATTTCCTTTAAGCAAGCACTTCTTGGCAACTTCTAGAACCAACTAGACCCCAAACATGTAGGTTTCTTTCTTTACCCTGGATCTTAGTCTCCAAGGTTAAAGCGGGGAGGTGGACAGGGTTTTCAATGATAGGCAAATCTTTTAACGCCTTGCCTAGGCTAAAGCAGCATGCAAGAGAGGGGAGACTTTGAGTTTGAAAGCTGAATGCAAGGACGATGTAAAAGCAAAATACTGCGAATGCTGAAATCTGAAACAAATGCAGAAAATGCTCGAGATGCTCAGGAGGGCTGGCAGGATCTGTGAAGCAAGAAACAGAGTTAACGTTTCAAGTCCAATATGGCCCTTCTTCAGAACATCTTAATTCAGTGTTAGGTATTGTTAACTCTTCAGGGTCACTTTGAGATTTTAGTCCTTTTTATGAAGAATTGTGATTTAGAAATTCTGAAGGCATTTTTGGCTGCCTCCATACTGTCAATTACTTGGGTACATCAGTAGGTTTTACTTGAATTCTTGCTTAACTGGAACACAAACAAGCAAGGGGCTTTTACTCAGAGGAACCAAAACTGAAACGTAGCACACTGTCCCAGATAGTGGAAAAACTATTGTCCCCTCTCTTATTCCCCAATCTAAAATCTACGTGTTTAATGAATAATTTAGAAAAGGTACTGACAATCCCAGCACAATTTCTGTTCACTCTTCAAATGGAACAGTTTTATGATCTTTCGTGAAACTGCCAAATTGTATTATGATCTGGTTAGGCACCAGGAACTTTTGTGTTCATGGTAGATAATGTTTGAGATCCCAGGTACTTACTAAGAAAATAAAGTCACAATATTCCAGTTTTAACAAACAAAATAAACTTTACAGAACAAAATTTAAGAAGTGAAACAATATACATTGTGTAAACAACGCTAACATCCAGAATTAACGAGTGATTATAGGTTTACAGACAATCTATAGACAAGCACCCACAGAGCACAGCAATTTGCAAATGCAGTCAAAACTAATCCCACACATTTTTATGCAATCTATTCAGAAGTTAGTGATACTGTAGGTTTTATTAAATTTCATTAAAATGTTTTTCCCTTAAGGACAAATATCAAAACCTCATTTTGGAAGATCTAGCCTCTGGATTTCCTCAAAGGCCACTCTGGCTTGACTGCCTCAGCTGCTGCTAACGTCTGGGAGATCAATCTATTTTTCTGAGATCAAGATCCCCAAGATTCTGGAGATTGCTCATAAATTTCTAATCACCAGCACAATTTCAGATTTTTACCAAACAATTAGCTTTGAACTGCTGCTGCCCCTAAATTCCCCAGAGTTTCTTGTTCTTTTTCCAGCTGAGCTGACCTACTTCTAGGACCGTCTTATACTGTTTTGGCTAGGCTATATTCCAGCCATATTGCTGCCAACAACTGTTTACCTCTCAGTTTGTCAATCTCTTCTCCTGAGACTGAATTGTACTGGATTTCAAAATGCTGCACACCAGCATCTAATCACTGATACAATTTCAGCCCTCTAACTGTTCTGAGTATAATCTGACAAGACAGGCTGTTCTTTGTTCCAGTTGCATGGAGTCAGCTAACAACAGCATGTTAAAAACTCAGATTCACCTTCTCTGACTCTCTCTCAATGACAAACTGTTTGAGGTGGACTGTAGTTCTTTGACTGCTAAAGTGATCTGAGAGACCTCTTAAAACACTCCAATAGGATCCCTGCCTCTAGGAAAACTGAATATAACAGCCATTGGAACATTCTATGCCTTGAATGCTACAATCATCCTGTACTGCTAGCTTCTTAGACACATAAATATGGATTTTATTACAACAGGAAAATACATTTTCCATTAACAACCTGTCATATGTTTGGTCAATAAACTTTCTGAACTGACCTTAGACCTGTATCCTTTAGAATAATAATATTTCTAAATTCTTTCTCGGATAAAATCAGAATGATTCTTCCTTCAATTGTAACTTCTTCATTCCGGTACCAACAAACTTTGAATTACTAATTGTTTTAGATTTGTCTACCATCTAATTAAAATTAGAAAGTTCCAATTCAAATTCAAATCAAATGTCATATTCTAAAACACAAACCATGAAACAGATTTTCACAACCAAAAGGCAGCCTTTCAGTGGCCAATGAGGCCTCTTTTTAATTCTTCCCCCTGTCATTTCTCAAGATTCATGAGTACTAGAAGCCTCAGATTCCACAACTCCTCTCCGCACTTGAGCCTGAATGCTGTGGCCACCTTTTTTTTTGCACTTTTACAGTTTTTCTGAGGGTGTTTCCGTCTTAAGGCATCCGTACATGCCCACACCTCCATCAACAGTGCCCACCTCATCTGGATAGGTTGCAGCCAAAAAGCTATAATGGGTCTTCTGAAAGGGATTTGCCATACCTAACTGGACAAGACTCCCGGAGGAGTCATAATTGGCAACCTCAGCAGGTCCTATCACAGTCACTTCCAGGTTAGTGACCTGATGTTGATTTCAATGTCAAGGTTCTGATTATCTCAGCACGAGTCTATCCCTACAAAACCAACATAAATCAATCATCAAGAAACCAAAAAGCAGTTAATGAAGTCTTTCAAATGATGGGGCTAATTCTACTGCTGAACCCAGGTTCACCTGTGCAGTTTTGAGAAAAGGCGGGAGTAGCAAAGTCGAAAATAACAACGTTGGCATGAGAGCAATGTGACTTGCTGATTTCACATTTAGTCTATATTCTGTATGCTGCTAGTATGGTGTTTGGCACAGATTGAATCAGAAGTATGACTGTGCAACTAGATGCCATCCATAGTGCCAAAACTATGGGTGCTAGGGAGGGAAATTTCCAGTCTATAAATTTTAACTGAAAAGGTATGTAGAGAAATAACTCACTGTCTTTACTTGCTTTTGATAGAAATTTGATTTTAGTATTTTCAGTTAAAATCTCTTTAATTTTTGGTCTTGCCTTATTTGTCAGGGTACTTTGAGATTTTGGTGACAGTTTGAATTTACAATCACAGGTCTTCACAGTCACAAAGCTTTCTAAGAATTATATGTAAATTTACAGCATACAATTAGACCAGCTGTTCTAAGACATTGGTATTACCACTTTTCAAGGGCAACCCAAAACTAATCACATGTTCATGGCATTCTACAAGAATTGTGAAAACAATGACAATCTTGTGAGCTAATGAGTTAAAATGTCTATGAAACGTCAAGTTCGCAAGAACTGTGCAGGAATCATATAAAAATTACAGTAGGGAAACAGAGCATATAGCCCAATAGATCTAAACATGCTTATTTACAACAGGATGCCTCAAACTACCATTGCTTTAAACTTTGGATGCTTGTTGGAGGATCAAGTCAAACAGTCCCTTTTGAAAATAGACAGAGATACCATTATTATACATTTCTGTTAATGGGTTAGAGCAAGGAAATAGGTTAAAATGCTATTGAACTTCATATTCAATAAGATTTTCCAATATTTTTGAAGGTCAGAATCCTTAGAAGTATTGATATGCAGAGGGATCTGGGTGTGCAGGCCCACAGATCACTGAGGCTGGCGACGCAGATGGACAGGTAGTAAAAACAGCCTCAAAAACAGAAGTTGCTGGAAAAGCTCAGCAGGTCTGACAGCATCTTTGAAGAAAGAATAAGAGTTAACATTTCAGGTCCAGTGACCCTTCCTCAGAACAGTTCTGAGGAAGGGTCACCGGACCCAAAACGTTAACCCTGATTTTTTCTTCACAGATGCTGCTAGACCTGCTGATCTTTTCCAGCTACTTCTGTTTTTGTTCCTGATTTACAGCATCCATAGTTCTTTTGGTTTTTATTTAGTAAACACAACCTACTGCATTCTTGTCTTCATTGGGAAGCCCATTGAGTATAAGGCTAGGCAAGTTATGCTGCAGCTTTATAGGACTTCAGTTAGGCCACACTTGAAATATTGCATACAGTTCTGGTCACCACACTACCAGAAGGGTGTGGATGCTTTGGAGAGGGTACAGAAAAGAATGTTGTCTAGTTTCGGGGATTTTAGCTATAAAGAAAGGTTGGATAGACTGAGTTTGTTTTCACTGGAATGCATGACATTGAGGGGTGACCTGATAGAAGTTTGTAAGGTTGTGAATAGCATGGATAAAGTGGAAAGTATGAGGCTTTTGCCCAGAGTGGAAGGATCAGTTATTAGGGGACACAAGTTCAAGGTGTGGTGGGGTGGGTGGGCAGCTTAAAAGAGATGTGCAAGGCATGTTTTTCACACAAAGGGTAGTGAGTGCCTAGAGCGTGCTGCCAGAGGAGGCGGTGGAAGCAGACACAATAGGAGCATTCAAGAAGCACCTGGACAAATACACGAATAAGAAGGGAATAGAGGGATTACGGACACTTTAAGTGAAGACAGTTTTAGTATGGAAGGGCATAATGTGTCAGCAGAGGCTTGGAGGGTCGAAAGTCCTTTTCCTGTGCTGTATTGTTCTTTGTTCTTGTTATTCCTTGTTCTTAAGGTCAAAGCTTTGTAATGTATTTAAGACTGCAAAATGCAGCACTTAGATACAGTAAGAAAATTAAATAACTGAACCTATGCAGTAAATTCAGAAAACCAAGTGTAAGGTTGAATTACTACTTAAGTGTATCCTTCATGACTTTTATCTTTGCAGAACATTATAAGAAAAGTTTTGTCTGAATTCCTTCAAGGATTGGATATACATCAAATGAAGATGGATTTGATCCAGAACTGACTAGCATTTTTCAAATATTCAAACATCATTTCTGCACAGAAGTTGAGTTGTTGCATATCATCCCATCCCTTTTTCCTCTTTCTTTACCTTTTATGTTGTCTTCTTTTAGCAGACATTGGTTTAACATTTGGGAGAAAACCTATTGTCAGTCGACATTTCTGCACAGATGTCGAGTTGTTGCATATCATCCCATCCCTTTTCCCTCTTTCTTTACCTTTTATGTTGTCTTCTTTTAGCAGACAATGGTTTAACATTTGGGAGAAAACCTATTGTCAGTCTGCATTTCTGCACTGCAGCCTTGCAAACTGTGCAGGCAACCTAATCAGATTTTTTGATATATACTCCCATAAATTAGACTTTGTCTGGTGAAGAAGCCTCCAAAGGTTTGTCTCATCACTTATCACTAAGGGAATAGTACAAGAACTCTATGCATGGAAGTGACTGCTTCTGATTTTACGTTTCTTCCTTACTGAGATTGACTTTGCCTGGCCTTTCTTATGACAATGACATCACACTGTTGAAAAGAATTTCCACATCTTTGCAGATGCATTAAATTTGAAAGTGTTAGTTCACCTCCTTCTAAATTGCTACCAAATACTGCCATGATCAGGGAGGCAACAGCACCATCTCAAGTTCCTCTGTATTAAATGTGTTTAAAAATAAACCAGGATATGTTAATGACAATTCCTGTTCAATTACAGATTTAAGCAACCTTGTGAGTCAATTAAGATCTGTGGTACTAATCTAACTTCATTGTTAATGGTTTCCTCAAAGATACATAGTTTCTTGCCATTGGTCATAGAATCCTCCAACTAACTTTTAAATTTAAAATGGAATAGAACGTTAACAACTTAACACAGATGCTAATCATAAAAGCTCATACTTACCTTGAGAAGCTAATGTAGAAATCTCTGTGAAGTGCACTCCTTTCCATGGTAATGATCTGGTAAAGACTAGAGGCTAAGAGCAGGCCATGGCACACCTGCAAAACAATGAGTAGCACAGCTGCTATGCTATGTAATCAGTATCTTCAAACTGTTCCTAAAGCAATAAAGTACCCTGGAAAAATAAAGCAGACTGAAAAATTAAAGTAGAACTGAAAATATTTGATTTGATTTGATTTATTATTGTCATATCTGCCTAGGAACAGTGAAAAGTTTTGTTTTGCGTGCAGTACAGTACAGGCAGGTCATACCAAATAACGTGTATTAGGGTAATAGAACAGAACAAAGAATACAATGTTACAGCTGCAGAGAAGGTGCCTGGAGCATGAGATCAACATTATGTTTAAAATTTGAGAGGTCCATTCAGGAAGGTGAATAACAGTGGGGAAGAAGCTGTTCATGAATCTATTTCTATGTACATACAAATGTTTATATCTTTTGCCCCAAGGAAGAGGGTGGAAGAGAGTACAACTGAGGTGAAAATGGCCTTTTCGGAGGCAGCAGGAAGTATAGATGGTGTCAATAGATGGAAGGCTGGTTTTCGTAATGGTCTGGACTGTGTTTATGACTGTCTGTAGTTTCTTGCAGTCTTGGGAAGAACAGTTGCCAAACCACACTGTGATGATCCCAGATAGAATACTTTCTATGGTGCCTCTATAAAAATTGGTAGGAGTCCTTGTGGACATGCTGAATTCCCTTAGCCTCCTGAGAAATAGAGACATTGTTGTGCTTTCTTGACCGTTGCATTGATATGGGTGGATGAGGACATTGTTGGTGATCATTACTTCCAGGAACATGACAATCTTGACCAGCTACACATCAGCACCATTGATGCAGACAGGGGCATACCCTTCACTCCACTTCCTGAAGTCAATGACAAGCTCCTTCGCTGTGCTGGCATTGATGGAGAGATTGTTGTCTTTACCATGCTGCTAAGCATTCAATCTCTTTCCTGTATTCTGTCTTGGCATTGATTCAGATCCACCCTGCAATGATAGTGTCATCAGCAAACTTGTAAATGGAGCTGGAGTGGAATTTGGCCACACAGTCATGAGTGTATACTGAGTCTAGTAGGGGGCTGAATACACTGGTATTGAAGATTATAGCAGAGGAGGTGTTGTTGTCATTCTTACTGATTGCAGTCTGTGGGTCAGGAAGGCAAGGTTACAATTACATAGATGGGAACCGAGACCTAGGTCTCAGAGTTTAGAGATGAGTTTGTTTGGAATTATGGTGTTGAAGGTGGAAACATAGTCAATACGTCAGGGCCTAACATTGGTATCCTTGTTATCCAGATGTTCCAGGGATAAGTGTAGGGTCAGGGAGATTGTGTCTGCTATGGACTTGGTGCACTGATAAGCAAAGAATCAAGGCAGTTTGGTAGGCTGGAGTTATTGTGAGTCCTGACTAACTTGTCAAAGCACTTGATAATTATGGAGGTCAGAGCCATTGGGCGGTAGTCATTGAGGCACGCTGCATGATTTTTCTTTGGCATTGGGAAGATGGTGGTCTTTGTAAAGCAGGTGGGGACTTCAGATTGTAGTAAAAGGACGTTAAAGTTGTCTGAGAATACTCCCGCCAGCTGGTCCACACAGGATCTGAGTATTTGTATATAAATTGTTCATAACTATAAATCAGTGGGGTCTACAAATTTCTTCAATGCAAAGACCCCAAGAGGTGCTATTATAACATAGAAATAGTGTTAGTAGTTTCATGTGGTTGTGGTTATGCAAAGCTTTAGCTATCATATCAAGCTAATAGAAATAGGATTATGAAAAGGAATCGAATTCTCAGTTGAACATCAATTGAACTCCATGCTCATTGTACTCCTATCTGCCCTTAATTCCCCAAATCACAAATTCCTAAACTTGCTAATGGTCAGCCTCTTACACTTGCCATCTCCAGTGGTTTTGCTAGTCCCATTGCATTAAGTACAGATAAGGCCATTTAAAGTTTATGAGAAGATTTGTGGCTCAAGTTGTGGATGAGGTTGTAAATTTGCACACCAAGCTGAAGAGTTTGATTGCAGATGTTTTGTCATCCTACTGGGTTACATTTTCAGCGCACCTCCGGTGAATCGTTGGTGTTCTGTCCCGCTTGTTATTTATATGCCGAGGTTTGCTGGTGTGATTAGCATCACTTCCAGTTCAGTTTTTCAGTGATTTGTACATCAGGTCCAGTTCAATGTGATTGTTGATAGAGTTCCGGTTGGAATGCCAGGCCTCCAGGAATTCCCTGGCATGTCTCTGGCTTGTGCTATTTTGGATGTGTTGTCCCAGTTGAATTCATATCTTTCTTTGTCCGTGTGTATTGAGGCTAGTGAGAAATGATCGTGTCTCTTGGTGACTAGTTGGTGTTCATGTATCCGTATTGTCAGTTTTCTTCCTGATTGGCCTATGTAATGGTTCTCGCAGTCCTTGCATGGTATTTTGTAATTACGTTAGTTTTATTGGTTGGTGGTATGGGATCTTTTACATTTGTCAGTAGCTGTCGCAGGGTGATTACAAGGTGTAGAGCTGGATGAACACAGCAGGCCAAGCAGCATCAGAGGAGCTGGAAGGCTGACGTTTCGGGCCTAGACCCTTCTTCAGAAATGGTGGAGGGTAAGGAGGTTCTGAAATAAATAGAGAGAGAGGCGGAGGCAGATAGAAGATGGATAGAAGAGAAGATAGGTGGAGAGGAGACAGACAGGTCAAAGAGGTGGGGATGGAGCCAGTAAAGGTGAGTGTAGGTGGGGAGGTAGGGAGGAGATAGGTCAGTCCAGGGAGGACAGACAGGTCAAGGGGGTGGGAAGAGGTTAGTAGGTAGAAATGGGGGTGGGCTTGAGGTGGGAGGAGGGGATAGGTGGGAAGAAGGACAGGTGAGGGAGGCAGGGATGAGCTGGGCTGGTTTTGGGATGCAGTAGGGGGAGGGGAGATTTTGAAGCTTGTGAAGTCCACATTGATACCATTGGACTGCAAGGTTCCCAAGGGGAATATGAGTTGCTGTTCTTGCAACCTTCGGGTAGCATCGTTGTGGCACTGCAGGAGGCCCAGGATGGACATGTCGTCTGAGGAATGGGAGGGGGAGTTGAAATGGTTCACGACACTACGTCCATGACCCCACCCATGCCCTCCACCTCCTCCAGAACTTCCATTTCCCTGGTCCCCAACATCTCATCTTTACCATGGACGTCCAGTCCCTATACACCTGCATCCCTCATACACATGGCCTAAAGGCCCTCCACTTCCTCCTGTCATGCAGGCCCGACCAGTCTCCCTCCACGGATACCCTCATCCGCTTAGCCAAACTTGTCCTCACCCTCAACAACTTCTCTTTCAATTCCTCCCACTTCCTACAGACAAAGGGGGTGGCCATGGGTACCCACATGGGCCCAAGCTATGCCTGCCTCTTTGTAGGTTACATGGAACAATCCCTCTTCCGTACCTACACTGGCCCTAAACCCCACCTCTTCCTCCTTACATTGATGACTGTATCGGCGCCACCTCGTGCTCCCACGAGGAGCTTGAACAGTTCATCCACTTCACCAACACCTTCCACCCTAACCTTAAGTTCACCTGGACCATCTCTAATACCTCTCTCTCCTTCCTGGACCTCTTTGTCTCCATCTCAGGCAACCACCGAGAAACCGATGTCCATTTCAAGCCCACCGACTCCCACAGCTACCGAGAATACACCTCGTCCCACCCACCTTCCCACAAAAATGCCATCTCCTATTCCCAATTCCTTCGCCTCCGCCACATCTGCTCCCAGGATGAGGCATTCCACTCCCGTACGTCTCAGATGTCCTCGTTTTACAAGGACCGCAACTTCCCCCACCTCAGTGGTCGAGAACGCCCTCAACCTTGTCTCCCTCATTTCCCGCAACTCATCCCTCACATCCCCTCCCCGCAATAACAACCAAAACAGAATCTCCCTCATCCTTACGTACGACCCCACCAATCTCTGGATCCAACGCATCATCCTCCGTCACTTCCGCCATCTGCAATCCAACCCCACCACCAAAGACATTTTTCCCTCCTACCCTTTTCTGCTTTCCAGAGGGACCACTCTGTCCGTGACTCCCTTGTCCGCC
Organism: Ginglymostoma cirratum; assembly: GCA_024137785.1. NCBI lineage: Eukaryota > Metazoa > Chordata > Chondrichthyes > Orectolobiformes > Ginglymostomatidae > Ginglymostoma > Ginglymostoma cirratum. The sequence continues at coordinate 939,829 of JAHRHZ010000176.1, forward strand.
CCACCACCCCCGGCACTTCTCCCTGCAACTGCAGGAAGTGCTACACCTGCCCCTACACCTCCCCCATCACCCCCATCCCAGGCCCCAAGAAGACTTTCCACATCAAGCAGATGTTCACCTGCACATCTGCTAATGTGGTATACCGCATCGGCTGTTCCCGTTGTGGCCTCTTCTACATCATGGAAACCAAACGGAGGCTTGGGGACCGCTTTGCAGAACACCTGCGCTCGGTTCGCACTAAACAACTGCACCTCCCAGTCGCAAACCATTTCAACTCCCCCTCCCATTCCTCAGACGACATGTTCATCCTGGGCCTCCTGCAGTGCCACAACGATGCTACCCGAAGGTTGCAAGAACAACAACTCATATTCTGCTTGGGAACCCTGCAGTCCAATGGTATCAATGTGGACTTCACAAGCTTCAAAATCTCCCCTCTCACTACTGCATCCCAAAACCAGCCCAGCTCGTCCCCGCCTCCCTAACCTGTCCTTCCTCTCACCTATCCCCTCCTCTCACCTCAAGCCCCACCCCCATCTCCTACCAAATAACCTCATCCCGCCTCCTTGGCCTGTCCGTCCTCCCTGGACTGACCTATCTCCTCCCTACTTCCCCACCTACACTCACCTTTACTGGCTCCATCCCCCGCCTCTTTGACCTGTCTGTCTCCTCTCCACCTGTCTTCTCCTCTATCCATCTTTTATCTGCCTCCCCCTCTCTCCCTATTTATTTCAGAATCCCCTTCCCCTCCCCCATTTCTGAAGAAGGGTCTAGGCCCAAAACGCCAGCCTTCCTGCTCCTCTGATGCTGCTTGGCCTGCTGTGTTCATCCAGCTCTACACCTTGTTATATCTGATTCTCCGGCATTCACAGTTCCTACTATCTCTGTCACAGGGTGATTGTTGGTTTGTGGTCTAGCCTGATCCCTAGGGACCTGAGCAATCTTGTTGTCATCTCTGATGCATCTCTGATGTACGGTAGGGTGACTAGTGTGTCTGGCCGTGTTGTACAGACAATGCTCCCCACTATACAACCCAAACCCTGGGACCACAATGTAGATGACACCTTCATAGTATTAAACACACAAGACAAGAAGAGACCCTACAACACATAAACAACATCTTCACCGGAATAAAATTCACAAATGAAGAAGAGAACAATAACTGACTACCCTTTTTCGATATAATGATAGAACGTAACATCAACAGGGCACTCCAGACTAACATATACAGAAAGACCACACATATAGACCAGATATGTAATTAAACCAGCAACCACCCCTACACCCATAAACAGAGGTGCATCAGGACATTATTCAAATGAACCACAACACAGTGCAGCAACCCAGAATTGCGCAAAGCAGAACAGGAACACTTATACAGAGTTTTTAAAAGGGTTGGATACCCAAAAAGCACAATCTGCTGTTACCTCCACGACAGACTACAACAAGAAGACACAACACGGCCAGACACGCTGGTCACCCTACCGTATATCAGAGACATATCAGAGATGACCACAAGATCACTCAGGTCCCTATGTATCAGGGTAGCCCACAAACCAACAACCACCCTGCATCAGCTACTAACAAATGTAAAGGATCCCATGCCCAAAACCAATAAAACTAACGTAAATACAAAATACTACACAAGCACTGTGAGAACCATTACATCGGCCAATCAGGAAGTAAACTGACAATAAGGGTACATTAGCACCAACTAGTCACCTAGAGACACGATTATTTCTCACTAGTCTCAATACACACGGACAAAGAAAGACACGAATTCAACTGGGACAACACATCCATAATAGCACGAGCCAAACAGAGACATGCCAGGGAATTCCTGGAGGCCTGGCATTCCAACCGGAACTCTATCAACAATCACATTGAGCTGGGCCTGATATACAAACCACTGAAAAACAGAACCAGAAGTGATGCCAATCATACCAGCAGACTGAGGCATATAAATAACAAAGCAGGACAGAACACCAACACTTCACTGGAGGCGCACTGACGATGTAACATAGTAGGGTGATGAAACGTCTGCAATCAAACACACCAGCTCAGCGAGCAAGTTTACAATCTCAGATAAAACCATTACTGATCGCACCCATGTATTGCTCTCCACCAACATTTCACTTCCACCATCAAACTCTACTTTCTTTGGTTATCCGTATACACAGAAAAACAGTTCTCTCAATTCACTTAAAAAGCTGCATTCAAAATCCTAAAAATCCAGCCTTTGGTCTAACCTTCCTACAGCTTGGCCTGCCCCACCATTCATTATGATCAAAGCCGATTGAACGCTTTTACCACCACCCCACAAGTCTGCATGCCACTGGTAATCAGAAATCTATCAATCTCTACCTTAAATAAACTCAAAGCTTCCACAGGCCTCTGTGGTAAAGAATTCCAAAAGTTCCCTCTAAGTGAAGAAATTTCTCCTCATAAAAATCAAAATAACTGCGGATGCTTTAAAGCAGAAACAAAAACTGAGATTGCTGGTAAAACTCAACAAGTCTGGCAGCATCTGTGAAGAGAAATTAGAGTCAACTTTTCAGGCCTCATGGCCCTTTGTCAGAAATTTCTCCCCACCTTGGTCCTAAATAGGATCCCCCTCATTTTTTAAATTATGCCCTCTCAGTCTAGACTGCCCATCTGGGAGAAAAAGCCTATCTGCGTTGACCCTGTAAATTGCAGAGGATACAAGCCTAGTCTGCCCAACCTTTCTTCATCTGACAATCCTGCCATCCCAGGAACAAATCTGGTGAACCTTGGTTGCAGTATCTATATGGCAATAACATTGCTCCTGAGAAAATGAAACCAAAACTGCATACGTTATTCCAGGTTCGGTCCAACCAAGTTTCTATACAAAAGAAGCAAGACCTTACTACCTTTAGACACAAAATCTCTTGCATGAATTCTGAAGAAGGGTCTAGGTCTGAAACGTCAGCTTTCCTGCTCCTCTGATGCTGCTTGGCCTGCTGTGTTCATCCACCTTATTATCTCAGATTCTCCAGCATCTGCAGTTCCTACTATCTCTTGGTCCATTGGTTCTTCTGTTATCAAGTTTTTTGGCAATATATTCATAAAACGCCAACAAATACATTTTCCCATTCACAAATTCTTGCTGACTGTGCCCAATCAGTTCATTAACATCCAAATATCTATTCATCTTATCCTTTACACTACATTACATATTTTTCCTATTACTGATGTAAGGCTGACAAGTCTGTAGTTCTTAATTTTCTCTCTCACTTCTTTCTTATATTATGGGGTGGTATTCACTTGGAGAGGCAGGAATTAATCAGAGTCAACCTGATTTTGTAAAGGAGAGCTCATGTCTGACCAATTGACTGAAATTTTTAAAGAGCTGGCCAGTGTGTCAATGAGGGCAATACATTCTACTTGAACTTCAGCAAAGCTTTTAATAAGGTCCTGCATGGGAAACTGATAGTGAAACTAATACCTCATGGGATCCAAGGAAATGTGGTAAATTGGATATGGAATTGACTGAGCTCAGAAAGCAAAAGGCGATGGTTGAGAAGTATTTTTACGACCGGAAGCTAGTGTCCATGTGGGGTTCTGCAGGGATCAGTGTTGGGGCCCTTGCTGTTTATGGTTTATGTAAATGATTTAGACATAAATACAGGAGGATTGTTCAGTAAGTTTGCGGATGATACAAAAATTAGTAAGGTAGTCACTGAGGGCCTGACCCAGATGGATATTAATTGCACGCAAGAATCAGTGGCAGGACTCCGGGGCAAGGATGGGCTGGTGCAGGAATGTGTTCTCCGGTGTAACCCTGGCATGTAAACAATGCCACAGAATTGATTGACAAGAAGGCTTCTGCTCACAACCCCCGTGGCGAAGGGAGCAGAGATTGGTTGCCCCACCATCACACCAGGCCCAGGAATGGTTTTACTCCCCACAAGGACAGTACTGTACCACGGGGTGCAATATTACGTCACTTCAAACATTATATACTTGATTCTTTCGCAGTTTCTAGGCTGGTGTCCAGTTGAAATGAAGTGTTTGTATGAAACCCTACTCCAGGAAGTGTACTAAAAATTTATGGGGATGTCTAGTTATGGGGAGGTACAGTCAAATACATTGCATGGCCAGGATAAAGAGAGAAGTGTCGGCTCGACATGACACAAACGGGAATTGTCGAATGACGCCACAATTGCATTCAGCACAGGAACGTCAGTCATTGATAGTCGAGATGATATTGAACTGCAGATTCAGATCAATACCTTCAGAGATCAGCTATGAAAGGTCCCATGGAGAAGAATGTGATAAAGGCAGGAGAGTTGCATGAAGACCAGACTTGGCTACCCATTTAAAGGAGTTCATAATGCAGTTGGAGTCTCATGCACACTCCATTAACAAGTTAGTCAAGGAATCATAGAAGCTTTATAGTATGGAAACAGGCCATCAGGTCCATCAAGTCTGCTCTGACTCTCCGAAGAGCAATCCATCCAGACCCACCTCCTCCTACCCTATCCCCGTAATCCTGCATTTCCCACAATTAATCCACTTAGTTTGCATATCCCTGAAGACAATGGGCAATTTAACATGGCTAATCCACCTAGCCTACATATTTTTGGACTACAGGAGGAAACTGGAACAGTTGATGGAAATTCACGCAGACACAGGGAGAATGTGCAAACTCCACACAGGAAGCCACGCAAGGCTGGAATTGAACTTGGCTCCCTGGCGCCGTGAGGCAGCAGTATTAATCACTGGCCACTGTGCCACCCCACGGAGGATATCAATGCTTCAGCTCAGACTGTAAGGAATGAAGGTGTGTGTATTCTATGGGGTTTTGTTTCCAAATGAAGAACACAATCTAGAAGACCTCAGGGAGAGCCATGTTCCTTCTTGCATTAGTAATTGGCACCTCATGGCACACCGTCCTTACAGGACTGTCTGACACACGTCAGTTCTGGCTGGCTACAGAAGCTGACAGAGATCCTGTGGACTGTGGTCAGTCAAGCCATTCAATTATGGAAATAGTGCTGCTGATGCTGCCACTGAGCAAGGCACAACTGCATGCACCAGTGTATCGCATGGAAACCATCGGAGTCAACCAAAGTTGGACAATGCGCCACCATGAAGTTTCACCGTAAATGGTAGAATGGTACATGCAATGACCACCAGTGACCTCAAAAGGCTACTAGGTGAAGGGAGAACTTTAGATAGGTTCATGTGTGACTTTAAGTCTGAAGTTGCAGAGCCAGTGAATTGCACCATGGAGATGATGGCCCAAGTCCACGTGTCATCTCAGGTAGTATATTCTGGCATTGGAACATACTATCTAATGACTAGTGTCAATCAATACAGAACTCACAACAACATCTGGTGTCTGGCAACTGAACAGCCCATTTGCTTTAAACCCCGCATAGAGGTTCAGGCGGTGAAGTGAAGTATGCTCCCAAAAATCAAAGTTTGCCTCAACATTAAGAACGCCACAGCACAGGAATAGGCTCTTCTGGCCACCACATTTGATACTATTCTAAACTAATCCCATCTGCCTGCACATGGTCCATACCCCTCTATTCCCTGCCTGTTCATGTGTCTGTCTAAATGCCTAGTTGCGAAGTTGAGTAGAGTACTTGTGGATTGTGGCAGGAAGTTAGAATTTGGTACTTGTAAAATGATGGGGGGAATGCATTGTGAGGTCCTTCTAAAAGATCATGTATTTTTTCTGTGCTTAGAAATTTAAAATGGATGACGATGAGCTGCAGCGTGAAAGTTTGCAAGTACATAGAGAGCACCCGAATTGAGACATTTGTATCAAAAGGCTGTAAAGTTAGCAGGCCAAGCAGCAGTTTTTACCAAGACAACAGGCATTTGAATTTAGCCAATCAACTTGAACCAGGTACTTATATACCAAAAACCTATTAAATTTAAGTCTGATGATTTTGACAACATAGGACCAATCCTATTGTAAGAAATATTGATATGTCAGCAAGAGTATTAAAAGAAGGAGGCAGTTGAACAAAGCCCCAGAGCTGCCATCCGCTGTAGCTAACAGCACTCAGCTCTCAAGAGAGAATCGCTGGCTCTCACAACCTTCTCTATGTCTTAGAGAAAGCACCATCTAAATAACAGCAGTACTCTACTTATAGCTGATGCACTCCAATCCAGGCAACATCTTGATGAACTTCTTCTGAACCTTTTCAAAAGCCTCCACAATACCTCCTATAGTGTGGTGATCAGAACTTCACACAATACTCCAAATGTGGTCTTGCTGAAATTTTATTCAGCTGATAAATGACTTTCCAAATTTTATACTCAATGCCCCAAACAATGCTGTTTACCTTCTTTGCCACCTTAACCACTTGTGCTGCCACTTTCAAGGAGCTATGCACTTGTACTCAGGATCCCTCTATATATCAGTGCTGTTCAGGGTTCTGCCATTTACTGTATACTTTTCACTTGTATTTGACCTCCTGAAATGCACCACCTAACTTTTAGCTGGATTAAACTCCACCTGCCATTTTTCTACCCAGCTTTCCAACTATTCTCTATCCTGCTGTATCCTTTTACAACCTTTCTCATTATTCACGACCCTATCAATTTTCATGTCATCTAAAAACTTACTAATCAAACCACCTACTTTTTAATCTGAATCATTTATATGCGTTACAAAAAAGAGAGCCCAGAACTGATCTTTGTGGAACACCACTGGTCAAAGACATCCAATCAGAAAAATATCCTTTCACAACCACCCTCTGCCTTCTATGATCAAGCCAATTTACTAACTTACTTTGGATCCCACGTGACTTAATCTTCTCTACCAGCTTATCATAAGGGACTTGTCAAAGACCTTGTTAAAGTCCATATAGACAATGCCCACTGCCCTACCCTCATCAATCGTCTTTGTCACTTCCTCAAAGAAACTCAACCAAGTTTGTGAGATAGTGCCTCTCCTGCACAAAGCCATGTGTGCTATCGATAACAGGCCATTCTTTTCCAAATGTGAATAAGTCCTATCCCTAAGAATCTTCTCCAATAATTTCCCTATCACTGATGTAAGGCTCACCAGCCTATAATTTCCTGGATTATCCCTGTTGCCTTTCTTAAAGAAAGCACTGACGCTGGCTATTCTCCAGTCTTCTGGGAACTCGTCTGTCACTAAAGAGGATACAAAGATCTCTCTCAAGACCCCAGCAATCTCCTCTTTTGCCTCCCTCAGTATCCTGGGATACATCCCATCAGGCTCTCGGGACTTATCTATCACCCAATACCACCTTCCCTCAATGTCAACATGCACTATAAATCAACACACACCGCCCTAATCTTACCGTCATCCATTTCCTTCTCCTTGGTGAAAACTGGTGTGAAGTATTCACTAAAGACTTATCTACTTTCTCTGGCACCATGCACAGGGCAGCATGGTGGCTCAGTGGTCAGCACTGCTGCCTCACAGTGCTAGGGACCTAGGTTCAATTCCAGCCTTGGGTGAATGTCTGTGTGGAGTTTGCACATTCTCCTGGTGTCTGTGCAGGTTTGCTCTGGTTTCCTCCCACAGTCCAAAGATGTGCAGGGTAGGTGGATTGGCCATGCTATAGTGCCTAGGGATGCCTAGATTAGGTGGGTTAGAGATAGGGGAAACGGGTCTGGGGGGATGCTCTTCAGAGAGGTGAAATGGACTTGTTGGTCCAAATGGCCTGTAGGGATCCTATGTCATAAATTCCATCCTTTGTCCTTGAATGGGCCTATACTTTCCCTATCTGCCCTTTTGTTCTTGGTTTACATATAAAATACTTTGGGATTCTCCTGAATCCCACTTGCTAAGGACATCTTATGGCCCCTTTTGCCCTCCTAATTTCTTGATTAAGTTTTTTCCTGCTTCCTTTATATTCTACAAGGATCTTGTCTGATATCAGTTTCCTAAACTTTATGTATGCTTCCATTTCCTTTTTGACTAAACTTTCAATATCTGTTATCACCCTGGGTTCCCAAACCATGTCATCCTTAACAATCCAACAGTACTCAAGAAGCTTGACACTATCTGGGAAAAAGAACAGAAGATCATAACATAAGAACATAAGAACTAGCAGCAGGAGTAGGCCAACTGGCCCTGTGAGCCTGCCCCGCCATTTAATAAGATCATGGCTGATCTTTTTGAGACTCAGCTCCACTTACCCACCCATTCGCCATAACCCTTAATTCCTTTACTGTTCAAAAATTTATCTAGCCTTTCCTTAAAAACATTCAGCGAGGTAGCTTCAACCGCTTCACTGGGCAGGGAATTCCACAGATTCACAAGCCTTTGGGTGAAGAAGTTCTTCCTGACCTCAGTCCTACATCTGCTTCCCTTTATTTTGAGGCGATGCCCTCTAGACCTAGTTTCACCTGCTAGCAGAAACAACCTCCTTGCCTCCACCTTATCTATTCCCTTCATAATCTTATATGTTTCTATAAGATCTCCCCTCATTCTTCTGAATTCCAATGAGTATAATCCCAGCCTACTCAGTCTCTCCTCATAATCCAACCCTCTCAACTCTGGAACCAACCGAGTGAAACTCCTGTGCACCCCCTCCGGTGCGAGTATATCTCTCCTAAAGTAAGGAGACCAAAACTGCACTCAGTACCCCAGGTGTGGCCTCACCAGGACCCTATACAGCTGCAGCATAGCCTCCCTGTTTTTAAACTCCATCCCTCGAGCAATGGCAGACAAAATTCCATTTGCCTTTTTAATTACCTGCTGCACCTGCAATCCTACTTTTAGCGATTCATGTACAAGGACACCCAAGTCCCTCTGGCACAGCAGTGTGCTGCAATATTTTACCATTTAAAACGTAGTCCATTTTGCTGTTATTCCTACAAAAATGGATGACCTCACACTTATCAACATTGTACTCCATCTGCCAGACCTTTGCCCACTCACTTAGACTATCTCTATCCCTCTGCAGACTTTCAGAGTCTTCTGCACACTTTGCTCTACCACTCACCTTAGTGTCATCTGCAAATTTTGACACACCACAATTAGTCCCCAACTCCAAATCATCTATGTAAATTGTAAACAATTGCGGTCCCAACACTGATCCCTGAGGCACATCACTAGCCACTGACCGCCAACCAGAAAAACACCCATTTACCCCTACTCTTTGCTTTCTGCTGGTCAACTAATCCTCTATCCATGCCAATACATTACCTGTAATACCATGCAACTTTATCTTATGTAACAGCCTTTGGTGTGGCACCTTGTCAAATGCCTTCTGGAAATCCAGATACACCACATCCACAGGTTCCCCATTGTCCACCATGCAAGTAATGACCTCAAAGAATTCCACCAAATTAGTTGAACATGACCTACCCCTCATGAACCCATGCTGGGTGTTCCCAATGGGACAATTTATATCCAGATGTGTTGCTATTTCTTCCTTAATGATAGATTCAAGCATTTTCCCCACTACCGAAGTTAAGCTAACTGGCCTATAGTTACCTGTTTTTTGTCTACTTCCTTTTTTAAACAGTGGCGTCACATTGGCTGTTTTCCAACCTGCGGGAATCACCCCAGAGTCCAGTGAATTTTGGTAAATAATTACTAGTGCATTTGCTATTTCCCCCATCACCTCTTTTAGTACCCTGGGATGCATTTCATCAGGGCCAGGAGACTTGTCTACCTTTAGCCCCATTAGCTTGCCCAGCACTGCCTCCTCAGTGATAATGATAGTTTCTAGGTCCTCACCTGCTATAACCTTCTTGCCATTAGTTTTCGGCATGTTACTTGTGTCTTCTACTGTGAAGACCGACATGAAATAACTGTTTGATGTCTCGGCTATTTCCTCATTCCCAGTTATTAAATTGGCCTTCTCATCTTCTAAAGGACCTATGTTTACCTTCGCCTCTCTTTTACGATTTACATATTTATAGAAACTTTTGCTGCCTGTTTTTATATTCTGAGCTAGTTTACTGTCATAAGCTATCTTACTTTTCTTTATAACTTTTTTTGTGGCTTTCTGTTGGCCTTTAAAGATTTCCCAGTCTACTAGTTTCCCACTACTCTTTGCTTTTTTGTATGTTTTTTTTTCAATATGAAACTTTCCTTTATTTCCTTAGACATCCATGGCAGGCTTTCTGTTTTCCTACAATTCTTCCTTATCACTGGAATATACTTCTGCTGAGCACTGTGAAGCATCTGACTCGATTGATACTAAATCCACACAAGCATCCACTTCCTCCACCACCAATGTTCAGTTATAGCAGTCTGTACTGTCAGCAAGATGCACTGCAAAAATTCACCAAAGATCCTCAGAAAGCAACTTCCAAGCTCACAACCACTTCTATCTAGAAAGACAAGGGCAACACTTATATGGGAACATCACCATCTGTGAGTATCTCTCCATGCCACTTACCATCTTGACTTGGAATATCATGTTCCTTCACTGTCACTGGGGCAAAATCCTTGAAATCCTTTCCTAAGAGAATTGTGGGTCAACCTACATCAAGCGGGTTGCAGCAGTTGAAGAGGGCAGTTCATTACCACCTTCTTGAGGGTAATTATGATGGGTAATAAATGCAGGCCAGCCAGCGATGCCCACATCCCATGAGTGAATATGAAAAAAAATCCAGTGTGAATAGTATCAAAAGTGTGAGATGATGTACTTAGGCAGGACAACAATGCAAGGGAATACATGATAAGTGGTAGAATCCTGGAAAGCACTGAAGACCAGAGAGACTTTGGTGTGCACATAGGCCCGTCCTTTAAGGTGTCAGGACAGGCAGATAAAGTGGTTAAGGCAGCATATGGGATAGCTGCCATTCTATTTATTAGCTGCAGGAAAGGTGATACACCAACAAATAATAGGGTCATGTAAAAAGAGTAGACCGGTAATTATGGGTGACTTTTATCTATGATCTTCAGTTGATTGGGTAAATCAAGTTGGAAAAAGTAGCTACAACAATGAGTTCATAGAGTTCATTAGGGATAGTCTCCTAGAGCAATATGCCATGGAACCAACAAGGGAACAGGCTACCCTGGATCTGGTAATCGATTGTGAAGCAGGCTTAATAAATGACCTCCAAATAAAAGATCCCCTGAAAAGCGGTGATCAAAACATGATAGAATAAACTATTCAGTTTGAGTGTGAAAAACTTGGATCAGAAACAACAAGGTGTAGAGCTGGATGAACACAGCAGGTGAAGCAGCATCATAGGAGCAGGAATTCTTGACGTTTCGGGCCTAGACCCTCTTGGATCAGAAACAAATGTGTTTAACTTAAATAAAGGAAATCACAATGAAATGAGATTAGAATTAGCTAAAGAGTATTGGGCAGATAGATTAACAGGAATGACAGTAACGAAGCAGTGGCAGCCATTTAAGCAGGTAATTCAAAAATACATAAAGCAAAAATACATCCCGGTAAGCAGGAAAGATTCTAAGAGAGGAACAAACCAGCTATGGCTAACCAAGGACATTAACGGCAGGATAAATTTGAAAGAAAAAGCATATAAGGAGAGAAAAGTCAGTGATGGTTCCAAAGACTGAATTCAGAATTAAGCAAGGGAGGACTATAAAGATAATAAAGACAGAGAAAATAAACTATAAGGGCACAAAAACAAAGTTGCTGGAAAAGCTCAGCAGGTCTGGCAGCATCTGTGGAGGAGAAAACAGAGTTAACCTTTCGGGTCCGGTGACCCTTCCTCAGAACT
>JAHRHZ010000176.1:956492-1023889 GCA_024137785.1 Ginglymostoma cirratum
AAGATCAAAGCCAAAGGCTCTGCAATCTCCTCCCTAGCTTCCCAGAGAATCCTAGGATAGATCCCATCCGGCCCAGGGGCCTTATCTATCTTCACACTTTCCAGAATTGCTAACACCTCTTCCTTATGAACCTCAATCCCTTCTAGTCTAATAGCCTGTATCTCAGTATTCTCCTCGACAACATTGGCTTTTTCCTTTGTGAATACTGACGCAAAATATTCATTTAGCGCCTCTCCTATCTCTTCAGACTCCACGCACAACTTCCCACTACTGTCCTTGACTGGCCCTAATCTTACTCTAGTCATTCTTTTATTCCTGACATACCTATAGAAAACGTTAGGGTTTTCCTTGATCCTACCTGCCAAAGACTTCTCATGTCCCCTCCTGGCTCTTCTTAGCTCTCTCTTTAGGTCCTTCCTGTCTAACTTGTAACTCTCAAGCGCCCTAACTGAGCCTTCACGCCTCATCTTTACATAAGCCTCCTTCTTCCTCTTGACAAGAGATTCAACTTCTTTAGTAAACCACGGTTCCCTCACTCAACCACTTCATCCCTGCCTGACAGGTACATACTTATCAAGGACACGTAGTATCTGTTCCTTGAACAAGCTCCACATTTCAATTGTGCCCAGCCCCTGCAGTTTCCTTCCCCATTCTATGCATCCTAAGTCTTGCCTAATCGCCTCATAATTGCCTTTCCCCCAGCTATAACTCTTGCCCTGCAGTATATACCTATCCCTTTCCATCGCTAAAGTAAACGTAACCGAATTGTGATCACTATCACTAAAGGGCTCACCTACCTCCAAATCTAACATCTGGCCTGGTTCATTAGCCAGTACTAAATCCAATGTGGCCTCGCCTTTTGTTGGCCTATCTACATACTGTGTCAGGAAACCCTCCTGCACACATTGGACAAAAACTGACCCATCTAAAGTACTCAAACTATAGTGTTTCCAGTCAATATTTGGAAAGTTAAAGTCCCCCGTAACAACTACCCTGTTACTTTCACTCCTATCCAGAATCATCTTTGCTATCCTTTCCTCTACATCTATGGAACTATTTGGAGGCCTATAGAAAACTCCCAACAGGGTGACCTCTCCTGTTTCTAGCCTCAGCCCATACTACCTCAGTAGACAAGTCCTCATCAAACGTCCTTTCTACCACTGTAATACTGTCCTTGACTAACAATGCCACACCTCCCCCTCTTTTACCACCTTCCCTATCTTACTGAAACATCTAAACACATTACACAATCTACACATTACCAAAAAGATGTGGAAGCTTTGGAGAGGGTACAGAGAAGGTTTACGAGGATGTTGCCTGGTATGGAAGGTGCTAGCTATGAAGAGAGGTTGAGTAGGTTAGGATTGTTTTCATTAGAAAAAAGGAGATTGAGGGGGGACCTGATTGAGGTCTTCAAAATCATGAAGGGTATAGACAGGGTTGATAGAGATAAGCTTTTTCCCAGGATGAGGGATTCAATAACGAGGGGTCACGCGTTCAAGGTGAGAGGAGAAAAGTTTAAGGGGGATATACGCGGAAAGTACTTTACACAGAGGGTGGTAGGTGCCTGGAATGCGTTGCCAGCAGAGGTAGTAGAGGCAGGCACGGTAGATTCATTTAAGGTGCATTTGGACAGATGCATGAGTAGGTGGGGAGCAGAGGGATACAGATCCTTAGGAATTGGGCGATAGGTTTAGACAGTGGATTTGGATCGGCACAGGCTTGGAGGGCCGAAGGGCCTGTTCCTGGGCTGTAAGTTTTCTTTGTTCTTTGTAAACCCCGGAACCTGCAACATTCCTGTCCCTGTTCTATCCATGTCTCTGAAATGGCCACAACATTGAAGTCCCAGGTACCAACCCATGCTGCAAGTTCACCCACCTTATTCCAGATGCTCCTGGAGTTGAAGTAAACATACTTCAAATCACCTTCCTGCCTGCCGGTACACTCCTGCGACCTTGAAACCTTATTCATGATATTCATTGTATCAAAAGGTTATACCATTAGCAGGCAAAGCAGCACTTTTACCAAGACAATGGTTTTTTGAATTTAGCCAAGTAATTTAAACCAGGCCCTAGATACCAAAACCCAATCAAATTTAAATATGATGGTTTTGACAACCTAGGACAAATCCTATTGTAAGAAATTGATCGGTCATTAAGGGAATAAAAGAAGAGGTTATTTGAAAATTGGTGTGAGAGTGAAATGTCATCTGAAAAGAAACTCACTGTCTCTCACAGAAATTTCTAAGCTCTCAGAGTAAGCATCATCTAAATAAAGGTAGTATGGAACTCTTAGCTAATATCCCTGAGCAAGAATTTGATAGAAAAAGGCATTCCTGAGTGGAAAACGGTGTACAAGGCAAAGACCATTCTGGAAGACATGGCTATAATTTCGAGAGACTAAGTTTTAAATATTTTTTCTTATTACTTTGGTTTATAAAAGTGGGACTTCTTTTTATGGGAACAGCATACCATTACAATTTTGCTGTATTCGGGACTGGTTAGCAGTTAAGGGGGGAATTGTTCGGTTAGTTAGTAGTTTTATTAATTTTTTCACTGTTAGAGTTAGATAAATAAATTGTGACTTGTTGCTAATAAATTAGCATCAGGGATTTCTTTCATTTAACCACTCCTTTATAACAGATTGGGGGTGAGAGGCAGATTATACTACTTTTCACATTACCTTTAACAGATAACGAGGTCAGGCAAGCTTCTGTGGGTGTTTTGGTTTTAATTATCAGAGAAGTGTCAACCGCCCACAGGATAGAGAACAATCAGTAGATGTGTTACATTTGGACTTCCAGAAGGCATTCAACAAGTCACCTCACAAAAGGTTAAGTCGAATAATAAGAACCCATAGTGATGGAGGTTGTATACTGGTATGGATAGACAATTGGCTAATAGGCAAGAAACACCAAGTGGGTATAAGGGGTTCTTTTTCAGTTTGCCAAACTGTGACCAATGGGATTGCACATACCATATACTATATACTGTTTACCATATATATGTAAAATGATTTGGAGGAAGGAAGCCAATATATAGTAGCCAAATTTGCAGACAAAATAAATAAAGGTCAAAAGGCAAGTTACAAAGTTTACAATTTACAGAGAGATATTGCTAGGTTAAGTAAGTGGACAAAATCTTGGTAAATGGACTGTAATGTGGGAAAATGTGAAGTTGTTTATTGAAGACAGAACAAAAGAACAGAATATTATTTAAATGGAGAAAACTACAAAATTGCATCACAAAAGGAATTGGGATATTTGTGCATGAAGCACAAAGTTAGCACACAGGTAAACAGATAATCAGAAACGCTAATGGAAGGTTGCTCTTATTTCAAGGGGTTGGAGTATAAGCATAGTGACGTCTTACTGCAATTGTACATGATGCTGGTGAGACCATATCTGGAGACAGTTTTGGTCAATTAACAGTTTTATTTAAGAAAAGATATCATTTCATTAGAGGTAAATCAGAGAAGGTTCATTCGGATGATTTCTGATGGAAGGATGATGGAGGGATTGTTTTATAAGCAAAGGTTGAACAGGCTGGGACTTTGCTGATTGGAGTTTAGAAAAATGGAGAGTGATCTCATTGAAGTCTAAAGGATTGTTAAGGGGCTTGATAGGGCAAATGCTGAGAGGATGTTTTCACTCGTGGGAGAGAAAGTCTCCCATGAGGGCATAGTCTCAGAATCAAGCAGTGCCAATTCAACATTGAGGTAAGGAGGAATTTCATTTCTCAGAGGATTGAGAATCTTTGGAACTCCTTTACACAGAAAGCTGTGGGGACAGAGCCTTTGTGTACATTTAAGAATGAGATAGATAGATCTTGATCATTCGGGGAATTAAGTGGGAAATGCAAGAAAGTGGGCTGATCCAACATTCCTCACATCGTGATCCTATTGAATGTTGGAGCAGGCATAAAGGGTTGAATGGCCTACTCCTGTTCTTGTGGTGTTATGGTCTCATGGAGAGAAAACAAGAAAGAATAATTGTTATGCGAAAAACGTCAAAGGAAATAAGTTTCAGAAATTTCTTGAAAACAAGGATGATGGTGAGAAGGTGAAGAGTGCAAAAGGAAACTCACTTAGAATAAAGCTCTCACAGCAATTGAGTAGTCACCTTGAAGATAGTGGAGCAATGTATGTGAAGAATGAACTACCCCTTATACTTAGAGACCATTGGGAAGTCAGTTTCAGATAATCAGAAATGTGTTATGTCTGAAGTTTGAGCTTTGTTGAATATTTTGATTTGAATATTTTGACCAGGATTATCTGTATCGCAAACTTCATTTCTGTGTGTGATGTATTATCACCATTTGTCCAATAAGGTTTTTGAGTAGAATTGTAGCTTGGGTTGTGGATGTTGTGGTTGGTTGGCTTGCCGAGCTGGTTCGTTGTTCCGCAGTCGTTTCATTACCCTGCTGGGTAACATCATCAGTGCAGCCTCCGGTGAAGCGCTGTTGTGTTTTCCCACCTATTATTCTCCACTAAGAAGCCATCAACAAACACAAAGAGCTAGACCCTATATATACTCCACTGTGAAAGAAAACCGGAAGTGAGGTAACCCACCTCAATGGACACCAGGGTTTAAATTAAAGGCAGGAAAACACAACAGCGCTTCACCGGAGGCTGCACTGATGAATTTATCCAGCAGGGTAATAAAATGTCTGCGGAACGATGAACCAGCTCAGTGAGCCAACCGACCACAACAATTTATCTGATAGTTGTAGGATCAACTTTCAGAAATTCAAAGCTGTATTTTGGTCCATTCTAAAATCCAAATTCAGATGGCAAAAGAAAGTTCATTCCATGTAAAACCTATAATTTTCTTTGAGCCTATCTCTGAGGCAATAGATCTGCTTTATAAATCAACAAATCAAAAAAAAAAATCCCATGTCTCTACTAATCAATGTATGAAAAAGCATGGTCACCAGGAGTGCATTAAAAAAGTGAAAAACAAAGTTAGTTAAAAAGAGTCTAAATGTAGTTTACATTTCATTTTTGATTTCTACACCATTTAAAAAAAACAAGTCAGAGGATATTAAGTAATTATCTAAAATTCTTCTTGTTCTTATGTCAGCGATAATTCAACTGACCTGAGTAATAACAGCTATAATGGCGACAGCAGTTGATATTGGGGTTGAGTCCCACTGCAGGAGCCTGTTCTGAGTTTTTCCAATTCTACTCAGAGTCCATCCCACACATAAACTCAGAAGCATGTGGAACATTTGAATCTGGGAGGCCATGTCATATTACTGTCAAGGAAAAGAAAGCACTAACAAATTTATTCCTTCCCTGTTGATGTATTATTTCCTTTCTCTGTGTTAACATTATTTAATGTTTAGAATTTGAATCCAAAACCAATTATGTGCTATAAATATTTGTTTGATGAAAACTGAAAAGCAAGAATATAAAATAAGTCAAATGTCTAAAAGAAGCAAGGAGGAAAGATGTGCTACTTTGTAATGTACACCACAAAATATTATACTATAGGTGAACTACCTCAAATCTGGTTACTGTAACTAAAAACTGGACATTTGATAATCTTCCTTAATTGAATAAAATTAGGGAAAAAAAGACTTAGCTGGAAAACCTGGTTTTGTGCATCATTAGTATAGTACAGCTCCATTACTGGCACCAATGCTTCAAGACCATAAGAAATAAGAACAGGACTAGGCTGTTCAATCCCTCCAGCTTGTTCCACTATTCAATGGGATCATGGCTGATCTGATATTCCTCATATACAGTCATAGAGATGTACAGCACGCAAACAGACTCTTCGGTCCAACTTGTCCATGCCGACCAGATATCTTAAATAAATCTAGACCCATTTGCCAGCATTTGGCCCATATTGCTCTAAACCCTTCCTATTCATATAACCATCCAGATGTCTCTTAAATGTTGTATTTTTACCAGCCTTCACCACTTCCTCAGGCAGCTCATTCCATGCACACACCACCCTTTGCATGAAAAAGTTGCCCCTTTGGTCCCTTTTAAATCTTTCCCTCGCACTTTAAACCTATGCCCTCACTTTCCCACCCTTTTCCCAGAACCCTTGATTCTCCTACTGATCAAAAATCTATCTCAGTCTTAAATATACATAAGGATTCTGACCTCACAGCTCTCTGGGGTTCAAAGAAATCAAAAGATTCTTAGCCTTCTGGGAGAAGAAATTACTCCTCATCTCAGTCTTAAATTGGTGTCA
Organism: Ginglymostoma cirratum; assembly: GCA_024137785.1. Taxonomy (NCBI): domain Eukaryota; kingdom Metazoa; phylum Chordata; class Chondrichthyes; order Orectolobiformes; family Ginglymostomatidae; genus Ginglymostoma; species Ginglymostoma cirratum. Next base: position 962,698 of record JAHRHZ010000176.1, read on the forward strand.
CTTTATCCAGAGACAATGGCCTCTGGTCCTAGACTCTCCCATGAGGGGAAACATCCCCTCAGCATTTACTCTGTCAAGCCCTTAAGAATCCTGTGTTTCAATAAGATCACCTCTTATTCTTCTCAATTTCAATGAGTAAGCTCCCAACCTGTTTATTCTATGTCATAAGACAATCCCTCCATACAGATTATCATCTTGTGAGCTTTCCCTGAACTGCCTGTAACAAAATGATATATTTCCATAATAAGAGGATCAAATACTCCAGATGTGGTTTTACCTGCATCTTGTAAAATTGCAGTAAGACTTCTCTATCTTATACTCCAACCCCTTGAAATCAGGGTCAACATTCCATTAGCATCCAAGATTACTTGCTGCAACAGTGTGCTAGCTTTCTGGGTTTCATAAACATGTATGCCAAGGCTCTTGGTGTTGCAGCTCTCTGCAGTTTTTCTCCATTTAAATGAACAATTTTACATTTTCTCATATTATACTCCATTTGCCAACTTCTTGCCCATTTACTCAACTTATTAAAGCTCTCTGTAAGCCTGATTAATTGCTCTCTGTAAACTGTTGTATCCCTCTCACAATTCTTCCATCTATTTTTTGTGTAGTCCTCAAATTTGGCTCCAGTACATTCGCTTCCTTCCTCCAAGTTATTAACATATATTATAAACAATTGCAATATTATTCAGTGTCCCAGAGTCCAGTGCATTCTGGAGTAGTGAATTCAAGTACAGAAACAGCTAAAGAATCCTTAGAGTCTGGAAAAGTGCTAGAAGATGGAACAACTTTATTAAAAAGGAGACAAAAAAACAGCCCAGTTGGCTGGGTTGGTGTTAAATCTAATAAAAAGTGAATTTGCAAAAGCCAAGGTGACATATTTGGGACATACTGTGAGACAAGGGCAGGTGTCACCCAGAACAGCAAAAATAAAAGTTTCAATTGACTCTTCTACCCCTAGAACAAAATGAGATATAATGAGACTTTTGGGAATGTGTGGATTTTATTGAAAGTTTGCAGTTAATTTTAGTATAGTAGCCATGCCCTTTACTAATTTGCTATAAAAACAGACCGAAGTGGTGTGGTCAACACAACACCAAGGGAAGCAATGGATATATTTGGATTTTCAGAAGATATTTGATAAGGTGCCACATGTTAGGTTACTTTATAAGCTAAGAGCTCATGGTTTTTCAGGATAGCATATATAGGTGATTGGCTAGCCAATAGAAGTCAGAGAGTTGAGATTAGGGAGGGCATTTTCAGAATGGCAACCTGTAACTAGTAGTGTGCCACACGGATCAATGCTGTGGGCCACTATTATTTACAGTATATGTTCATGACTTGGATGAGGAAAGAGAATGTGCTGCAGCTCCTTTGGAAAAATAGATGGAAAGGCAATTGTTGAAGATGACAGCATGAATCTGCAAAGGAATATAGACAGGTTAAGCAAAGAATCACAGTGTTGTACAGTATTGAAACAGATGTACAGATGAGGGAGGTAATTACAGAGCCAAACTTTCAAATCCTTTCTGACCACAGGGAGATTCCAGAGGACTGGAATGTGGTTCCACTTTACAAGAAAGGTAATTGAGACAGACTGGGGAACCACTGTGTGTCTAACTTGGTCCAACTTGTCCGCACCGACCAGAGATCCTAAATTAATCTAGTCCCATTTGCCAGCATTTGGCCCATATCCCTCTAAACGCTTTCTAATTGTGTACCCATCCAGATGCCTTTTAAATGTTAAAGGACGCCTCCACCATTTCCTCTGGCAGCTCATTCCATGCACACACCATCCTCTGCATGAAGAATTGTCCCTCAGGTCCCTTTTATATGACTTGACTTAGAGAAATTGATGACTTAGACTCCCTACAGCGTGGAAACAGGCCCTTCGGCCCAACAAGCCCACACCAATTTTCACAGCATCCCACCCAAACCCATCCCCCTATAATCCACCTAATCTACACATCCCTGAACATATCTTTGCCCTTTGGTTTTGGATGCCCCTACCCTGGGAAAAAGAGCTTGACTATTCACCCTATCTATGCCCCTCATGATTTTATAGACCTTTATAAGGTCACCCCTCAGCCTCTGATGCTACAGGGAAAATAGCCTGAGGCTATTCAGTCTCTCCCTATAGCTCCATCCCTCCAACCCTGGCAACATACTCGTACAGCTTTTCTGAACCCTTTCAAGTTTAACAACATTTTTCCTATAGCAGGGAGACCAGAATTGAATGCAGTGTTCCAAAAGTGTTCCAAAACCAATGTCTTGTACGGTCACAACATGACATCCCAACTCCAAAACTCAGTGCATTAAACAATAGAAAGAAGCGTACCGAATGTTTTCTTCATTACCCTGTCTACCCAATAATCCACTTGTAAGGGACTATGAATCCGCACCCAAGGTCTCTTTGTTCGGCAACACTTCCCAGCACCTAACCGTTAAGTGTATAAGTATTGCCCTGATTTGCCTTTTCAAAATGCAACATCAACATTTACCTAAATTATCTCCATCTGCCACTCCTCAGTCCATCAGCTCATCTGGTCAAGGTTTTGTTGTGTTCTGAGATCATGACAACAAGCAGTGGACCAAGCACCAATCCTGTAATTCAATAAGAAAAAGCTTGGAGGAAGAAAATATGAAGTTATGCAAATTGGCAGGAAGAATAGAGGAGCTGAAAATTATTAAAATGAGTAAAGTCTGGAGGAAGCTACAGAACAGAGGGATTTGGGAGTCCTCATCCATGAAGCACAAAAACCTAGCATCCAAGCTCAGCAGGTAATGAGGAAGGCAAGCAGAATATTATTATTACTTTGGCTGTGTGGACCTCTGAGGTTTGTGCATAGTAGTTCCTTCTGGAAGCAGATGCCAATGCACTGGCACACTAATTGGTGTATGAGGAGCATCCCGTTGGCTATACAGGCACACAATTTTGAGGGAACATTGTGCAGGAAGGAAAGAAATTAATTCCCTTGTTACAATTAAATAAAAAAAGAATAGAACTGGGCAGATACTGTCTTATTCAGCTGGATTACAGTGAAGAAGCATTAGGAGACAGTGCGAACAACTGAGTAAAAAGTTATAGACAAGTCGAAGAGCATAAGGAAGGATAGTTTACACGTGTGCAAACATAGGACGCTATTTGTAACTTTGAAGAAGCCATTTAGTATCGAGGCAGGGTGGAAACAGACTGGAGATTGGAACACAGACTTGGGAGATGACAGGGAGACTGGAGATGGACAGAGAATTTGCAAAGATGGTGGGTCAAGGCTCATCTTTGAGGAGATGGCTAATGACAGCAGATTTAAAGGAATCAAGGTCAGCACCTGAAGAAAGAAAGCAATTAACAAAAGCAGCTAATATGGGAACTACAACTTGACACCATTATCAATTCAATTCCCAGTCATTTGTGGTGCAGTATTACAATTATTACAACAGTATTACAATTCCATGAGTGAGGTTAGAAAAATGAATTAATTAGGCACAAAATTATATGCTTCAGCAATTTCTGGGCCATTTTTTAAAATCAAAATATGTGTGTTTTACTGAGCACAAATCTTAACTCACAAATAAATGCTGGCAGGCAAAATTAGGGAAAATCCCAAGATATTCCACGAGTATATCAAGAAGAGAACAACCAAGGAAAGAGTAGGACCTATTAACGATGAAAGGGTAATCTGTACATGAAGCTGGAGGACATTGGTAGAATATTAAACAGGTACTTCACACTAGTCTTTACTGAGGCAGATTCAAGTACAGAATTTGAGTAGATGGACTGTGAAGTTCTTGAGCTGATTGATATAAGAAGCAAGGAAGTATTGAAAGTTTCGACAGATTTAAAAGTGGACAAACCCCGAAGTCTACAGTTGAGTTGTATCCAAAGCTGTTGTGGGAGATGAGGGAGTTAATTACAGAGCCAAACTTTCAAATCCTTTCTGGCCACAGGGAGATTCCAGAGGACTGGAATGTGGTTCCACTTTACAAGAAAGGTAATTGAGACAGACTGGGGAACCACTGTGTGTCTAACATTAGTGGTAGGGAAACTATTGGAGAAAATAGTGAAGGACAAAATTAATCTCCATTTAGAGGCAATTTTTGATCAGGCATAGTCAGCACGGCTTTGTCAGAGAGAGATCTTGTCAAACAAATTGATGAAATGTTTCAAGGCTGTGACAAAGTGTTTGGATGAAGATAGGACTGTTGATGCTGTTTGTGTGGATTTCAGCAAGGCTTATGGCAAGGTTCCACGTGGGAAACTGATGAAGAAGATAAAACAGCATGGGATCCAGGGTAACTTGGCAAGTTGGATCCAAATTTGGCTTAGTGACAAGAGACAGAGGATGATGGTAGAATACTGTGTATCTGACCAGAGCCTGGTGTGCAGTGGCATACCATAGGGATCAGTACTATTGATTATGATACTCATAAACATTATAGATTAGAATGTGGAAGTCGGCAGGGCATGGGGTTGGGGGATGGTTGGAAATGACAAGTAAGTTTGCAAATGACAAAGGTTGACTGGGTGGTTGACAATGACAAGGAAGATATTAGTTTACAAGAGCATGGAAACAATTTGATCAGATGGGTAGATGAGTGGCAGATGAAATTCAGCCCCGATAAATGTAATGTGATGCCCTTTGGAAGAAAAGAACAAGACAAAGGAGTACAATGAATGGTAGAACACCAGGAAACTCAGAGGAATGGAAGGATCTTCGTGTGCTTGTCCGCAGATCCCTGAAGTGGCTGAATAGGTTAATAGGGTTGTTAAGAAGACATACTGGACTTTTGACTTTATTAGTGGCATAAATTATAAGAGCAGGGAGGTCATGCTGGAGCTGTACAGAATTTTGGTTAGGCCACAGCTGGAGTACTGTGTTCTGTTCTGGTCACTACACTAAAGGAAAGATGTGATTTTACTGGAGGGTGCGCAAAGGCAATTCACCAGGATGTTACCGGGGGTGGAGCATTTTAGCGATGAAAAGAGGCTGGATAAGCTGGTGTTGTCGTCTTTGAAGCAGTGGTTGAAGGAGGACCAGAGAGTGGTGTATAAAATTATGAGGGTGGATAGAAAGCACCTGTTCATCTAAGTTGAAGGGCCATAAAATGGGGGCATAGTTTTAAAGTGGAAGTCAAGAGGTTTGGAGGGGATTTGAGGAAAATGTTTTCCACCTGGAGGACCTTGGGGGTCTGGAATGAACTGCCTAGGAGTTGAAGCAGGAAATCTCTCAACTTGTAAGAAGTATTTGAATAAGCACTTGAAGTGTCATAACATTTAAGTACATGGGCTTAGTGCGGGAAAGTGGGACTAGCATAGGTAGTGGATAACACAACATGGAGCTGGAGGAACAGGCCAGGCAGCATCAGAGGAGCAGGAAAGCTGATGTTTCAGGTCAAAACCCTTCTTCAGCAACCTTTTCCTCCAGCTCCAAACTGTCTTATCTCTGACTGCAGCGTCAGCAGTTCTTACTATCTCTAGCATAGGTAGTAGTATTTTTATTAGTACAGAAAACATGGACTGAAGGGCATCTTCAATACTGTACAATTCTATGATGCCTGTTTCATGCAACCATCAGCCATTGATGGGAAGATTGGCATGTGGACAATATTTCAAGATTCTCCACTGTTCCATCATTTATATATATTTGTAAGTGTCTGTATTCTCATATTCATATTGATTTATATATTCAGAGTCTCCTGGATTCTCTAAATTAAGATGTTTCCATAATGACGATCAGGTTAAGGTTAAAAGCTCTGAAGTAGTTCTCCAGCAGTTTTTTGCAATGGTAACCCAGCAAGACTGAAACACAGGAGTCATCTCCCCTCACTCCCAGCTTGAATATTTTGGCACATAACATTCCCAAATTTTGACAGTCTTTTCATTGTCTGTTTTGAGATATTCAGACATATTTATTGCTTACCACAGAAACATAAATTTCACTATTGGTAGAATATACTTCAAAATATCTTGACAAATATTCAAAGAAAATGGCAGAGTACACTTGATTCCAGAAACACATAAGTGCTTTGCTCGCAAATATGGAGCAGAATTTTCCATTTTGGGTTGGAATGTTGGCATCAAAGTGGAGCCTAACCATGTAGCGTGTCACGAGTAACAAAATGTCACCAATTTTTGCAGATTGACCAATTAGCAACCAGATGATGCAATTGTTGTCCCATTAAGGATGGTAGGTGGGTAGGCTCTTGAAGCTAGAGGGTCAACAGAACGCATTGCAATTAAAGGAAAGAGGTGCCCTTGAAACATTTGAACAAAAAGTGGTCATAGTTGCTGGAGCACTACTGTGGAAAGGCACCCCTCCACAACCTGGGATCCTTGGAAAATCTCAGTTGGCCTTGGGTAAGTGGCCTTAATTATCCTATTAATTGACATAATAAGATGCCTACCACTGTTGAATTGAAGTCTGTAACATGCTTGATTCAGCTTCCAATAAAATGGTGAAGATGGGTTCAGTCCTGTGGCAGAGTACCGGTATACCAACCTGCAAAAGGGCATCGAACATCTCGCTGCCACCGACATCCTGTCCACTAAGTAATATAAAAACTTGCCTTTCAAAAAGGGAACAAAAATGATCAGTTTAAAATATTTTTATCTTAATATGTTTAATTTATTCAGTCTGCAACAGAATTTATATTTAAACTTTTTGCTGCATGAAATATGATAATTTAGAAGAAGCTGTTATGCCAAAAAAGTTGATAGACATACGCTCAGCAGATAATGTTCACCATGCTGAACAATGAAAATATGAATAAAAACCAAACGAACTGCAGATGCTGTAAATCAGGAACAAAAACAGAAGTTGCCGGAAAAGCTCAGCAGGTCTGGCAGCATGTGTGAAGAGAAAATCAGAGTTTAAGCTTCGGGTCCGGTGACCCTTCCTCAGAAAATGAAATTATGAATAATTGGCAATCTTTTTGTAAATGGCAGAGGATTATATATTCATGTGTTCTCTTCAGTCAGGAATTCTAGACACTGTGAATGAATGAAAAAGTGTTTTGGTACTTCAGATTTCCATTACTGAATCAAAAATATGTTTATTAAGAACCAAATTATCAGGAGAAGCAGCAATTGCATTGAAAATGTTCCATCTTACATTCAGCCAAAATGCCCAGCAAAGGAGTTCCAATGAGTACCTTAAGAAAAAAATTACAGACCTTATTATAGGACTTCTTTAAGGGTGCAACACTGATGTTTAATTCCAATCCGACACAGACTTTTATAGAAAGATCTTATGAAAAGGTATAGGTGGCATGGTGGCTCAGTGGTTAGCACTGCTGCCTCACAGCACCAGGGACCTGGGTTCAGTTCCACCCTCAGGTGGCCATCTGTGTGGAGTTTGCATGTTCTCCTCATGTCTGTGTGGGTTTCCTCTGGGTACTCTGGTTTCCTCCCACAGTCCAAAAATATGTAGGCTAGGGGATTGGCCATGCTAAATTGCCCATAATGTTCAGGTATGTGTAGATTAGGTGGGCTGTAGGAGATTGTGTCTGTGACGGTTGGTGTGAACCTTTTGGGCCAAAGGGACTATTTCCATGCTGTGGGGATTCTATACACAGTCCCTTCCTTCCTGGAACCAACCTAGTTGAACTCTCTCTGAAATGCCTCCAATGCAAGAAACAAAAACAAATCTGTATAAGGCACCATTGTATAAAATCTCCCAAAATTTTATACTCAATAAAAACCACCATTTCAATTTATTCTTTAATTAATTGGTGTAACTACATTCTGGTCTCTAATGGTTCATGTATGATCCTTATGGATAGGAGGGAAAAATGTTCCGAAGAACAGTCACAGAGAGACAGAGCTTTGCAGCACAGGAAGGAGCCCTTCAGCCATTGTTTCTCTGCTGGTAATCAACTGTGATCCCATTTTTCATGACTTGACCCATAGCCTCATATAATGGCTTTTCAAGTGTTCATCGAAAAACTTGTTAGATGTTGTGATGGTTCTCACCTCTACCTCATTTTAGACAGTGAATTCTAGATATCCACACCTTCTTAAATCTCTTCTAATCCCTCTGTACCTTACCTTAAGTGTATGCCACCACCCCCGACTGCCCAACTGTTACTGATTCCTCTACTAAGAGGAAATGTTTCTCCCTCCTCACCCTATCTTATATCCCTCATAATTTTGTACACTTCAGTTGAATCACTCCTCAGCTTTGCTGCTCTAAGGAAAACAACCCACACTTTCTAGTCTCTTTTCATAGCTAAATTGCTTTAGCTTGGACAATGTCTTGGAGGATCTGCCTTTGCATCCTCCCCTGGGCAATCACGTTCTTCTGCTAGTCTGGTGATCAGAGTCGCGCATAGCTCTGGTCAAACTAGCTTTATATATAGATCCATCATAACCTCATTGTTCTTGTATTTGAGGCCTTGACGAATAAAGGAAGTACCTTATTTGCCTTCTTGACCATTTTATTCACTTGTCCTGTTGCCTTCAGGATCTATGGACGTGTATACAAGATCTCTCTGATTCTCTGTACCTCCTAGTGTCCTACCTTAGTGATTGTAATAAGGTCAGCCTGGTAGACCCCACAGAATCCGAGCTTCCTGACTGGGGCTATTAACCTGTCCAATCAGGAAGCCCTAGCTGACAGATGTAAACAGGAGTGTCAGAGGTTCTGCTCACTCTGAGAGCTGGCTCTGAGGAAGCTGGGCCAGTGTCAAATACTATGCACATGTAAATGATGAGTGACTTGCTGATATAGTACTGGCCTCTGTGGAGTTACTTCAGTGGCGACAAGAGAAAAAAAAAGCTCCTGAAGAAATTAGCTTGCAACAGCCATCTTTGAATTGAGATAAGTATTTCTGTCTGTGATGGACCAGACCAAACCCCCTCAAAATACACCAAGGTGGCCTAGACCCTAACATTTTCTTATATTAAAGGCAAGTGCCAGGGGCATTGCATTCCGGGTGCAATTCAAGCTACCAGATTTGAAGCAAAACACACTTTATTCATACACTAGAGTTAAAATACAACAAAAGAAAGAAGAAATTGGAATAATTTAACTCTATTCGAAAACAGAATAATTGATTACTTAACCATTAAACTGTAACTGTTCCAATATAGTAACATCCCATAAACATACGCTTGGCAAAAGTAAATTCAGAAAAATAGATGTCTTACATGCAATTCTAGCAGCAGGAAGAGAACCCTAGTTTTTTTAGCTATAACAGAGAGAGGAAAAACAGCTTCCACATCCAGCTTCAAGACTCCATCAACTGCTACTGAAAAAACAGAACTAAAAACCTGGGTTCTGGGGTAACTTGATCCCACCCATTTCAGGCTACTTCTATTGTTCCAATTTAAGGAAAACCCAAGGCCTCACAAGCTGTTCAGTTCATTGGGTTCAACTAGATAGCTTGACACCTCTGTCTTAAGATCTCCCTCCATTAAAAGAAACAGGATAAAGTACACCTCTTAGAGCCATAGAATTGTAACACTGCCCTCATGCCGTTATTCAGGAAGCTTGACTTGTTCAATCCTTCCAGTCGAAGACAGGGCCCAGTATCTGGAAAGAATGCATCATATTTTCCGACCAAATGATATTGGGGCAGATAAAAAGCAACAAGTAATTCTCCTAACAGCTTGTGGACACATAGCTTTATCAGTTATTATGATCTTAACTTTTCCAATGCACCAGATTCTAAAACTTTCCAAGAATTGATGGATTTATTTGAGGACTATTATGACCCTAAGCCTCCTCTAATTTGAAGATGCTATCAGTTTTACTCATCAGTTTAAGAACCATGGGAATCCGTGTTGGGATTTTTGATGAGCGTAAAAACGACTGGCAGAGGCATGTGATTTTGGTTTAACCGTTAATGAGATACTGAGAGACTGTTTGGTATGAGGGATTAATGATGTAATCATGCAAAAGCGCCTACCGCCTACTATCCAAAGCCCATATCAACATCAAACAAGCAGTGCAACCGGGTTTGTCATGAGAAAATGTGGCAAGTAGAGCATATGAGTTACAGAGTATGCCGATGGAAATGGAAAACCTCACCAGGCCGACAGAACGTGGGGGACACCACTTGAGTGAAGTCAATTGCATAGCCTCACTCGGGACATATCCTGAACAGAAGGAAACTAGGTCAGTCCACAGCAAAACCCCAAAACAAAGACGAGCCTCGGTCAAACATTTAACATGTTCTTCAGGATCTGGGCCACCAAGCCATTGTAGTTGCTGCCAGTATGTGGACTCAAGACAGCAAAAGAGTCCCTCTAGGCCTGAATTCAGTAAGAAAACTCATAGGCCATTATCCAGAAGAGTGTACACCATGGAAAGCCCATCCACATCTGGCTTGGAACAGTTAAATTGCATAGTGACATCCAAATCAGAGCCAATCAAAATAAACATTGACTAAATAGTCACCTGGTTCAATTGGAGATTGATATCTGTGGCTGTATCAGTATGTAGTGATTGAAACCAGGTGGACCTCTTGACTGTGAAGTTTTTGGTTGGCACAGGTTAACAAACCCAATCAGAAACGCCTTAGTTGACCAATATAACCGGGAGACCCCTCTTTCACGGCTCTCTTTGTGTCTGGAGAAAGAGCATGTGGTGTCCACCAATACTCTTGATACATTTTGAGAGAGGTGGGCACCATGGGGTGTGGAGTGTTTTATCTCCCCCTCCAATTCCATTTGATTTGATTCCTACCCTCCCTTTCACCTTTTTATTCACATGGGCATTGCCCTCAGGGACTCTGTTTGCTATCGGCTACTTAGTCACTTAGGCACTTTTCCTGGTGGTTATATGTTAATAAAGTTATTTACACCTCTGGTATTCTTACTGTGTCTCACACCGACACAGACAAAGAAAACAAATATAATCAGGAGACTAGATGTATAGGATGGGCCGAAGGGCTAAAAATTAATGATGATATTCGACAGCTGCATGTGAAGATAGATTGTATATGATGGGCCAAAGGGCTAAAATTGTTGATGATACTCGACAAGCTGCCTGACCTTGGATGACGCATGTGAACATTCCTGTACGTGCTGCGTACAGCACAATTAAAAAACTTGTTTTCTGTACAAAGCAACTTTGCCTATTGTATCTGTTGTTTTCTGTACTGCTTGTTTTTGATACTGTATGAGAGGGAGAGAATTTCGTTCCAAGCTGCTGACGCTGTTGTTGCTGCTGTACTTCGTTTTGGTTCAGAATTGTGAACAGTGCCAGGGACGAACCTAAGCCTCCAGACTAGCCATCAATTGAAGGATCCCCGACAGGCAGAAGAACATGAGACCTTCTAGTCCCCTCAATCAGGTGACACGACTTGCTTGTTCCGTTACTGCCTTGACCGTATATCAGGGATGGTGTGTGTGTGTATATAGGGTTGGTTCCCAAAGGCCACTGTGATCATTAATTTGATGATACACCCTATTGTTGTATTCCTTGTATTGATGCTAGTTATTTTCATCGTAGTTTTAATCTTCTAGTGCAGGTTACATACACTCATTTTATGTTCTTGCGCGGCTGGCGCTGTTTTGCGTCTGCATTTACAACTGTAACATATGCTGTCAAGTATCATCGGGGGTGAGATGTATAGGATGGGCCAAAGGGCTGAAAGTTGATGATGATATTCTGCAGCTGCATAAGATAGATTGTATATGATGGACTGAAGGGCTAAAATTGTTGATGATACTCAACAAGCTGCATGACCTTGGATGAACCCTGTGAACATTCCCGTGCATGCCGCAGCCAGCACAATTAAAAAAAGTTGCTTTCCGTACGATCCAGCAGATTCGTCTATTATATCTGTTGTTTTCTGTACTGGTTGTTTGCAATACTGTATAAAAGAGAGAAAGTTTCGTTCCAAGCTGCTGCTGTTGCTGTTCTTGCTGCTACTGCTGAACTTCGCTTCAGTTCGGAATAGTGAGCAGCACAACGGACGAACCTAAGCCTCCAAAATCAGCCATCAATTGAGGAGTCCCAAACAGGTAGAAGAACATGAGTTCCCTTTTCAGCTCCGTCAGTTAATGTTATCTTTATACTGACTGTTAAGAGTCAGTGAATGGCAGATTGAATGTTTTCCTTTGGAATATGACCTTACCTCCAATGAAAACTGGTGGGATTGCCTGTTCCTTAATGGCTGCTATTTTCATTGGAATAGCCTCAAGGATTCCAGGAAAATTCCCAGGGGTTATTACATTATTATTAAGTACCTACAATTCAGCATTGATCAGATAACTATATCTGGGGTCGAAGAGGGCATGAGAAATGGAAAACATCTGGAAGCCATGGGAGAGATAAAAGGTACTGCAGATGCTGGAGAATCTGAGATAACAAGGTGTGTGGCTGGATGAACACAGCAGGCCAAGCAGCATCATAGGAGCAGGAAAGCTTGATGTTTCGGGCCTAGACCCTTCATCAGAAATGGGGGAGGAAAAGAGGGTTCTGAAATAAATAGGGAGAGATCATCTATCCACCTCCCCCTATTTATTTCAGAACCCTCTTCCCCTCCCCCATTTCTAATGAAGGGTCTAGGCCTGAAACGTCAAGCTTTCCTGCTCCTATGATGCTGCTTGGCCTGCTGTGTTCATCCAGCCCCACACCTTGTTATCCTGGAAGCCATGGGACTAGTTTGGAGAAAGGTTTCAGATTCGTTTGTGTGCAGACCCATTATTGTTCGTAGTTTCTGGACAAGTCACGATGTGTTAATGTGGAAATTGAGGTCGGAAATGAGTGTCTTTCTGCAGCATGACCATTTCTCAAATTCATGAATTGATAGAAATATTTGTGAAATTTTTTTATTATTGAATTAGTATTTTTGCCTGAGCAGTTTAGAGACTTGATAATACAGGATGACTATGTGAGTGACAGATCAAACTTGGTTTCACACTCACACTGAGCGTGCTACCACTGGGTTGAGAAAATGTTTCTATCTCCTACATGAGGCTTCCTTTCCAAATCCGAAGGGGAATGGAACCCTTCATATTTATCATCTCATATTTGATGTGTAATAATGATCAAACCCATCATTTCCCAAACTGAATGATATAGACAAACATTTCGTGGAAATTAATATGACTGTGCAGTTGGGCGGTGGGGGGTGCAGGGGGGTATGTTTAGGTGAACAGGAATTACCGATGGCGGTCATTTGGATATCTAGAAGAGCACCAATGCCCAAATCCATCCTGACATCCTCTCTCTCCTCATCTACACTGTGCATTGAGCAAGCTACTCATCTCCTTGACTTGTGGTAATATCTCCTCACACAACTTATTGTCAGATTATAATTATGCTCCTCTGGGGATACCTTGAGATGTTTTACTATCTTAAGGATGCTGTTTAAATATAAATTGGTAGTATGGCTATTTTTATTTGTACAAATCAGGGTCATCTGCTGTTAGTGGGGCTCTGCCAGTGGCCATTCACCAGAGACTCAGGGGTTATTTGGGGAGATTTTGTGACTCCAACAGGAAGATAAAGACACCACATGCCTACAAAAAAATTGCATTTTGTTACAGTTTGTGCCTGATCCGCTGGATATTCCGATAAGTTTGTGCTTCTTGCTTCTGGGGACACAGTCTATTTACTGAGTCTGAAGCAGCACATTGGCAGGAGTCAACAGGTAGAAATCCTGGAATTCCCTCCTTAGGGGCATTGTGGATCTACCTACCACCAAATGGACTGCGGAGGTTCCAGGAGTGGGTGGGACTCAGAACCGCCTTCTCAGGGGGCAATAAACCAGCCAACAATGCCCGCATTCAATGAGTGATTTAAATAAGTGAATCTGAAGCACTTAAGTCAGCCAGTTGAGGCAAACTCCTCATCAAAACTCTTCACCAAAATGTGTGTGAACTCATGGTTTGATATTTCTTGAGGTGAATATGTAGACATGGGACTAGTTTAGTTTGGGAAACCTGGTCAGCATGGATGAGTTAGAATGAAGAGTCTGTTTCTGTGCTGTACGTCTCTTTAACTGTGACTCTATAACATAAGACTTGTTGCTTTTTCCAGAAAGGTGTGAGACTTATTGCTTTCTTTTCCTCTTTTCTTTTCCGTTTCTTATTACCACTATAATCATACATTATTGCCATTATAATCGTTTATATTAACGTTCATATTTAACCAAATTGCTGTTGTTAAGCCCTCTCTTAAATATATTTACCTGAACCTGAAAAGAACTGCTTGGATACACGCTGAGATCCAAGACAATCTCTTCAGTTGAAAAAAAAAGAGAAGAAAAGAACAATAAAAAAAAAGAAAAAAATACAACCGGGAGACCCCTCTACCACAGTTATGGGCGGCACAGTGGCTCAGTGGTTAGCACTGCTGCCTCACAGCACCAGGGACCCAGGTTTGATTCCAGCCTCGGGTGTCTGTCTGTCTGTGGGGAGTTTGCACATTCTCCTTGTGTCTGTGTGGGTTTCCGCTGGGTGCTCTGGTTTCCTCCCACAGTCCAAAGATGTGCAGGTTAGGTGGATTGGCCATGCTAAATTGCCCATTGTGTCCAGGGAGGTGTGGGTTGGGTGGGTCTGGGTAGGATGCTCTGAGGTTCGGTGTGGACTTGTTGGGCTGAAGGGCCTGTTTCCACACTGTAGGGATTCTATGGGCTTAGTGAACCAGATGGGCTTTTCCCCTGAAATTGATTCATGGTCATCATTAGATTCTTAATTCCAGTTATTTATTGGATTCAAGTTCCACCATCTGCTGTGGTGGGATTTGAATCCAGGTCCCCAGAACATTATTTGGGCCTCTGAATTAACAGTCCAGTGATAATACCACTAGGCCATCACCTCCTCCCAGTCATTTTATACTACTGTGTTCAACTCCATCTCCAGCGTTCCCTCTAATTTTCCACGCTGACCTCCAAGGCCTGTGCACAGCAGCGATGTCTGGAACTGGATGTCAATGCTGTGATCTGCATCAGCGTGCCTTTGTCACGTGTGGAACATGGAGTAGCTGTGTGCACACGCAGCCATGCAGCTACATTTCCTTTCTTCTTATCATTCCAAAATGCAAACTAAGCTTGAATATTCAATTCCACCCTTGGTTAATTTGTGATCTCATAACTGTAATGACGATCATATCATGCTCAATTTTTACTCTCACCTTCTTTACATATCATTTCACAAGCAAATGTGCCCAGTAGGCTCCTGAAAACGTACTTGATATGGTGCATGCAGAAAAGAATCATTGACTTCCAAAATTCATTGCCTTAGAAAATATATTGGTTACATTGAAATGAGAGAATTTAGAATCATAGAATCCCTACAGTGTGGGAACAGGCCCATCAGCTTAACAAGTCCACACTGACCTTCAGAGCATCCCACCCAGACCCTTTCCCCTATAACCCACCTAATCTACACATTCCTGAACACTACAGGCAATTTAGCATGACCAATCCACCTAGCCTGCACATCTTTGGACTGTGAGAGGAAACTCACACAGACTCAGGGACAATGTAAAAACTCCAGACAGTTGACCAAGGCTGGAATCAAACCTGGGTCTCTGGCACTGTGAAGTAACGGTGCTAACCACTGATCCACCATACCACAATTTTAATTGTATATGTCAATAAATTAAGACAACTTCACCTTGAGAGGTGTACATAGTTAGTAAATGCTGCATCAGCTTGCAGTAGCAATCCAATAGACAAAACCTTCAGTACAGTGTGCATCAGTCCACTTTTCTTAATTGATCACTAAATTGGTTGAGTATGTATGTAGGCTACTACAAAGTGAACCAATACCAGCAGGAAGTGAAAATCATGTAATCCTATGAAAGGAACAATATAATCCACATGGAAATAAAATACCAGAATTGAATAATGTAGTGTTAGTATAAACACTTTTCAAATTTTAGTCAATCCTCATGTTATAGTAAACACATCAGTTTCATCAGATTGAAAAAAATTGCAACACTGCAGAATTCTTCAAACATTACTGACAATCTATATTTAAAATAGTATTTATAGTCTATATCAATAATTGGATGAGAGGACCAGGTCTATTGTATCCAGATTGACTGACAACATAAAGTTTATTCAGAAGGCAAATTTGTGAACGGCATGCAAGAAGAGGTTGTGAAGGGATTATAGGGAGGTTGTTTCAGAGATAGCAGGAACTGCAGATGCTGAAGAATCTGGGATAACAAGGTGTAGAGCTGGATGAACACAGCAGGCCAAGCGGCATCAGAGGAGCAGGAAGGCTGACGTTTCAGGCCTAGACCTTCTTCAGAAATGATTTCTGAAGAAGGACTAGGCCCGAAACGTCAGCCTTCCTGATCCTCTGATGCTGCTTGGCCCGCTGTGTTCATCCAGCTCTACACCTTGTTATTATAGAGAGGTTGAGTGAGTGAGAAGATAGGATGAAGTATAATGTGATGAAGTGTGAAATTATCCTTTTTTTTGAAGAATGGAGAGAGACTAGTAACTGTTAGTATTCTAAGGAACATAGGTGTCCTTGTAGATGAACCACAGAAAATTAATATGCCGGTAGCAATTAGAAAAAATAATGTATGTTAGCTTTTACTAGAAAGAAATTGGAATAGAACTGTGGAAAAGTCTTATGAGAATTGTGTAGCCTTGGTGAGGCTATACTAAATATTGTCTACAGCATTGGTCTCCCCGTCTAAGGGAAGATATACTAATCTGGGAAGGAGTGTATCAAAGGATCACAAGATCGATTCCTGGGGTCAGGTGATCATACAGTCCAGAGAAATTTAGTATACAATGACTGTTTCCCAGAATTTCAAAGAATGATCTCATTGAAATATACAAGGCTTGGTGGGCTGGATATCGGAAGGATGAATCTGCTCTGTAGAATTGGAGGTCACAGTCTCAGAAAATGAGATGACCATTTAAGCTGAGATGGGAGAAATTTCTTCATTCAAATGATTGTAATATTTGGAATTATCTATCCTAAAGAGTGTATAGGTATGTTAAGATCCTAGCTGATGCTAATACTGGATAATTCAGATCCCAGAGTGAAATGCTTGTGTTAAATTTATAAATTTCCCTTTAATCAATTTAACGGGTCTGCTCACCCCATGTTCGAATATTCAAGCCTTTTGAACTGATGTTGTAGTGGTATTATGGGATCCCAATTGCAAACAGTAACAAAACAATAAACTCTAATCCTGGTCTCCAAATCCAATGTCACCTTCCTAATTCTCCTTTAGCTTGTAGATGATATGCTAAAGATGTAAATTGTTTTATTACCAAACAATTCTTCATTATTTCTTTTAGTAATCCATATCTTCTAAAAAATTGGACAAACATTTCCCCTTCTCTTTTGCCATAATTTTTCCCAAAGACACTGCTTCAGGAAATCTTGCTTAAATACCCATTAGTAATAAGATTCTAATTCCCATTCCTAGTTTTAGGTAAGAGTTCCACACATTCTATTAAGACCCTGCCAAATAGTTTTTTGAAAGCTGATGTCAGAAGTGAAAGTCTAGGTTTAATTGATGGTTGGGGTCCTTCCATTAACATGTGTAGCATGTGAGCAAAATGCCATCACATTTTTATGTAATTCTGGCCAATAAAAATGTGTTAGTATTTTAGCCTGTTTTCTGAATAGCGGAGTGACCCACCATTAGAATTTTGAGAATCACTCAAATTTTATTCGGATACTCAAATGCGAGTGCCACACTAGTGTTTGGAGTCGTCTCCATTTCTTCACTAACACATTACCTTTCAAATAAAACACTAGGGTATTGGTTCTGATTTAATTTCAGAGGCAACTTCTCATAAATTAGCATCTGTTTGTTATTTCTCATCATACGGCGTAAAAACAGGCCCTTTGGCCCACCATGGGCATGCTATCCAAGAAACACCAACACTAATTCCATTTACCTGCACTTGGTCGATAGGTGAAATTGCTTTGGCATTTTAAGTTCTTGTCCAGAAGCTTCTTAAATGTTACAAGAGTAACTGTCTCCACCATCTTCTTAGGCATCTGGTTCCATTTTTCTACCACCGCCTGAATGAAAACATTTTTTCCTCAGATCTTCTCTAAACCACTTACTCCTCAACTTAAACTTGTGCCCTCTGGTCTTAGACATGTCTGCCAGGGGGAAAAGATTCTCATGATCTACCCCATCTTTGCCTTTCATAATTTTGTATAACTCAATCATATCTCACCTCAGCTTCCTCTATTCTAAGGAAAACAAAATATCTCAACTGAGACTTTCCATCCCAGGCAATATCCTTGTGAATCTCCTGTGCACCATCTCAGAAGCACAACCTTCTAATAGCATGGCAACTAGAACTGCACACAGTATTCCAGCTGTGCCCTAACCAATGTTGTATAAAGTTGTAGCAAGACTTTCTTGCTCCTATATTTTATGCCCTGATAATGAAGGCAAGGGTACCATCTGCCTTATTCACTACTCTATCTGTCTGTGCTGACACCTTTGGGGATCTGTGAACTTGTACACCAAGTTCCCTTTGTTCTTCAGCACTCCTTAGCTACCTACCATTCATTGTGTAAATCTTACCTGCTCCAAAATGCAGCAATTTACACTTATCAAGATTAAATTCCATTTGCTATTACTCTACCCAACTTTCCAACTGATCAAGATCAGATTGTAGCCCATGACCATCTTTCTCACTATCTCACTGCCAATTCCACCAATTTTCATGTCTTCTGTAATCTTACTAATTCTAATTTCTACATATATATCCAAGTCGTTAATATACATTACAAACATCAAGGGTCCCAGCATAGATCACTGTATATCACTGGTCGCAGGCTGCCAATCACAGAAACAAACCTCCACCATCACCCTTTGTCACCTATATGCAAGCTAATTTTGGGTGCAGTTCACCAACTTGTCTTGGGTCCCATGGACACTTACCTTTTGGATCAGCCTTCCATATGGGACCTTGTCAAATGCCTAAGTCCATGTGAACGACATCAACTACACTAGTCTCATCAATATTTTTAGTGACCACCTCAAAAAAAACTCAATTAAATTAGTGAGACAGGATCTACCTCTTAAAAATCCGCACTGACGATCCCTGATCAATCTCTACTTTTTCAAGTATTGATTAATCCTGTCCCTCAGAACTTTTTCCATTAATTTACCTACCACTGATATCCAACTGACTAGTCTGTAGTTACCTGGCTTAACCATGCTGCTCTTCCTGAACAAAGGAACTTCATTAGCTATGTTCCAGCCATCTGGTACTTCACCTGTGGCTAGTGAGGTATTAAATGTTTCCACTAGGGCCCCAGCAATCTACACTTTTGTTTTCCATTGCAGCCTAACTCTCATTGGTCCCTGCAGATTTACACACTTTATTCCTACTACTCATCTAATATCACCTCCATTTTTAATTTTAACATACGCTTGAACCTCACCATTTCAACAGAAATGTCGAGCTACAATGTCTTTCTTTAAGACCTCAGCGACATCAACTAGGTTCATGCACTGGCTGCCCCTTTCATCTCTAATAGGCCTCACTTTTCCCCTGGTAATCCTCTTGCTCTTAATATACTTGTAAAATGCCTTGGAGTTTTCTTTGATCCTATCTGCCACAGATATTTCATGGCCCTTCTTTATGCTCCAAATTTCATTTTTAAATGTTCTCCTTCACTCTCTATACTCCCGAAGGGCCTCCTCAGTTTTTTAATGCTCTCTACCTAACATAAGGTTTCTTTTTTCCCCTTCATCAAAGCCTCAATATTCCCTTGATATCTAAGGCACCCTTGCTGCCCTTTCCCTTCACTCTTAGAGGAACATGCTGTTCCTGAACTCTCGCTGTACTACTTTTAACAGACTCTCACTTTCTAAATGTAGAATTACCTACAAGTAATTGCTCTCCATCTAGGTTTACCACATCTAATGATTTTGAAATTGGACTTCTACAAATGTAGACATTTAGCTTCTGTACTATCCTTATCCCTTTGATTTGATTTGGTTGATTTATTGTCACATGTACTGAAATACAGTGAAAAGCTTTGTTTACGAGCAGTACAGGTAGATCACAGCAAGCAAAGGATGTACAGATCAAAAAGACTTAGAGGTGCTGGTTACATTATTTGAGGCTAGAGTCCATTCAACAGTCTGAAAAAGCCCAGAAAGAAGCTGTTCCTGCGCTTCCTCATGCGTGTGCTCAGGCTTCTATATCTTCTGCCTGACGGTTGGTTGTAGGAGGTCATTACCAGGGTGCAATGGGTCTTTGATGATGTTGGCTGCCCTTCCGTGGCAGCGAGCCATGTAAGTAGAATCCATGGAAGGTTGGCCTCTGTGATGGTCTGGGATGTGCAAACCACTTTCTGTAGTTTCTTGTGGTCCTGGGCAGAGCAGTTGCCGTACCAGACCGCCGTGCACCCGGACAGTATGCTTTCAATAAAAACTGAAAGAAATGTGCATGCTGTGAATCAGGAACAAAAACAAAGTTGCTGGAAAACATCAGCAGGTCTGGCAGCATCTGTGGAGGGAAAAACAGAGTTAACGTTTCAGGTCCGGTGACCCTTCCTCAGAACTCCCGGCTTCATTCTGTATGATTAAGTCCTGCAGTGCTCCATTTGAAGAGGACTACCTACATTTTGGTACAAAAAGCTTGCCTATATAGACTGTATTTCCTGAAGTCAAGTGTGCCTTCAGCACATAAGGACAGGTTCACACCATCCATCATCGAATGGTCTGGTGAAAAGAGCAGTCCAAACGTTGAAGTCTACACAACGTGGAGCAGGAGAAACAAAAAAGGTCAGGCAGTATCAGAGGAGTAGGAAAGTCGATGCTTTGCATCTGGACACTTCTTCAGAGTTCTGAAGAAGGATCCCGACCCAAAATATTGACTTTCCTACTCCTCTGATGCGGCCTGACTTGCTGTGTTCCTCCCACTCCACACTGTGTTGACTCTGACCCAGAATCTGCAGTTCTTGGTATTCCCAAATGTTGAAGGCAGGCTTGAAAAAGCAACCTATAGCATCACTTGATTCCAAACTGTCCCTGTTCCTGTTTGATTATAGGACGACCCCTCATGCAATAACAGGGATAGCTCCAGCAGAGTTGCTGATGGGGATAAGACTCCACACCAGGTTAAACCTGATATTCTCAGAAGTGGGGTGGGGGGTGGAGGGTAGAACGGCAGCAAAAACGCCAATGCCGGCCACATGCCTCCTTTAAGCGAGAGAGACAGTTTAATTTGGGGATGAAGTTTGGTGCAGGGACCATGGAAATGGCCCTGTATGGGTATGAGGTAAGGTTAATGCAAGGTCAGGTCTCATGACTTACAAAGTTTGGGTAGTTGAGGCGGTACTGAACAAAAATGTGGATCACCTGAAAGCTGTTACCTCGCATATAGGGCAGGAGGAAAACATAGCTGGTCCCTCAGAACATCCAGAAAGCCTGTCAGAAACCATAGGTTCTCCCCCTCTGTCTAGTGTGGAGGACTCTGAAGTTTCCGAGATGGACGCAGCCTCAATACCATTACTGCCGGAAGAAGAGGAGAAAACTCTCCTGAGATGCTCTGGGCCCTAGAGACAGGCTACAGTTCGATAAACACCACCCATGTCAGAGTCTGAATTGGAGGAACCAGACCTGGGGTGAGAAAGTCACAGAATAAGCTACAAGAGAAAGACCAGTTCAACATCTCTGGACTTAGTAGGGGAGGAATGTAGTGATTAGAACTCGGTGGATCTTGTTGACAATGAGATCCTTGATTGGCCTAGGTTAATGACCTCAAAAGCAAGGCCTGGCTGACCAATATAAACAGGGGATGTATAACCTCTTCAGTTCAAGGGACTGACTGAGCTGGCTGCCCACAGCCAGCGTACTGTGCACAAGTAAATAAAGGGTGACTTGGGATAATGGCCTCTGTGCAGTTATTTCAAGAGTCTTATTGAGTGAACCTTATTGCATGACTGCACCTATTTGAAGTTTACATGAATTTTACACAAGTGAATGTGCTATAGCCAAGTTTGTGAGTGACACAAAAGTAGGTGGGAAGGCAAATTTAATAACAATAACTCAAAGAGTCTACAGAGGGATACAGACAGTTCAAATAAGTGGGCAAAATATGGCAGATGGCATATCAGGCGAGGACAGGAAGAATATAGGGGCTGAATATTATTTAAATGGATAGAGACTGCAGAAAGTTGCAGCACAGAAAATCTGGGGTTCATTGTGCATAAGTCACAAAAAACCCATCATCACTTTTAGCAGATAATAGGCAAGGCAAATGGAATATTGCCCTTAATTTCAAAGAGAATGGAATATAGAGAGGTATCACTAAACTATACAAGGCATGAGTGCAGACCAAAGCTGGAATGATCTGCCTTATCTGAGACAAAGTATATTGTCAATGGAGGCAGTTCACAGAAGGTTCACTGAGTTAACCCTGGACATGGAGACATGTTTTTATAAACAGAATAGGTTGGGCCTGTACTCATTGGAGTTTAGAAGAATGACAAGAGACCTTATTGAAACATGCAAGATTCTCAGGCGCAGAGAGTTTGTTTCCTCCTGTGGGAAAGCCTAGAACCAGAGGACATAATCTCAGGATAAGAGTTTATCCATTTAAGACAGAGATGAGGAGAAATTTCTTCTCTCAGAGGGTAGTCAATTCTTTACCACACAGGGCAATTGTTAGGGGTTGTTAAGGGTATTAAAGACTGAGATAGATTTTTAATAAGTAAGGGAATCAAAGGTTGTGGGAAAAGGCAGAAAAGTGGAGTTGAGAACTTTCAAAGCAGCCATGACCTCTCAGAACGAGTGGCATAGATTTGATGGGCTGATTGCTACTTCTGCCTTACATTTTATAACCTTTTGGACCTCTATTATTACAGAAATTGTTAGGAACACATTAGCTTGAGGTCTGTCTTCTACCAGCTCTTTCTTTACTCAGATCAAGTCCCTGTGGTATCAGAGTGAGTGGTGCTTTCTTCACACAATCAAGTGCTTAGGCTCCTTCAGGGTCATATACAACAACATACTCCAAAAAATCTATTTTTTCTTTTGTGTACACAGAGGACTGGCAGTTGTAATTTAGCTGCACTAAACTCCAATGGCTGAAGTCAATAAAAAGGAGAATCACTGTGTGTCACTTCAACCTGCTCCATTCCTTATCACCTTGTATAAATAGAAGGCTACTTCTCATCTTCTCATGTGCAATACCACTGCACTTAAAAAAATGCTGAAGAAGAAAAGCTCATTTTACTTGTACATTTAAAAAATTCTCTTATTAGTTATTCATACTCTTATGATTTTCCACAAACCCTCATCTTTCTTTTCAGCTTTTAAGGATCCTATAACCTGGAACTGAAAGTTTTACTCTGCTACTCGGTGCTACACTGCCACCTGATGTCAGAAATTTATTCTGGCAACGTGGTACACAAGCAGCAGACCACAACTTCCATGAAAAAAACTCAGTAACCGATTAGAGAACATTTTTCATCTAAAAATGTTACAAATGGGACAGATATTGCTGCTGTCAGGTTACCGTTCTATACTCGATAAAACTGCTATTAAATGTCATTGTATTATTTATGAATATATAAGTTGTATGCAATTTTTTTTGAAAATTTGCTAATTTTGAAACAGTTTTTAAAGTGATACCATACCAAAAAAGGGCATCTGGCAGGCTTTAACATAAACAAGTCAGAATGCAAAATTAGAATTGTTTGAAAAGTAATAAACTGACATTAACTGACTGGAATGAGCATGGCCTGCCACAGCATTCAACACCTGCTCTATACAGACTGTGTCTGAAGCTTTTGTAAAGACCTAATGTTTTTTGCTCTGTTATCATTGGTTGCTGTTGAGTCTTGGTTTTAGACATCAGTAGAGCAAAAAATGAACAACACTGCATTCATATGGCAGGAAGAGACTGGAAAGCTAATGGAAAGCATGAAGTGACATAAAATTAACTTATTTTATGGGGAGCAAAAAATGTTATTACTTCATTTTAGATGCTAATTATTTGTGTGTATTTCTGATTCTGCATTTGGGGTGCAAGGATTTTCAATTATTCAATACACAATGGAAGAAAGTCATATAGGCTTCCAGACATTCAGTTTAGAGAAACACAGATAAATCAAATCTGACTGTGTGTGGTTTAATTCATTCCCGAGAAGTAATATATAGATGACATGCCCATGACATGACCTAAATACTAAAAGCTGACTACAATTTATTGTAATGTTATTTCTGTCGTGAGCAAAAAAAAGTCAGACTAATATCAAGTGTAAGACAGAAACAAAAACAGAAATTGCTGGAAAAGCTCAGCGGGTCTGGCAGCATCAGTGAAATCAGAGTTAATGTTTTGGGTCTGGTGACCCTTCTCAAAACTGATGGGAGCTAGGAAATTGGTGATTTAAATGCAGAACTTAGGGTGGGGGAAAGGGGTAAAAAGTAAACGATAGGTGGGATAGAGCCCAAAGAGACAGAAGAGCAGTTGGACAGACAAAGCAGTGGATAACGATCTGGGTAGGAGGGTGAATAACTGTTAATGGGAACTGTTAGTGGCTGTCAGTGAGGTTGTGTGTAATAGCAGACAATGTGATAACAGGGTGGCACAGAGGCTTAGTGGTTAGTGCTACTGCCTCACAGCACCAGGGAACTAATTTGTCTTGGGCAACTATCTGTGTGGAGTTTTCACATTCTCCCCATGTCTGTGTGAGTTTCCTCCGGTTGCTCCAGTTTCCTCCCACATTCCAAAAATACGCCCATTGTGTCCAGGGAAAGGCAGGCTAGGTGGGTTAGCTGTGGGAAATGCAGGGTTGCAGAGATACAGAGATAACACAGTATGGAGCTTGAGAAACACAGCAGGCCAGACAGCATCAGAGGAGCAGGAAAGTTGACGTTTTGGTCAGGACCCTTCTTCAGAAATGGGAAGGGCGAAGGAAGCTGGGAAATAAATAGAGAGAGCAGGCCATCAGGCTGTAGGCTCCTGAGGTGGAATATGAGATGTTGCTCCTCCAGTTTGTGGGTGGTGTCATTGTGACACTGGAGGAGGCCCAGGATGGACATGTCACTCAGGGGGTGGGAGGGGCAGTTAAAATGGGTGGCAGTCCAGAAGGCGTTGTCGTTTGTCATGTAAGGAGCGTAGATGCTCTACAAAACAGTCGCTGAGTCTACACTTCATCTCACTGATGCAGAGGAAGCCACATTGGGAGCTGCGGATACAGTAGGCCAAGTTGAGGGATGTACAGGTGAACCCCTGTCTGATACGGAAAATTTGTTTTGTCCCTTGAGTGGAGGTGAGGGGGGAGGTGTAGGGGCAGGTGTAGAACTTCCCGCGTTTGCAGGAGAACGTGCCGGGGGTGGCTGGATTAGTGGTAAGTGTCGAGCAGACGAGGGAGTCACAGAGAGAGCAGTCCCTATGAAAGGCAGATAGGGGTGGGGAGGGAAATATATCTCTGGATGCGGGGCCAGATTGTGGGTGGCAGAAGTGGCAGAGAATGATACATTGGATGAGGAGATTGGTGGGGTAATATGTGAGGACAAGAGGAATTCTGTCTTTATTTTTGTTGGGGGGAGGGGATATTCTTTGGACAAGAGTTCGCTCCCCATTCTACAGACCCCTTTGCCCACCTCCAACACTATCCCTCCACCTACACCCCTCTCTCTAGCCTTCTACCTGCACTTGACCTGTTCATTGAGAACTGTCAACATGGTCACCTCAATTTCTCTGACCCCTCACCCATTCCAACCTATCCCACCCATCCACCAAACTGACTGTACTCTGTGCACTCAGGACCAACCCTGACTGTGTGATTAAGCCTGCTGATAAGGCTTGTGCTGTTTTTGTGTCTGGGAGACTGACCTCCACATTGCAGAGGCTGAGCGCCAGCTCCTACATACCATGACCCCACCTTGGATCATCAGGCCATTGTGTCAGCTACAGTCGCTAACTTCATTTCATCTGGTGATCTCCCCCCAATTTCCTCCAAGCTGATGGTATCCCAATCTGCACAGCTTGCTTCTACCTCCTTCCGAGAATCAACAAACAGGACGGCCTGGGCAGACCCATTGTTTCTGCCTGCTCTTGCGCCACAGAATTCATCTCTTCCTACCTTGACTCAGTCTTTTCTCCCCAGTCCCTGCCCACTTACATCTGCGATTCCTGTGACGCTTTACACCAGTTTCAGAATTTCCAGTTTGCTGGGACCAGCCGCCTCCTGTTTACCGTGGACGTGCAATTCCCCTACACGTCCATCCCCCTTCAGGATGGTCTCCACTTCTTCCTGGAACTAAGGCCTGAACCGTTCCCACCCATTACCACCCTCCTCCACCTGGTTGAGCTTGTCCTCACCCTAAACAACTTCTCTTTTAACTCCTCTCACTTTCTTCAGGTCAGAAGAGTGACCATAGGTACCTACATGGGCCCTAACTAGGCATGTCTCTTTGTGAGGTACATTGAACATACCTTGTTCCAGTCCTATTCTGGCCCCCACTCACAACTCTTTCTTCGATATTTCGATGATATCATCAGTGCTGCTTCCCTCTCTCATCCAGAATTGGAAAGGTTTATCGATTTTGCTTCCAATTTCAACGCCGGCCTCACTTTTATCTGGTCAATGTCTGACTCCTCCCTTCACTTCCTCGACATCCCTGTTTCCATTTCTGGGGATAGGCTGGCCACCAATATCCACTACAAACCTACCGACTCCCACAGTTACCTGGACTATATATCCTTGCACCTTGCTTCCTGTAAAGACTCTATTCCATTCTCCTAGTTCCTCCATCTCTGTTGTATATGTTCCAATAACGCCAAATTTGACAAGGGAACTGCTGAAATGTTCACCTTCTTCCTCAAATGAGGATTCCCACGCACCATTATTGACACAACCCTCAACAGGTTCCAATCCTTCTCCCAGACCTCCGCCCTTGCTCCCTCTCATCCCTTCCACAACAGCCACAGGGTTTCCCTTGTCCTTACCTACTATCCCACCAGGATCACCAGGATCATTAGCTGCCATTGCCACTACGTCCAATGAGATGCCACCACCAGACACATATTCCCCTCCCCACCTTACCCGCCTTCCACAGAATAGTTCCGTTGGGATACTCTGGTCCACTCTTCCTTCACTCCCAAAACCCCGCACAGCACCTTCCCCTGCAACCGCAGAAGGTGTAACACCTGCTCATTTACGTCCTCCCTCCTCAATATCCAACGGCCCAAATATATATTCCATGTGAAGCAGTGCTTTACCTACACTTCACACAATCTAGTCTACTGCATTCACTGCTTATAATGTGATCTCCTCTACATCCTCTTCACGTCCTGCCAGCAAAAATGACTCTGAGCATCCAGTTGCCTGCCACTTGAACACACCGCCATGTTCCCAGGCCAATATTTCTGTCTCAGGCTTGCTGCAGTGCTTCAGCGAAGCTCAGCACAAGCTGGAAGAACATCACCTCATTTTCCCCTTGGGACGCTGCAGCCTTCTGGTCTCAATATCGAGTTCAATAACATTAGGGCTGGAACTCTCCCGTGCCCTAGGGGAGGCAATAGCCTAGAGGTATTATCATTGGAGTGTTAATCCAGAGACCCAAATACCATTCTGGGGACCCAGGTTCAAATCCTACCACGGCAGATGGTGGAATTTGAATTCAATAAATATCTGGAATTAAGGATCTAATGATGACCGTGAATCCATTGTCGATTGTCCGAAAAACCCATCTGGTTCCCTCATGCCCTTTAGGGAAGGAAATTGCCATCCTTACCTCGTCTGGCAAGGTGTGACACCAGACCCAAAGCAATGTGGTTGACTCTTAACTGCCCGCTGGCCAATTAGAGATGGGCAATAAATGCTGCCTCACCAGTGACACCCTCATCCCGTGAATAAATAAAGAAACAAAATACCCCCACACAGCAAGCTTTGCGATCGCATCGTCTGCTATTACACACAACTCATTGTTAGCCACTAACAGCTCCCATTAACAGCTATTCACCCTCCTAGCCAGTTCATTTTCCACTCCATTGTCTGTCCAACTGCTCTTGTCTCTCTTTGGGCTCCACCGCCACCTGTCATTTACTCCTTAGCCCCTCCTCCCACCCTATCTTCTGCATATAAACTACCATTTTCCTAGCCTCCATCAGTTCTAGGGAAGGGTCACCAGACCCGAAATGTTAACTTTGATTTCTCTCTACAGATACTACCAGACCTGCTGAGCTTTTCCAGCAATTTTTGTTTCTGTTTCTGATTTATAGCATCCACAGTTCTTTCAGATTTTATCAGGTGTAAGACCCACTATTAAATTCTCTGATGAGGACTCAAAGAGCAATGCATTCTAAGCAGTCTGGATGGAAGTATGAAGTAGAAGGAGATGTTGTTAGTTTAAATGAATGGAGAAAACTATTAAAAAATAAATTGAAGTGACAATTAAATCAAAGAACAATTTCACCTATTGGATCACAAAGCGACTATTCTTTTTAATTCACTCTTGGGACATAAGCATCACTGGCTAGCCAGAACTTATTGCAGTGCCTAGTTGCCCTTCAGAAGGTGGTGATGGGCTCCCTTCTTGAACTGCTGCAGTCCATATGTTGTAGGTAGACACTTAGGGAGGGAATTCTAGGATTTTGACCCTGTGACAGTGAAGGAACTGTGATATATTTCCAAAGTTGAAGGGTGACCTCTTTGAGGTTTATAAAATTATGAAGGGCATAGATAAAGTGATAGACAAGGTTCTTCTCCCTAGGGTGGGGCAGTTAAAAATCAGGGGGCATATTTTAAGGTGAAAAGAGAAAAATCTAAAAAGGACATGTGGGTCAACTTTTTTTATACAGGAAGAGTTCATGTGTGGTATGAACTGCCAGAGAAAATGGTGGATATAGGTACAGTTACAACATTTAAAAGACATTTGGATAAGTTCATAAGTAGGAAAGGTTTGAAGGGCAAGCATAGACAAGTGGGACTAGTTTGGTTTGGGAACATGGTTGGCATGACTGGTTGGATCAAAGTGTCTGTTTCCATGCTGTATGACACTGTGATTATAAACCAGCATAGTGAGTAGCTGAGAGGGGAACTTGCACGTCGTTGTGTTACCATGTACCTATTGCCCTTGTCCTTATAGATGGACGTGGTCATGGGCTTGGAAAGTGCTGTCTAAAGGTCTTCAGCGAATTTCTGCAGTGCATCTCATTGATTGTACATACTGCTGCTACTAAATGTCGGTGGTGGAGGGGAATGGACATCTGTGGATATGGTGCCAATCAAGAGGCTGCTTCGTCCTAGATGATGGAGCTTCTTCAGTGCTTTTGGAGCACACTATCCATCACACTCCTGACTTGTGCCTTGTAGATGGAGAGTCAGGAGATGAGCTACTCACCACATTATTCCTAGGCTCTGAACTGCTATTGTAGCCGTTGTATTTAATTGGCAAGTCCAGTTGAGTTTCTGGTCAAAGGTGACCCACAGGATGTTTATAGTGGTGGATTCAGTGATAGCAACACCATTAAATGTCATGGGATGGTGGTTAGATTGTCTCTTATTGGTGATGATTATAGCCTGGCATTTGTGTGTGCAAATGTTACTTACCACTTGTCAGCCCATGCCTGGACATTGGCCAGATCTTGTTGCATTTGGACATGGACTGCTTCATTATCTGAGGAGTTGCGAATGGTGCTGAACATTGTACAATCATCTGCAAACATCCCCACTTCTGACCTTATAATGGAGGGAAGGTCATGGATAAAGCAGCACTGGGGAGGCAATGGCCTAGTGATATTATCACTGGACTGTTAAGCCAGAAACCCAGATAATGTTCTGGGGACCTGGGTTCGAATTCCGCCATGGCAGATGGTGGAATTTGAATTCAATAAATATCTGGAATTAAGAATCTAATGATGACCATGAATCCATTGTCAATTGTCGGAAAAACCCATCTGGTTCACTAATGTCCTTTCGGGAAGAAAACTGCCATCCTTACCAGGTCTGGCCTACATGTGATTCCAGACCCACAGCAATGTGGTTGACTCTTAACAGCTCTCTGGCCAATTAGAGATGGGCAATAAATGCTGCCCAGCCAGCGATGCCCTCATCCCGTGAATGAATTTGAAAAAAAGCAGAAGATACCTAGTCCTAGGGCACTAGCCTGAGGACTTCTTTTTGAAATAACCTGCAGAAACCACAACTATCTTCCTATTGGCCAGAAATAACTCCAACCAGCACAGAGTTTGCCACTGATTCCCATTGATTCCACTTTTGCTTGGGCTCCTTGATGCCACATTCAGTCAAATGGGGCCTCGTATTAAAGTGCTGTCACCTCTGGGAATTAAGAACTTTTACCCATAGATCATGAGATCCCTACAGTGTGGAAACAGGGCCTTCGGCCCAACAAGTCCACACCAACCCTTCCCCCTAGAACCCACCTAAGCTCCACATCCCTGAACACTACAGCCAATTTAGCATGGCCAATCCACCTAGCCTGCACATCTTTGGACTGTGGGAAGAAATCGGAGCACCCAGAGGAAACCCATGCAGACACAAGAATGTGCAAACTCCACACAGACAGTCGCCTGGCGGTGGAATCAAACCGGGGTCCCTGGTGCTGTGAGGCAGCAATGCTAACCACTAAGCCACTGTGCCGTCAATGTTTGAACCAAGCCTATAACGAGGTCAGGAGCTCGGTTGCCCTGGCAGAACCCAAACTGGGTGTGAGTGAGCAAGTTATTGCTGAGCAGGTGCTCCTTGATAGCAGTTTTGGTGACACCTTCTATCACTTAACTGATGATTAGGAGTAGACTGATGGATTGATAATCAGCCAGGTTGGATTTGTCCTGCTTTTTGTTTACAGGACATACCTGAGCAATTTTCTACATTGTCAAGTCGATGCCAGTGTTATAGCCATACTGGAACAGTTTGGTTAGGGGAGTGGCAAGGTCTGGAGTTCAAGTCTTCAGTGCTATTACCAGAATGTGTTCAGGGCGCATAGGCTTTGCAGTATCCTATGCCTCCAGCAGTTTCTTGGATATCCCATGGAGTGAATCAAATTGGCTGAAGATTGGCATCTGCGATGCTGGGGACCACTAGGGATGCCGAGATGGAACATCTAGTTGACACCTCTGGCTGAAAGTTACTGTTAACACTTCAGCCTTAACTATTGCACTGATATGTTGGGCTCTTCCATTATTGAGGATGACAATATTTGTGGAGCCTCCTCCTCCAGTGAGTTGCTTAATTCTCCACCTCCTCTCATGAATGGATGAAGCAGGACCGTAAAGCTTAGATCTTATCCATTGGTTGTGGGATCACTAAGCTTTATCGAACGCTTGCTGTTTATACTGTTTGCCATGCAAGTAGACATGTTTGGTAGTTTTACCAGTTATACTTCATTTTTAAGTATGCCTGGTGCACAACCTATCCTGGCATACCCTCATATACCCTCCATTGAATCAGTGTTGACCCCTAACTTGAAGGTAATCATTGAGTGGGGTATATACCAGGCCTCCAACTTTGCAGTCGTCCCTTTACCTGCAAACAGACTACCCCATCAACTTTTGAAAGTTCCTATCTCATACCATCAAAATTTGCCTTACTCCAATTAAGAACTGTAACTTTTATACAATGCCCACCCCTTATGTTAAAGCTAATAGAATTATGATCACTGTTCCCAAAATGCTCCCCCACTAACAACTCAGTTACTTGCCCTGCCTTATTTCCCAAGAAAAAGTTAAGCTTTGCTTCTTCTCTAGTAGGTGGCTCAACATATTGATAAAGAAAATCTTCTTGAACACATTTAACAAATTCCTCACCATCCAAGCCCTTAATACCAAGGCAGTCCCAGTCTACGTTTGGAAAGTCAAAATTCCCTAGCATCACAATCCTATTATTCTTATATATATCTGGTTCTCTCTACATTTTTGATCCTCAGTTTCCCACTAACTATTGGGAGCCACACAGTACAATTCCATCAAGGTGATCATCCACTTCTTATTTGAGTTCCACCCATGTAGCTTCACTGGCCGATCCCTCAGAAATATCCTAAGTACAGCAGTAATGTTTTCCATAATTCAAAAATGCCACTGCCCTTTCTCTTATGCCTCCCTTTCTATCCTTCCTATACCATCTAAGCCCCGGAACACTGAGCTGTCAGTCCTGTCCCTCCTTCAGCCATGTTTCCACAATACCTTTTATTATCCCAGTCCCATGTTCCCGTAAATTCATCCCCTTATTCATCTGCCTTGCATTGAAATAAATAAAGTTTCGTTCTTCAGAGTTACCTCGTTCTCTGACTTCCTCTTGGCTGTCTTTTCTAATAAACCTGCCATCTTTAGCTTCAGAACCATCCTCATCTGTCTCTCTATTCTCACTACTACCTGGGAAACCCCAGCTCCCCATCC
This sequence comes from Ginglymostoma cirratum, assembly GCA_024137785.1. Classification (NCBI taxonomy): domain Eukaryota; kingdom Metazoa; phylum Chordata; class Chondrichthyes; order Orectolobiformes; family Ginglymostomatidae; genus Ginglymostoma; species Ginglymostoma cirratum. The sequence continues at coordinate 994,981 of JAHRHZ010000176.1, forward strand.
GTACTAGTTTAAAGGCTCCCAAATAGAACTAGCAAATCTCCCCACCGGGATATTAGTTCCCCCTTCAGTTCAGGTGAGACCTGTTCTCCTATCTTTCACTTTAAAATATGCCCACTTGTTACTGGCCCTTCAACTAAGGGAAGCAGCTACTTTCTATCCACCCAGTCTATGCCTCTCATAATCTTATACACTTCTATCAGCTCCCCCCTCAAGCTTCTGTCTTCCAAAGAAAATAAACTGAGCCTTTGTTCAAAGCGAATGTCCTATATCCCAGGCAATATCCTGGTGAACCTCCTCTGCACCCCATCCAGTGCAATCTCATTCTTCATATCACGCAGAGACCAGAACTATACACAGTACTCCAAATGCAGCCTAATCAATATCTTCTACTGGTCGAACATAACCTTCCTCCTCTTATAAACTATGCTTGACTGATAAAGGCGGGAGCCCGTATGTCTTTTTAACTACACTATTAACATGCCCTGCCATTTTTGTGGACAAACATCCTAAGATCCCTCTGTTTGTCTGAGTATTCTGGTGTCCTGCCATTCACTGAATACTCCTTTGACTTGTTCGTTTTTCCATCACCTTGTACTTCTCAGGGTTAAATTCCATCTGCCACAGATCTGCCATCTGACATTTACTTGCTCTTCTAACTTAAGACCTAGTTCTTCAATGTCACTCACCTGGTCAGTCTTCGTGTCATCTGCAAACTTACTTATCATTCCCTACAACACTCTGATCGACATTATTTCCATATACTACAAACAATAAAGGCCTAGCACTGACCCCTGTGGTATGCCACTGGACACCTGCCTCCACTCACACAAACAGCCTTTTACCACACCCCCTGTCTCCTACCAATAAATCAATTTTGTCAAGTTAGCCTGGATCGCATGTGCTTTCATGTTCTTTATCAGTTTCCCATGTTAGACCTTGTCAAAGGCTTTGCTGAAATCCATATAAACTAATTGTACTCGCCGACACACTTGGTCACCTCTTTAAAAAGTTCAACAAGCTTTGTTAGGCATGTCATCCCTCTCACAAAGCCATGCTATTCCTGATCAAATATTGCTTCTCTGAGTAGATTGATTCTCTTCTTTAGAATTTTCTCCACTATTTTCCCTAGCACTGATATGAGATTGTAATTACTCTGTAATTGCCTGATTTATTTTTACCATGCTTCTTGAAAAGTGGAACTACATTAGCAGTCTGCCAGTTTTCTGGCACCTCCCCTGTGGCCATAAAGGAATTAAAAAGTTGAGTCAGGGACCATGTAACTTTCTCCCTCTTCTCCCACAGCAGCCAGGGATACAAGTCATCCTTATCTGGAAATGTGTCCACTTTTAAACATGCGAACTCTAGTACCTCCTCATTCCCTATATCAATCTGCTCAAGAACCACAGTTCACCTTCAGGAATTCTGTTCCTACATCTTCTTTCTTCTGAGTGACAACAGTTGCTAAGTACACATTTAACACTCTACCAATGTCCTCCAGCTCCATACACAGATTACAGCCGTGATCTCTAATGGGCCCTACTCTATCCCCTCCTCTTGATACACGTTTTGGGATTCTCCCTAACCTTGCCCACCAGTGCTTTTTCATGCCCCCTCTTTGCTCTCCTAATTGTTTTCTTAAGATCCACCGCCCTGCACTTTTTATATTTCAGTTGATGTGTTCCCTTTATCTTTGTTACATGTCTCTCTTTTCCTTTTATCCGGTTCTGACTATTCTGAGATATGCAGGGTTCTCTGGGTTTGTGCTCCTACATTTCACCCAAAACAGAACATATCAAGCTTGCACTGTCCCCAGTTCCTTTTTTCAATACCTTTGATTGTAGATTTATCCTCAAATAACTGTTTACAGTCTACTTTGGCAAGATCCTGCTTATTTTAATGAAATCTGTCTTCCCCTATTTCAAAACCCCTTTTTGCAGACGTTTTTCTTTTCCAGGACAAACTTAAAAATGCATGATGTTACGGTTGCTTTAATTAAAAATCATTAATACAGAGGGCAGCATGGTGGCTCAAGTGGTTAGCTCTGCTTCCTCGCAGCATGAGGGACCTGAGTTCAGGACCTGAGGAAGGAGCTGAAGAAAGGGCTTAGGAGAGCTATAAGGCGGCAATGAGAAAACCTAGGCAGATAGGATCAAGGAAAACTCCAAGGCTTTTTACACGTACATGAGCAATAAGAGAATGACCAGAAGAAAGGGTAGGGCTGATCAAGGATTGCAAAGGGAATTTGTGCACGGAGCCTAAAGAGATACGAGAGGTCCTTAATGAATACTTTTCTTCGGTATTCACAAGTAGGAGAGGACAGTGTGAAACAGGCTGGTAGGCTAGAGGAGGTGGACATTAGTAAGGAAGATGTACTAGGAATTTTGAGGAACTTGAAGATAGATAAATCCCCCAGGCCTGATGGGATTTATCCAAGGATTCTGTGGGAAGTGAGGGAAGAGATCGCAGGGCCTTTGGCAATGATCTTTTCGTCCTCACTGTCCACGGGTATAGTGCTGGAAGATTGGAGAGTGGCAAATGTCATTCCCTTGTTCAAAAGAGGGAATAAGGATAACCCCAGAAATTACAGGCCAGTTAGTCTTACTTCAGTGGTGGGCAAATTATTGGAAAAGGCTATGAGAGATTGGATTTATGAACACTTGTATAGGCCACAGTTCGATTTGTGATAGTCAGCATGGATTTGTGAGGGGTAGATCATGTCTCACAAACATTATTAAATTCTTTGAAAAGGTGACCAAACACGTGGATGAAGGTAGAGCAGTCGATGTGGTATACATGAATTTAAGTAAGGGGTTTGATAAGGTTCGTCATGATAGGTTCATGCAGAAAGTAAGGAGGCATGGGATAGGGGGAAATATGGCAGACTGGATTCAGAATTGGCTGACCCTTAGAAGACAAAGGGTGGTAGTAGACGGAAAATATTCAACATGCTGCTCAGTTACGAGTCGTTCACCACAAGGATCGGTTCTGGGTCCTTTTCTATTTGTGATTTTTGTAAATGATTTGGATGTAGGAGTGGAAGGGTGGATTAGTTAGTTCATGGACAATATAAAGGTGGGTCGAGTTGTGGATAGTGCAGAGGGCTGTTCTAGGTTACAAAGGGACATTGATAGGATGCAGAGCTGGGCTGAGAAGTGGCAGGTGGAGTTTAACCCTGAAAAGTGTGAGGTGATTCATTTTGGAAGGACAAATTTGAAAGCAGAATACAGGGTTAATGGAAAGCTTCTTCGCAGTGTGGAGGAGCAGAGGGATCTTGGGGTTCATGTCTACAGTTCCCTGAAAGCTGCCACCCAGGTGGATAGAGTTGTTAAGAAGATGTATGGTGTGTTAGCTTTCATTAATCGAGGATTGAGTTCAAGAGCCGTGAAGTTATGCTCCAGCTATACAAAAGCCTGGTTCGGCCACATCTGGAGTATTGTGTCCAGTTCTGGTCGCCTCATTACAGGAACGATGTGGAAGTGTTGGAAAAGGTGCAGAGGAGATTTACCAGGATGTTGCCTGGAATGGAGGGAAGGTTATACGAAGAAAGGTTGAGAGAGCTAGGGCTTTTCTCTTTAGAATGACGAAGGATGAGAGGTGACTTGATAGAGGTGTACAAAATGATGAGAGGTGTAGATAGAGTGGATAGCCAGGGACTTTTGCCTCGGGTGGAGGTAGCTAGTTACGAGGGGCCATAGTTTTAAACTGAGTGGAGGTAGATATAGGGGAGTCGTCAGAGGTAAGTTCTTTACTCAGAGAGTGGTAGGGATGTGGAATGCATTGCTGGAGCGGGTAGTGGAGTCGGCCTCATTAGGGGCATTTAAGCGGCTATTAGATAGGCATATGGATGATAGTATAAGGTAAGAGTGGAGGATAGATAGACCTTAGGTTTAGGGTAAAAGTTTGGCACAACATCATGGGCCGAAGGTCCTGTACTGTGCTGTACTGTTCTATGTTCGGTTCCAACCTTGGGCGATTGTCTGTGTGGCGTTTGCACATTCTCCCTGAGTCTATGCAGATTTCCTCTGGGTGCTCCGGTTTCCTCCCACAGTCCAAAGATATGCACCTGTAGCTCCACACTGTGTTGTCTCTGACTCCACCATCTGCAGTTCCTGCTATCTCCATGTTAGGTGGATTGGCCATACTAATTTGTCCATAGTGTCCAGGAACATGCAAGCTAGGTGGATTAACTATGGGAAATGCAGGGTCATAAGGATGGGGTAGGTTGAGGTGCGTCTGGGTGGGATGCTCTTCAGAGGGTCAGTGTGGACTCAAGGGCCAAATGGCCTGATTCCACACTGCAAGGATTCCATAAAATGTTTACCCAGTGTCACTGTGAATACTTGTCCAGTTCTGTTTCCCAGAATTAGATCCAGAATTGTGTTGTCCATTGAAATGAAAAGCTCTCCTGAATAAACTTGCAACCTTTAAACTATGGTTATCTTAATTAATGTTGGGAAATTTGAAATTACCTAACCGTATTGTTATTTTTGCACACCTCAGTGAAATGACTTATATATCTGGTCTTCAATTGCTCACTGATTTTCTGGGTGGGGGGAATGGCACGGTCTCTGTTAAACTGTTCCTCTATTAAACTGTCATGTTCCTCCAAAACCACATCTCTACGATGGCAACACCACTCTAATTCCATGTGTCAACCCTGCCCTTAACTCATCTGTTTTACGAATAATACTCATAGCATCACAGTAGAGGCTATCCATCCTTGCCGTATTCCCTTGAAGTTCAATATGTCTGAACTGCCTCTGCCTCAGCTTCTTTTCTCAGGTATGCTGTGGCACTATAATACTAATGCACTGTATCCCCTGCCAAACTAGTTTAAACTCCTCCCAACAGCACTGACATACCCTCCCACAAGGATGTTAGTTGCCTTCTGGTTCAGATGCAGACCACCCCACCTGCTGTGGTCCCACCTTTCCCAGAAACAATCTCATTGATCCAAGAATCTAAAACCCTCCCTCCTGCATCAACTCTTGAGCCATGCATTCATCTGTCCTATTTTTCCTATTTCTGTACCCTTTAGAATGTGGCACCAGAAGTAATCCAGAGATTACAACCTTTGAGGTCCTGTTTTCTAATCTACTGCCTAGCTCCCTGAACACCTGATGCAAGGCCTCATCCCTCATTCTACCTATATTGTTGATATCAATGTGTACTACAATCTCTGTCTTATCACTTTTCCCCTCAGGATGCTCTACAGCTGCTTAGTGACATCCCTGACCCTGACACCAGAGAGGCAACCCGAGGTCATCCAAAACTCTTGAGCAAGTTAGGACATAGCGTTCAAAGTCCCCTTCATTCCTGGGCTCACTGAACCATACTGGCTCACAGATAAGCAATGGTTCAATTAGAAAATATTTTGTTTTTAAGCTCCTCTAATAACCTCATCCCTCCTAACCCTTGTAATTTTCTCCAGCCCTACAACCCAGTGAGATACCTGTATTCTTTCAATTCTGGCCCCTTCAGCAACCTAATTTTAATTGCTCCATCATTGCGAGCTGTAAATTCAGCTGTCTCAGGCTGGACCTCTGAAATGCTCTTCTTAAACTTTTTTGCTTCTTTATCTCACTTTCCTCCTTTTTGATAGCCCTTAAACTCAATCTCACTGACCAGCATTTGGTCATCCACCTAAGGCACTTAGAGATGCTTTACATTATTAAAGAAGCTTCATAAATACAGTAGTTACTGTTCTGAAACCACTCTGCTGGAATATGTTATCTTTGGTGAACAGCTGCAAAAAATGAACATTATTCTGTTTCCTCATAATTAATTTTAAAAGAGCATTACAGTTTAAAGAACACTTGCTATCTTGATTTTTAATCCCTCTAGGTCAGCAAATGATAATACTTCACTGTTAATAACTTTGAACCTATATGTAACACACATTTTTCTTCAGGAAAACGTTTCAGATTTATGTGAAAACAGCTTTGGACCTATACGTTATGAGACAGTACAAATAACTCTATGTATTTACACCATGGTAATTAATTAACTCACAAATCAGTAGCAACCCAATCCATTACATACTGTGGATCATGGATCCTATTTATAGGACCTTCCACTTTTATGAAATTATAAATGGAATGCAAATTAAACAGCTATCAGGAAGTACAAATCTGTACTTTAATGAAAAGTCACAGTCTTCTCATCCTAGTAGTAGCTGTTAAAAATTATTTGCTCCATTTATAACATTGAATGTGATCAAATTAGAACAGCAGAAATTATAGAACACATTACTGGGTTTCTTTCACATTGTTCATGGATTAATAGAATACTATATCATAAAAGACAGCAGTGTCACACCATGTCATGTATAGTTTCTATTCTTTCATATGCACATTTTAATGAAGCACTCAATTACTTTTCATACAACATGCATTTGGTTAAAATTTTTAAAATTAATTGAGCACAATATGATTACATTCCCTTTTATGGTACAACTTATTGTCCTGGCCAATTTGGATTACGAATACTAGGGATGGGCAATAAATGCTGCCCAGCCAGTGACACCTACATCCCACAAGTGAATGAAAAAAAAAAATTGGGTATGGTTCACGATTTAGTGTTTGAGTATTGTGGACTTGATTCTATGAATTTCTGTAGATCCTTATCATATTTTAAAAGATACAAAACCATTTCAAAAATCAAAACTCCTGAACTTGTCTTCCCTTTTGGTAACTCACAGATTGTTTTTCAACAACTAGCCAGTGAACAAAATATAGTTGAAGTCAGTGGAGTCCCTTATTGATTTGACCAAAAGGGCAGAAAAATCAATGGTATCTCAGCATCCGTCAAAAAAGACTGAAAGGGAGTGGAAACCTTATGCAGATTGCCATTCAGACCCTGCTATTTTCATGGAAGAAGCATTTATGGGAGCAGATTTCACTCACAGCTCCCTCAGAAATATGGAATCATACTTCCATCCTGACAGAGATAGTAGGAATTGCAGATGCTGGAGAATCTGAGATAACAAGGTGTAGAGCTGGATGAACACAGCAGGCCAAGCAGCATCAGAGGAGCAGGAAGGCTGACGTTTCAGGCCTAGACCCTTCAGGTCTATCTCTGTTCCATCCTGACAGTTCTTTTGTAGCACAGAACTGTCAGAGGAAGGTAAACTGTGCCCTATTTTCACAGCAGTCAGTTGTTGTATTCTTAAGCTTATTCACCCACTTTGACAGCTGCAGTCAAACTGTAAGAACATGAGCTAAGTGTAATGTTTGGGGTGCCAGATGGGTAGGATGCCATATGGGAACGTGTTAGGGTGCCAAGTGGATAGGATGCTAAGATGCAAGATGGCAAGATAAATGATTTAGTGTTTAGGTTAGGTGGGGGAGAATGGATCTGGTGGTGGAGGGAGAGGTCCATGAAGGAGTGGGGAGCGGTGTTAGGCTGGGTCTTGGTGGCGGAGGGAATGGCTCAGGCCCATTGGGGTTGGGGGTCATTGGGTCAGTAGCGAGAGATGGGTCTAGTGTAAGGGGGGTAAATAGTCTGCAGGAGCTCTGGTGTGTGTGGGGGTGAGTATTATGGTGTCAGTTTAAGAGTTATTCAGGAGTTTGTGTATTTAATAGCTTAACTTTTCCTTAGCAAGAATTTTACTTAATTTCATTGGAACTCTCCAATTTAAATCAAAACTTTCAGAGGGTTCAGGGCATATAGGACTTGCCCAGCATAAGATCCCATAGGATGCCCATGTGCGGCTCCCATCTATACTGGAGTGATGTCTGTCTGGCTATCGGAAAACCTGGGCCAGTGTTTCTGAGAGAAAAGTACACCAAAATGAATTCCAACAAGATTGATTTTGCCTATCAGAAAATATGCCAGACTGTTTGGTTTTTTTTGAGGTATCCAGTCAATCAACTTTTACTATGGTCTTCATGCAATGGAATTTACTGAAAGAGCACTCCGATGGAGAGCATCATGCTGGCTTTAGCTTTAAGATTTAAACAATAAACAATGTCAAGTAAGCTATAAAGGTAGCTCCTTACAGTTGTAAGAATAAGAGTAGTTATCACAGAGTTGAAGGAAAAATTACATTCAACAAAGAGGGCACACTTCTGCAGAAGGATTGAACTGTAATCAAAGGCATAGGGTGAATTCATGACTACATAGAACATATTTGTAGTGTGAACAAATTTTTAAAATCAAAACCTGGCTGAGCTGCTCTGATAGCCCTGCACCGATGGGCTCTATGGAGGATAAGGCTGGTGACTTGTTGCAGGAGGACGAGTTGACTCCAATAGAAGGCCTGGACTGTACTCTTTCTCTAGCACTTTCCTCCCACCCCAGGGTACAGTCCCTGCTAGGGTACTCTGCTCTCTCTCCCTGCATGTGTGTCAACCTTCCCCACCCTGCTCCCTCAGGCATATCATATCTTTATATCATATAAAGAAATTGGAAGAAATGTCTAGAGGTGTTTGTCTGGTCAGATATTGTTGGCTTTCTCATACAACTATTATTGCAAACTCTGCACTAGCCAGTCATTTCCCCCTCACATTGGCTCAAAGCAGCCTGCACTGGACTGGTACTAAATCAAGTTAAGAATGTAGCTGTGTTAAGTATCATTTGCTACTGAGGTGGTCACTGATTAATAGGACTCAAATGGCCTGGTGATTGGAGTGTCACAAGACCTTGGCAACACAACAGGCTTATGAATTATCAGCACATAAAGAATCGTAGGACCTTGCTCAAGAATTTGCTGAGCAGCTTCAGAACACTCAGCCAGGAACAGACAATGAAGGTGTTCTGTATCAGTACCAACGATATGAATTAGGAAGGAGGACAGCACGGTGGTTTAGTGATTAGCACTGCTGCCTCACAGCACTAGGGACCTGGGTTCAATTCTAGCCTTGTGGACTGTCTATGTAGAGTTTGCACATTCTCCCTGTGTCTGTGTCGGCTTCTGTTGGGTGCTCTGATTTCCTCCCATAATCTAAAGAGTGTGAGTTAGATGAATTGGCCAGTTTAAAGTGTCCAGGAATATATGCAGAGATAGGGTAGGGGGCTGAGTTTGGGTGGGATGCTCTGTGGAGGGCCACTGCAGGCTCAATGACCTGAAGGCCTCTTTCTGCATTGTCAGAATTCTGTGATAAGGATGTGCAGGTAAATTTTAGAGAAAACAACAATCTCCAGATTACTCTTGGTGCTGCATATTAACAAGTCTTATAAAAGTAATAGGATAAATCAGATGCATGCATATTGAAGTGATGGTGCAGAAGAAATGGACATTAGGATTAGATCTGTGCAGTCTGTACAGATCTCTACACAGTCTGTACAGAACAAATGGACTGCACCTGACCACAGCCACGTCAATTATCCTTGTGGTGTGCTTTTTTTTAGTGTTGCTGTGGAGGGTTTAAATTAAGCTGGCATGGAATTGGAACCAGAAGGTAATGTAACAGAGGAAAACCATAATGATTAAAGAATTGTCAGTGACAGACAACACTAAATGGACCAGAGTTAGAAATAGTAAGGCACTGTGTGCTGAGGCAGACTGATTAAAAGGCCTGTCTGGGCTTTCATCATTAAATTTTAGCCCCTCTATTTCTCATAATTCATCAAACACACCATTAATTCCCATGCCACACCCAATCATAGAATCCCTACAGTTGGAGCGGGCCATTCAGCCCATGGTCCACTCTGACCTTCCAAGCAGCATCCCACCCAGACCCACCCCTTTAACCTTGCATTTCCCATGGTTAATCTACCTAGGCTGCACCTCCCTAGATGCTATCAGCAATTCAGCATAGCCAATCCACCCACCTTGCACATTTTTGGACTTTGGGAGAAAACCCACGTAGAAATGGGGAGAACATGCAAACTCCACACAGCCAGTCACACAAGGCTAGAATCGAACCCCAGTCCCTGGTGCTACAAGGGAGCAGTGTTAACCTATAAGCCTAACAGACCCTTTTAGTCCTCACAACAACTTAATGTTAATCCAATCAACTCATGATGAGTCTCCCTCCACCGACTTAACCAAACTCGTCCTTACTCTTAACAACTTTTCCTTTAACTCCTCCCACTTCCTACAGACTAAGGGAGTGGCCATGGGCACCGACATGGGTCCAAGCTATGCCTACCTCTTCTAAGGATACGTGGAACAGTCCCTCTTCCGCTGCTTTACTGGCACTAGCCCCCACCTCTTCCTTGGCTACATTGCTGACTGTATCGGTGCTGCCTCATGCTCTCACAAGGAGCTTGAACAGTTCATCAACTTTACTAACACCTTTCATGCCAACCTCAAATTCATCTGGGCCATCTCCAATACCTCCCTCTCCATCCTGGACCTCTCTGTCTCCATCTCTGGTGACTGTCTCGAATCAAACATCTATTTCAAACCCACCAACTCCACAGTTACCTAGACTACACCTTATCTCACTCACCTTCCTGCAGAAATGCAATCCCCTACTTGCAATTCCACTGCCTCCGCCATGTCTTCTCCCAAGATGGAATGTTCCACTCGTGCACATCCCAAATGTCCTCCTATTTCAAAGACTGCAACTACTGTCTCTGGTGATTGAAAATGCCTTCAATCGCATCTCTTGCGTTTCTCACGCCTCTACCCTCACATCTTCTCCCCCTAACAAAAATAAAGACAGAATCTGCCTTGTCCTCACATATCACCCCATCAACCTCCGCATCCAATGTATCATTCTCCACCACTTCCGCCACCTACAATCCAACCCCACAACCAAAGATATATTTTCCTCCCCATCCCTACCTGCCTTTCGTAGGGACCGCTCTCTCCATGACTCCTCCGTCCCCTCCACACTCCCCACTAACCCTACCACCCCAAACACCTTTCCCTGCAACCGCAGGAAGTGCTACACCTGCCCCTACACCTCCCCCCCATCTCCATTCAAGGCACAAAACAAATCTTCCACATGAGACAGTGGTTCACCTGCACTTACGTCAATGTGGTCTCCTGCATCTGCTGCTCCCAATGTGGCCCCCCCCACACCGGTGAGACCAAGTGGAGGTTTGGACACCATTTTGTAGAGCATCTGCGCTCTGTTTGTGACAAACGACAACACCTTCCGGTCGCAAACCATTTTAACTTGTCTTCCGATTCCCTGGGTGACATTTCCATCCTGGGCCTCCTCCAGTGACTCAGTGATGCCACCCACAAACTGGAGGAGCAGCACCTCATATTTCACCTTGGGAGCCGACAGCTCAATGGCCTAAATGTGGATTTTACCAGTTTCAAAATCTCCCCACCCCTGGCCTCATCCCATGACCAACTCTCCCTCTCATCCCTGGCTCCTTGACCTGGCACAACCTGTCCATCTTCTCTCCCACCTATCCGCCCCTCCCACCTCACTGACAATCCCCACCACTCCCTATCTGCACTCACCTATCACCATCCCATCTACCTTCCCAGCCCCATCCCTCCTCTCTCTATTTATTTCTGAGCTCCCTTCCCCTTTCCCATTTCTGAAGAAGGGTCCCAACCCAAAACATCAACTTTGCTGTTCCTCTGACGATGCCTGGCCTGCTGTGTTCCTCCAGCTCCATACTATGTTAACTCATGATCCATCCCTGGTTCTCTCCCTGCCAAAGAAAATCCTTGGATGAAAAGTGAGGACAACGGCGACCTGATCACACTGTTGTGAGTGATGGGAAGGGGCAAGGGTGGAAGCTCAGGTGATAGGTCAGATGCGGTTGAGAGCCCGGTCAACTACAAGAAACCACAGTTATGGAAGAAGGAAACCATGTCAGCAGTGCTGTTTTGGAAAGTGGCATCATCCAAACAGATACGACATAATTGAAGGAACTGGGAGAAGGGGATCGAACTCTGACATGATGTGGAGTGTGAAGAGCTGTAGTCAAGGTAGCTATGGGAGTCAGTGGCCTTGTTGTGGATGGCAGTGGACAGTTTATCCCCTGAAATGAGATGCAGGGTCAAGGAAAGAAAGTGTCATAGAACATAGAACAATACAGCGCAGAACAGGCCCTTCGGCCCTCGATGTCGCGCCGACCTGCGAACTAATCTAAGCCCATCCCCTACACTATCCCATCATCATCCATATGCTTGTCCAAGGACTGTTTAAATGCCCCTCATGAGGCTGAGTTAACTACATTGGCAGGCAGGGCATTCCACGCCCTTACCACTCTCTGAGTAAAGAACCTGCCTCTGACATCAGTCTTAAATCTATCACCCCTCAATTTGCAGCTATGCCCCCTTGTACTAGCCGACGTCATCATCCTAGGAAAAAGACTCTGACTGTCCACCCTATCTAATCCTCGGATCATTTTGTAGGTCTCTATTAAATCCCCTCTTAGCCTTCTTCTCTCCAATGAGAACAGACCCAAGTCCCTCAGCCTTTTCTCTTAAGACCTTCGCTCCAGACCAGGCAACATCCTGGTAAATCTCCTCTGCACCTTTTCCAATGCTTCCACATCCTTCCTGTAATGGGGCGACCGGAACTGTACGCAATATTCCAAGTGAGCCGCACTAGCATTTTGTACAGTTGTAGCATGACATCATGGCTCCGGAACTCAATCCCTCTACCAATGAAACCTAACACACCGTATGCCTTCTTAACAGCACTATCAACCTGGGTGGCAACTTTCAGGGATCTATGTACCTGGACACCAAGATCCCTCTGCACATCCACCCTACCAAGAATCTTTCCATTGACCCAGTATTCTGCCTTCCTATTATTCTTCCCAAAGTGAATCACCTCACATTTATCTGCATTGAACTCCATTTGCCACCTTTCAGCCCAGTTCTGCAGTTTATCCAAGTCTCCCTGCAACCTGCAACATTCTCCCACACTGTGCACCACTCCACCGCCTTTAATGTCATCTGCAAACTTACTAACTCATCCACCTATGTCTGCGTCCAAGTCATTTATAAAAATGACAAACAGCAGTGGTCCCAAAACAGATCCTTGTGGTACACCACTAGTAACCGGACTCCAGGCTGAATATTTTCCATCAACCACCACTCGTTGCCTTCTTTCAGAAAGCCAGTTTCTAATCCAAACTGCTAAATCTCCCTCAATCCCATGCCTCCGCATTTTCTCCAATAGCCTACCATGTGGAACCTTATCAAAGGCTTTACTGAAGTCCATGTACACCACGTCAACTGCCCTACCCTCATCCAAGTGCTTGGTCACCTTCTCAAAAAACTCAATGAGGTTTGTGAGACACGACCTGCCCTTGACAAATCCATGTTGACTATCTCCAATCAAATTGTTGCTTGCTAGATGATTATAAATCCTATCTCTTATAATCCTTTCCAAAACTTTTCCTACAACAGATGTAAAGCTCATTGGTCTATAATTACCTGGGTCATCTCTACTGCCCTCTTGACAAGGGCACAACACAACATTTGCAATCCTCCAGGTCATGGTACTAAGCCTGTAGCCAATGATGACTCAAAGATCAAAGCCAAAGGCTCCGCCATCTCCTCCCTAGCTTCCCAGAGAATCCTCGGAAAAATCCCATCTGGCCCAGGGGATTTATCTACCTTCACACCTTCTAGGATTGATAACACCTCCTCCTTACTAACCTCAATCCTTTCAAGTCCAATAGCCCGTATCTCAGTCTTCTCCTCTACAATATTCTCCTTTTCCCGAGTGAAAACAGATGAGAAATATTTGTTTAGCATCTCTCCGATCTCCACAGGGTCCACACACAACTTCCCACTTCTGTCTTTGACTGGCCCTATTCTTACCCTAGTCATCCTTTTATTCCCCACGTATCTATAGAAAGCTTTAGGGTTCTCCTTAATTCTACCTGCTAATGACTGCTCATGTCCCCTCCTTGCTCTTCTTAACTCTCTCTTTAAATCCTTCCTAGCTAATCTGTAACTCTCCATCGCCTCATCTGAACCATCTCGTCTCAATGTCACATAAGCCTCCTTCTTCCGCTTAACAAGAGATACAATTTCTTTTGTAAACCAAGGTTCCCTTACCTTATCACTTCCTCCCTGCCTGACAGGGACATACCTATCAAGGACACGCAATATCTGTTCCTTAAACCAGCTCCACATTTTGATTGTCCCCATCCCCTGCATTTTGCTACCCCATTCTATCCCTCCTAATGCCTAATCGCATTATAATTGCCCTTCCCCCATCTATAACTCTTGCCCAGTGTCATGTTTCTATCCCTTTCCATCGCTAAACTAAACGTAACTGAATTACGGTCACTCTATCCAAAGTGCTCACATACCACTAAATCAAACACCTGGCCTGGTTCATTACCAAGTACCAGATCCAGTGTGGCCTCCCCTCTTGTCGGCCCTTCGACATACTGTGTCAGGAAACCCTCCTGCACACATTGGACAAAAACTGATCCATCCCACGTACTAGAGTTACAGCATTTCCAGTCAATGTTGGGGAAGTTAAAGTCTCCCATAATGACCACCCTGTTCCTTTCACTCCTGCCCAGAATCGTTTTGCTGATCCTCTCCTCCACATCCCTGGTCTGCTCCTCTTGCACAGAAGGGAAGGGGGGGAAGGAGGAGAGTGTTAGTCACTGGGGACTCAATAGTTCGAGGGTCAAATAGAAGGTTTGTTGGGAACGAAAGAGACTCACGGTTGGTGTGTTGCCTCCCAGGTGCCAGGGTCCGTGATGTCTAGGATCATGTCTTTGGGGTCCTGAAGGGAGAGGGTGACCAGCCCCGAGTCGTAGTCCACATAGGTACCAATGACATAGGTAGAAAGCGGGATAGGGATATAAGGAGGATTTCACGGAGATAGGGTGGAAGCTGAGAGCTAGAACAAACAGAGTTGTTATCTCTGGTTTGTTACCCGTGCCATGTGACAGTGAGGCAAAGAACAGGGAGAGATATCAGTGGCTGCAGGGATGGTGCAGGAGGGAGGGTTTCAGGTATATGGATAATTAGGGCTCAGTCTGGGGAAGGTGGAACCTCTACAAACAGGACAGTCTTCACTTGAACCAGAGGGGTACTAATATCTTGGTTGGGAAATTTGCTAGTGCTATGCAGGTAGATTTAAACTCGCTCAGCAGGGGGATGGGAACCTGTGGTGTAGTTCCAGTACTCAGGAGGATGAGAATAGGGAGGACATGGACAGGATTTCACCATCACAGGAGTGTGCTGGCAGACAGCAAGCTGGTTTGAAGTGTGTCTACTTCAACGCCAGGAGTATCCGGAATAAGGTAGGTGAGCTTGCAGCATGGATAGGAAGCTGGGACTTCGATGTTGTGGCCATTTCAGAGACGTGGATAGAGCAGGGTCAGGAATGGATGTTGCTGGTTCCAGGGTTTAGATCTTTCATAAAAATCAGGGAAGGTGCTAAAAGAGGGGGAGGTGTGGCTTTGTTAGTGAAGGACAGTATAACGGTGGCTGAAAGAACTTTTGACGAGGACTCGTCTACTGAGGTGGTATGGGCTGAGGTCAGAAACAGGAGAGGAGAGGTCACACTGCTGGGTGATGATCAATGTGAAGATTATAGAGGGGTAGAAATTGGAGGCAAAAATAACAAATTTTTCAAGGTCTATGCGGGAGCATGAAGCAGCACCAAAACAGTCATCGATGTACTGCCAGAAGAATTCTGACAGGGTGCCAGTGTAGAACTGGAACAAGGATTGTTCCACGTATCCCATAAAAAGGCAGGCATAACTGGGACTCATGTGGGTGTCCATTGCCACTCCTTTGACTTGGCAGAAGTGAGACGAATTAAAGGAGAAATTGTTCAGTGAGAGAACAAGTTCAGCCAAGTGGGGACAATGGTACTGATGAGGATAGTTCAGACCTCTGGTTAAGGAAGACGTTGAGAGCTCTCAGACCATCCTGGTGGGGAACAGGGTACATACGGAATGGCCATCCATGGTGAAGAGGAGGCAGTTAGGGTCAGGGAATTGGAAATTGCCAATATGGCGGAGGGCATCAGAGGAATCGCAGATGTTGATGGGCAGGATCCGGACAAGTGGAGAGAGGGTGGAGTCAAGGTTGGAGTAAATTTTAACACAGCCTCCTGCTCTATCGCCCGCTTTTCCCTCCTTGGCAATGCTGCAATGCAGCAGTTAATCACAGCACGAACTACAGGAACAACATCTCATCTTCAAACAAGGCACTTTACAACCTTCTGGACTTAATATTGAGTTCAACACCTTCAGGTTGTGAATTCACTCCCATTTCTTCCCTATCCTTTAGCTTTACTTGTTGCATTCTCTGTCACCATGTCCTCTCTCCACTCCCCCCACTCCAGTGGGACCATCTGTTCTTTCCATTTTGCGGTTGGACACACCTGCTCTGCATTCTTACATTCTGATATTACATAAATACTGCCCCCTCCACACTTCATGCCAAGTCTGATTAAGAGTCATCTAACTCGAAATGTTAGCTTGCTCTCTCTCCACAGATGCTGCCTTACCCATTGTGATTTCTAGCATTTTTGTTTCTAGTACAGATTCCAATATCTGCAATAATTTGCTCCTAATGAAAATCATAGCTCCATACAGAAGACAGTTGATCCCTTAATTGTCTGTTTTGATGTGTCAGTCAAGTTGTGAATTTATGACTTTGATATTGAGGTAATTAGAGTTCATGTAAAATAGCCAATCTTTTAATAGCACATTGAAATCCTTTGGAGGAAAGGTCAACAAATAGATTTTAACTTTTTTTTCAACTCATACTGACACATGCAGCCTTTTTTTAATCTTTAAAGAGCTCACAATTTAAATAACTTCACATCATAACAGTTCTACAGAACCTACTCTTCTAAACACATGTGACATCCGCACTGCGGGTTCAAGCCCTTGCCATGATGAAATTAGATCTGTCAGCAATTAATTAAAATGGCTGGTTCAGTTCAGACTTACCTCCTGTGTGAATCACAACTTGGTGAAAATTGCATCCAAAAAGTATACTGATGAATGAATATATTACTGTGCTGGAGCGAGAAGATGCCCTAGATGAGACAAAGTCAGAATTCATTTGGCTACACAAGTGAGTGTTTTCTACAGGTTTTGTACTCTAAAGATTTGGATGTTCAAGAAACGTTATCACGATCCTGTAATTACTTCATGTTGATATGTCTGCAGCTGTTTTTGTTTGGAACACCTGAAATAGAAACGTTCAAAATCTGGACTAATGTCAAGCATATCTACTTGCTGCAATACTACTTACAATCTAATATAAAAGAAAGAACTGTGGATGCCAAAAATCTGAAACAAAAACAAAAACTGCTGCAGGAACTCAACAGGTCTAGTAGTATCTGTGGAGAGAAAGCAGAGTTAACTTTTTAAGTCCAGTGAACTTTCTTCAGAACTGATAGAAGCTACGAAAAGGTGTTATTTAGGCTACAGAAGTGGGGGGCGGGGGTGGTGTTGAAGTGAGTGGATAGGAGGAGACAGAACACAGAGAAAGAGAGAGAGAGAGAGAGACAGTTAGGCAGATAAAGGGATGGTTGATATTAATCCAGGGTTAAAGAAAACCAAATAATGGAGAAAATGATTAGGTAAAAATAAACTGGAAGTGCTGAAAGCAGCCCCTTTCATGAAAGGACCTGGGTTTGAGGGTAGTTACAGAACACAGAAAGACATGCTCAGGCTTTAAAATTATTGAGCTTGATACTGAGTCCTGCTGCAAGGCCTCCAAACAGTTAATGGAATGCTGCTCTTCTAGCTTCACCAAGCCTCATTGGAGCACTGAAGCAGGTCTGAGATGGAAATGTTGGCTAGGGAATATGGTGGTGTGTTGAAGTGGCAGGCAACTGGAAGCTCTGGGTCATTATTACAGACAGAACGCAAGTGTTCCACAAAGCAGTCAACCTGTCTGCATTTAGTCTCCCCATTCACGTGACAGTGGTGATTTCACCTCATCTTAAATCATATGTTCTCTAACGTGAGTGTTAAAAATCAGAGGTGGAAAATTCTTTAACCTCCATCACTTCTGTGCTAAAACTTAACTAGACAACAAAGACCTACATGATCTATAGTTTGCAAATGACTGCAGTATTGTTGCCTACTTTGCATCAGATTTGCAAGCCACTGTCAAAGCAAAATTCATATCAAACTATTCCTAGAAAGCCACATGTTGCAACTTTCGTAGATGTTTAGTTGAAAACTTTAGAATATGTTGAGCATGGTGGCTCAGTGGTTAGCTCTGATACCTCACAGCGCTAGGAACCTGGGTTTTGATCCCAGCCTCGGGCAACTGTTTGTGTGGAGTTTGCACATTCACCCCATGTCTGCGTGGGTTTCTGCTGGGTGCTCTGGTTTCCTCCCGCAGTCCAAAGGTGTGCAAGTTTAGGTGGATTGGCCATGCTAAATTGTCCATAGTGTTCAGGGATTTGTAGGTTAGGTGTGTTAGCTATGGGAAAGGCAGGGATAGGTTAGGGGGGATGGGTCTGGGTGGCATGCTCTTCAGAAAGTCTGTGTGGACTTGTTGGGCAGAATGGCATGTTTCCATACTGTGGGGATTCTATGACTTCCCAGATCTCTCTCAAAAGATTACTGATGATAAGGAGATGTAACAGTGGATCACTTGATCCAGCTCAGCCCACTACAAATTATGGCAGTGAAAGTTTGACAACAACTCTGCGCACATCGAGATATCACTCAGAGCAGCAATGGAAACAGAGCAAAGTGAACCTGAGGGTGAATGGCAGCAGTAGAGCTTCTGAATAAAAACCTGAGGACTGGGTCTGAGATTGAGCTCAGTCACAGTAAGTGGACTGGAACAGAATAGGTTCAGCCTTCACTGAATCCAGAGGCAGAGCTGTGGAGGTGACATCAGGGTTCAAAAAGTGACATAGGGCAAGAGGATTAGCTGCTTAGGAACCAACTTTAGAGGCTGAGTGAGGAGTACCAGGAAGGAGACAGTATATTAAACCCTTATTTTTGAGGTTTGCAGTTTGTTAAGAATAGAGAGAAACAGGGTAGGAGAGGGTAATCTGTTTTGGTAAGTTGGCTCTCTTACACGGCAGGGGAGGGAAAAAAGTCTGGGAGAGCTTTAGTGATGGGGACTCGATTGTGAGGGGAAATGGCAGGCGATTCTGTGGCCGTAACCAGAATGGTATGTTGCCTCCCTGGTGCCAGAGTTGGGGATGTCTCAGAGCGGCTAGAGGGCATTCTGAAGGGGGTGGGTGAACAGCCAGCTGTCATGGTTCACGTCGTTACCAATGACTGGGTAATAATGTAGCATTCCATAAGATTCTGTTATAACATATTTAGTAATTAGCTGTTTTTAACGATATAATATTAGATCTGGAATAACACGTCCTTTAGTTGGTTCCTCAACATACTTCTGCTGTTCTTCAAAGAACTTCAGAGTGTCTTCATAGTGTTTTCATTGTTACATCGATCACCTGACAATTGAGGAAACAGGAAGTGGTCCATAGCCTACTTGGCCCTGGCATTTTAAGTACTTCCCCAGATGTTTCTGAAATGTTGTGAGATTACCTGCCCACCACCCTCTCAGGCAGGTTGTTTCGTATATATATGTATGTACACCACACTTTAGGTGAAAGTTTCTTTTCTCAGATCTCCTCTAAACCACTGTTCCTCACTTTAAACTTATGCCCTCTAGTCTTAGACATGTCTGCCATGGGAAAGAGATTACCACGCTCTACCCTATCTATAGATATCTCTCATAATTTTGCATACAGTTTTATCAATCAGGTTCCCCTCAGCTTCCTCTGCTCCAAGGGAACAGATGCAGCCTATCCAGTCTCTTCTCATAACTGAGACTTTTCATCTTAGGCAACATCCTGGTGAATCTCCTCTTTACCCTGTCCAATGCAATCGTGTCCTTCCGAAAGTGTGGTGACTAGAACTGCACCCACGATTCCATCTGCGGCCGAACCAACATTTTATAAAGCTGTAACAAGGCTTCTTTGCTCCTATATTCTATGTCCTGGCTAATGAAGGCAAGCATCCTGTATGCCCGCCTCACTACTCTGTCTACCTGAGACCTTCACGAATCTATGAACTAAGTCCCTTTATTCTTCAGTACTCCCTAGGGACCTACCAATCATTGCGTAAATCCTTCTGTAATTAGATATCCTAAAATGCATCACCTCGCACTTATCAGGATTCAATTCCATCTGCCATTTCTCTGCACAATTTACCATCTGAACAAGAGAAATTATGAAGGTACGAGTCACAAATTGACTGAGGTGGATTGGGAAAATAAGCTGAAAGGCAGGACCAAACAAAGGCATTGGATAGTCTTGTGGCATGACTTACAGCAACTATACATTCTTTCAAGGTGCAAAAACCTAAAAAAATGTTAATCAACCGTGGCCAACAAAGGAATTTCAAGATCATGAAATAACTTCACAGAGGCTGATATCCCTTTACCAAGTTATCCTTTATTTACACATGAACAGCTCTTGACTCCAGTACTGCCTTTTCAGAGTCAGCTATCTGAGTTTTAGGATCTCTGGCACTCTCCTTTTTAACTATCAGCCAGGTCTCCCTGATTAAACAGATTTATAGCCCCAATCAGGGAATTCATATTCTATGAGGTCTAGTTGGCTGACCTTGCTACAATCACAACATGCCTCCCGCTCTAAGTCAAAGGACATACGCCAGTCCTTTTTCTCAGACAGCCTCTTGGGCGTTTCAGTAGTAGGTCAGTTTCCTCCAAGTCGGCAACCGATACAGGCAGCATATAATGCATGGGAGCTCGCCTCTTGCTCCAAGAGTGCCTCAGTAGAATTTCACTCTTCTTCTGGTGGCAAAGGCATTGAAGATGGCTACATTTGTCATATCCCTCTTTGATTTTAATGGCTCATCAATGCTTGACAGAGAAGGTGAACCCATGGGTTCTGGCAGCCTTTCCGCTGTTGTGAGGGGCAAGGCATATTTTGCTCCTGTACTGTTACCAAATTTGTGGCTTTGATATGGTCCATGTGTTTGTTCAAGACTGTCGCACCTAACTGAACTTTTACGTCACTGGTCCTGACCTCATGTCAACCATGCTTCTTACCCATTTAGAGCCATTTCCATGAAACTTTGTCTCCTGTATCAAACTGTCTTCCTTGCTTGGTGGAGTCTTGTGTCCAGCATTGGCGTTCCTTATGCCTTTTCACCCTCCCTCCCCAAGGTCCAGCAAAAATCAGACTTAACCTGGTGTGGGGGTTAGGGTTAGGGTTAGGGTTAACGTCAGCTTTCTTTCTCCTCTGATGCTGCCTAGCCTGCTGTGTTCCTCCAGCTCCACACTGTGTTAACCTGGTATGGAGTCTTCAACCTATTCACAACTCTGCAGTGCTATCCCTGTAGTTGCATGTGGGTGGTCCTATAATCAAATAAGAACTTTGACAACTTGGTATCTAGCGAGGCTGTAGGCTTTTTCTTCATGCCAGTTTTCAAAGTTTGGACTGCTTTTTCTGCTAGATCATTGCATGATTAGTATGCAGCTGTCCTTCTATGTCAAATCCCAATCAACTTTAGAAAATATCTGACTCTGTAACCCAAGTTGATCACTTGGCATGCCTGGAACACATAGTTTTCTCTTTTTGACCACCTTGGGAAAATGGCGTAGGACTATATCCAAGTTCTCCAAGTGCTTATTATTAGTTTTCCCTGTTATTCAAACATCATCTAGGTAAATTGCGAGCCGAAGTAGACCTTGCAAAATGTTCTCTGTCATCCACTGAAAAATTGCACAGGCTGACGACATCCCAAATGGCAGTCTCATATATTGGTACAAGCCATTGTATGTATTAAATTGTAGCATACTTCTGGGAATCCTTGTCTAAATGCAATTGCAAGAAATTATGGCTCATGTCCAGTTTCATGAAGAATAGCTCCACCCTTCAGGTTTGCGTATAAATCTTCTTTCCAAGGTATTGGGTGTTTATCCCGCTGAGAAAAACAGTTTATGGTTTGTTTTAAAATCCTCACTAAGGCAAATCAGTATGACCGGCCCATTCCACAAATTGGACTAATTTGATGATTCCTTCACTTTACAGTCTTCTGATTTCTGTCACTACTTTTGTCCATAAGGCAAATGGCACTGGTGGGCCTTGCAGTCTCGTGGAATTGCTTCCTGGTCAACATGCAAGGTAGCTTTGTCTCTTCTTATAGTTCCTAGAACTTTCTGCAAGACTTCCAAATATTAATTCGGACTTCACTCTGGTAGCCAAATTGAAAAATTTTGAGCCAATCTACGTGAATATCTCACAACCAATTTCACCAATCAAGCTTGGGCCCAAGTCATTTACTACAATCACTGCTAACTGAACCAGCTGCTTGACCAGACTGAAGTTGTGCACTTAGTCTGTAAACGCTCCCAGTATGGGTTCTCAGCTTAGACGAGGTCTTGCGCAAACTTTATTTGAATCGATTTATTATTGTCAGATGTAGTGAGCTACCATGAAAAGTATTCTTTTGCGTGATAATCAGATAAATCATGCCTTACATAAGTACATCTGGGAAACAGAACAGAATGAAGAATATAGTATTACAGATACAGACAAGGATCAATTCTAATATATGAGAGGTCCATTTCTAAGTCTGGTAACAGCGGGGAAGAAGCTTTTTTTAAATCTGTTGGTATGTGTTTTCAAACATTTGTATCTTCTGCCAAATGGAAGAGTGTAGAAGAAAGAATAAGCAGGGTGGGAGGTTGATTATGTTGGCTCCTTTCCCAAGGCAGCAAGACGCACAGACGAAGACAATGGAAGAAAAGCTTGTTTTTGTGATGGACTGGGCTGCACTCATAACTCCTTTTCTGTGGGGAGAAATCAGAGTTAACATTTCAGGTACAGTGATCCTTCTTCAGAATTCATGGTAGCTAGGAAAAGGTTGTTTTTATGCAGGGTCGGGCGGGGGTAAGGAATAAACGATAGGCTGAAAGAGACAGAAGAACAGTTGGACAAAGAACTGGATAACAGTCAGCCTAGGAGAATGGATAGCTGTTAATGGGGAATAATAGTGGTTAACAATGGGTAGTGTGCATTAGCAGACCATGTGATAACAAGACCTGGTGTGTCAGGGTTGGATAGGGACATGGGAGAAGGTGCCTCAAGCCCTAAATTGTTGAATGCAATATTGAGTCCAGAAGGCTGTAGAGTTCCCAAGTGGAAAATGAGGCACAATGCTTCCAGCTTGCGCTGAGCTCCACCAGAGAACAGCAGCAAGCCAGAGACAGAGATGTTGGCCAGGGAACAAGGTGGTGTGTTGAAGTGGCAGATAACTGGAAGCTCAATGTCTTTTTTTAGGGACAGACCAGTCACCCAGTCTACACTTCATTTCCCTAATGTAGAGGTGACCACATTGTGAGCAGCAAATGCCGTAGACTAGATTGAGTGATGTACAAGTAAAGCACTGCTTCAACTGGAAGATGTGTTAGAGCTCTTGAATACCGAGGAGGGTGGAAGTAAACAGACAGGTGTTACATCTTCTGTTGTTGCAGGGGAAGGTGCCATGGGACTGTGGGGAGGTGTTGGGAGTGAAGGAGTTGACCAGGGCATCCCGGATGAAAAGGGCTTTGCAGAAGGCTAACAAGGGAGAGGAAGGGAATGTGTCTGGTAATGGCATCCCATTTGAGGTGGCAGAAATGGCAGCTAGAGCTGTGAATGTTGGTGGGATGGTAGGTGAGGACATGGAGTACCCCATTGCTGTAGGGAAAAGATGGGGTGAAGTGCAGGAGAAGGGTCAGACCCAGCTGAGGACCCTGTCAACTATGGTGCTGGGGAATCCTTGGTTGAGGAAGATGGTGACCATTTCGGAGGCGCCCCTCGTTGAAGCTGCCATCATCAGAACAGACATGGAGGAACTGGGAAATTGGAGGAGAGACTTTACAGGAAGTAGGGTGTGAGTATGCATGGTCAACGAAGGTACTGTCCTCAGCAAAGGTCTCAGTTTTATCCCTCTGCCTGCCCACCTTAATGAATTTCAGGCACTATTCTTGAATAGTTGATCTATTCTTCTGTGGCCTTTGTCCCCATACCCATTTCTTTGGGCAAGAGTCCACTCCCCATCCCACAGGCTCCTTTGTCCATCTTCAACACTCTCTGTCCAGCTGGACCTCTCCCTCTGGCCATTTACCTGCACGCGACCTGTTCATCAAGCACTGTCAATGTGACACTGGTCACCTCAATTTCTCTGCTCTGTCACCCATTCCAACCTATCTCCCTGTGAGCTGACTACACTCCATGGTCTCAGATCCAACCCTGACTTTGTAATTAAGCCAGCTGACAAGGGTGGTGCTGTTGTTGTTTGGCAAAGTAACCTCTATATTGCAGAGGCTGAGCACCAACTACCAGATAACTCCTCCTATCTCCCCCAGACCATAATTCCACCATGGGGCATCAGGCCACTATGGTCACTAACCTCACTTCATCTGGTGATCTCCCTCCCATTGCCTCCACGCTCGTAGTCTCCCAACACCACACAGCTTGCTTCCACCTCCTTCCCGAAATCCACAAACAGGACTGCTCAGCCAGACCCATTGTTCCTACCTGTTCGTGTCCCACAAAGCAAATTTCTTCCTACCTCGACTCGGTTTTTGTCCCCTCCTTCGGTCCCTTTCCACTTACATTGCAATTCCTCTCACAATTTATATAAATTTCAGAATTTTCAGTTTATGGACTCCAGCCGCCTCCTTACCATAGATGTGCAATCCCTTTACATGTCCATCCCCCATCAGGATGACTTCAGGGTTCTGTGCTTCTTCCTGAAAAAAGGCCTAAACCATCTCCATCAACCATCATAGATAACAAGGTGTGGAGCTGGATGAACACAGCAAGCCAAGCAGCATCATAGGAGCAGGAAAGCTTGACGTTTCGGGCCTAGACCTTTCATCAGGAGTGGAGACGGGTGGGGGGACCGCAGAAATAAATGGGGGGATTGAGGCTATGGGGACGGTAGGTGAGATGGAGATAGGTGGATGCAGGTAAGGGGTTCTTATGGTTGGTCAGTGGGAAGGGTGGAGTGAATAGGTGAGTGGGAAGATGGACAGGTTGGGGGAGGAGAGATTTTGAGGCTGGTGAAGTCAATATTCAGGTCATTGAGCTGTGAGCTTCCAAGGTGCAATATGAGGGGTTGTTCTTCTATTTTTCATTTGGCCTCACTCTGACAGTGGAGGCAGCCAAGGATGGGCATTTTACCAGGATAGTGGGAGGGGGAATTAAAGTGGATGGCAACTAGAAGGTCGAGTTGGTTAACGCGTGCAGAGTGCAAATGCTCTGCAAACCAATCACCATGTCTGGGCTTGATCTCCTCGATACAGAGGAGACCACATCAGGAGCAATGGATAAAGTTGATAACGTTAGATGATGTGCAGATTTCAAATCACTGCCGGATTTGGAAAGATTGTTTGGGAGGTGAGATGGGAGATGCAGGGGCAGGTGTAGCACGTACTGCAGTTGCAGGGAAAGGTACCAGAGTGGTTGGTGGGGAGTGTGGAGCCGACAAGGGAATTGCAGAGTGAACAGTCCCTGTGGAAAGTGGACAGGAGTGGGGAGAGAAGTATCTTTCTGACGGAGGAATCTTACTGTAGGTGGCAGAAATGTTGGACGATGATGAGTTGTATTTGGAGGTTGGTGGGGTGGTATGTCAGGACCAAGGGGACTTTATCTTTATTGTCGTTGGGGGAGAGGGTTTGAGGGCAGAAGCACAGGAAATGGGGGCAGTGTGGTTGAGGGCATCCTTAATAACAGAGGAGGGGAATCTACGGTCTCTAAAGGAGGATATCTGAGAGGTCCTAGAGTAGGACACCTCATCCTGGGAGCAGATGTGGCGGAGGCAGAGGAATTCTGAGTATGGGATAGAATTTTTGCAGGAAAGTGGGTAAGGAGGTGTAGTCGAGATAATTGTGGGAGTCAGTGGGTTTGAAATGGATGTCAGTGGTGAGTCCGTTACTGGAGATAGAGACAGAGAGGACCAGGGAGGGGAGGGAGGTGTCAGAAATGATCCAGGTGAATTTGAGGGCACGGTGGAAGGTGTTGGCAAGGTTGATGAACTGTTTGAGCTCCTTGTGGAAGCACAAAGTAGCACTGATACCATCATCAATATAGTAGAGAATGAGGTGCACAATAGTGCTGGTTTAGTTGTTAAAGAGGGACCGTTCCACGAATCCTACCACTGCCAACCACATGACAACCACTACCGCCAGCGCTGCTGACCACGTGACAACTGCTGACCAAATTGTTACTTCTGCTTTCACCCACGTGCCCACTCTTGTACATACACCCACTCCCAGCTCCAGCTCAATACTCAGCCCCAGCCCCAGCCTAGCTCCAAGCCCTACAGGGTATTCACCATCCCCCCAGACCTCCCTGTCACTGAGGCTGAATGGTCAGTGCTCAGCAAAGAACTCACATTCAATCCCCTGTGCCCACATGTGAAAGAATTCCACGCACGCCTTGATGTGGAGCTCTTTTTCCTCCGCCTCTGCACCTCTTTCTTTGAATGCTAATCCAACCCAACCTCTGATGACCCTCTTCTCTGCCTCCAGCAAACTCCATCTTCCCAGACACCCCCTCCCGGCCTCCTACCCTCCCTCAGCCTCTTCATCTCCAACAGCCATTGCAACATCAATTGCCTGAATCTCTACACCCCTCTCACTTACTCCAACCTCTCCCCATCGGAACGTGCAGCTCTCTGTTCCCTTCGTTCCAACCCTAACCTCACCATTAAACCCGCCGTCATGGGAGGTGTGGTGGTAATATGATGAACTGACCTCTATATCGCTGAGGCCAGATGTCAACTCTCTGACAACACTTCATACCGTCCCTTTGATCATAACCCCACCTCTGATCATCAAGCCGTCATCACCCAAACCATCAATAACCTCACCACGTCAGGCAATCTCCCGTCCACAGCCTCCAATCTGATAGTTCCCCAACCCCGCACCATACGTTTCTATCTCCTACCCAAGATCCATAAACTTGACTGCCCTGGTCAACCCATTGTCTCTGCCTGCTCCTGTCCCACCGAGCTCATCTCCTCCTACCTTGACTGTTCTTTCCCCTTTGGTCCAGGAACTCCCTACCCATGTTCGGGACATAACCCATGCCCTCCACCTTTTCCAAAACTTTCAATTCCCTTGCCCTCAACTCCTCATCTTCACCATGGACATTCAGTCCCTGTACACCTGCATTCCCCACAAGGATGGCCTAGAAGACCCCTGCTTCTTCCTCTCCCATAGGCCCACCCAGTCCCCCTCCAATACTTTAATTCGTTTGGTGGAACTGGTCCTCACCCGCAACAAATTTTCTTTTAATTCCTCCCATTTCCCATAAACCAAAGGGGTGGCCATGGGCATCCACATGGGCCTGAGCTATGCCTGCCTCTTTGTAGGATTCATGGAACAGTCCCTCTTCAACAACTACACCAGCACCAGCCCCCACCTCTTTCTCCACTATATTAATGTCAGCATCGGTGCTGCCTTGAGCTCCCTCAAGGAGTTCAAACAGTTCATCAACTTCACTACACCTTCCAACGTGCCCCCAAATTCACCTGGACCATTTCTGACACCTCCATCACCCCCCTAGACCTCTTTGTCTCCATCCGGTAACCGACTCATCACTGACATCCATTTCAAACGCACTGACTACCACAACTACCTCGACTACACCTCCTCTCACCAACCCTCCTGCAAAAATTCTATCCCATACTCTCAATTCCTCTGCCTCCGTTGCATCTGCTCCCAGGATGAGGAGTCCTACTCTAGGACTCCCCAGATATCCTCCTACTTTAGAGACTGTAGTTTCCCCTCCTCTGTGATTAAGGATGCCCTCAACCATTACTCCCCCATTTCCTGTGCTTCTGCCCTTAAACCCTCTCCCCCAAACAATAATAAGGATAGAGTCCCTTTGGTCCCCACATACAAAGCCACCAACATCAGAATAGATCACATCATCCTTCGTTATTTCCACCACCTACAATCAGATTGCACCACCAAAAAAAATTTCCCTCCCCACTCCTGTCCACTTTCAGTTGGGACTATAAAAATTTGCAACTCCCTCATCAGCTCCATACTCCCCACCAGCTCCTCCACTACACCCCAGCACCCTTCCCTGCAACTGCAGGAGTGCTACACCTGCCCCTACACCAGCCCTATCAGCTCCATCCGAGGCACCAAACAATCCTTCCAAATCCTACAATTCATCTAACCTTATCTACTGTGAACGTTGCTCCCGATGTGTTCTCCTCCGATGTGGTCTCCTGTGTGTCAGGGAGACCAACCCCAGACTTGGGGACCAGTTTGCAGAGCATCTGCGCTCTGCACACACCAAACAAACTGAACTTCCAGTTGCCATCTGCTTTAAGTCCCCCCCCCCCCACCCCCAGTAAAATGTCCATCCTTGGCCGCCTGCACTGTCAGAGTGATGCCAAATGTAAACTGCAGGAACAATAACTCATATTGTGCCCTGGGAGCTTACAGCCCAGTGGTCTGAATATTGACCTCACCAGCTTCAAAATCTCCTCCCCAACCTATCATTCTTCTGACTCACCTATCTGCTCCACCCTTCCCACTGACTAACCACATTAAACCCCAATCTGCATTACCAGCTTCAAAATCCCTTCAACCCCAACCAGTCCATCTTCCTACTCACCTGTACACTCCACCCTTCCCGTGGACCTACTACAATAACCCCCTACTTGCATCTACCTATCTCCATTTCACTTACCCTCCTCCCAGCCCCACGCCCCTCCCTCTATTTATTTCTAGGCTCCCCTCTTCCTTCCTGGTCCTGACAAAGGGTTGGCCCGAAATGTTGACTTTCCTGCGCTTCAGATGCTACCTGACCAGCTGAGCTTTCCAGCACCACATTTATTGACTCTAGCTTCCAGCATCTGCAGTCTTTACTGTCTCCAGCTTCTCTTTTAACTCCGCTCACTTTCTTTAGGTCAAAAGGGTGGCCATTGGGACCCGCATCGCGAACCATTTCAACTCCCCCTCCCATTCCACAGATGACATGTCCATCCTTGGCCTCCTACAATGCCACAGTGATGCCACCCG